>NNCF01128931.1:60103-152668 GCA_002313205.1 Laupala kohalensis | reverse complement strand
CTTCAGTAATTCGGTCTTAACAAACACGACCGTTTCATAAACATAAATGCAGGGAAGTGTTAAGATATTTAATTCCTTGAATAAAGGTTTACAAGAGTTTCGGGGGTAAGATTTACAAATTGTCCGAACTATCCTCTTCTGTATTCTGAAAGTATGAATACTTTGACCGGAATTGCCCCAGAAAGTAATGCCGTAACGTAAATGGGAGTAAACGTTTGCAAAATATACACAAAGGGATGTACGTGGACTAACTACGTTAACTAAGATTCGGAATGCGTAGCACAATTTGCTTAATTGGGAATTAAGATTGTCAACGTGACAAATTCATTTGAGGTTATCTTGAATGAGGAGACCTAAGAATTTTGTATTCGTAACAGNACAGTTTTTAATTGTGTTCCGTTTAAAGAAAGAGAAACCTGGGGTAAAGATTTTGTATTACTATTGTGAAATGACATAGACACTGTTTTGTCAGTGTTTACAATGAGACGATTTGCATGGAACCAAATCGAAAGGTTAGACAAAACTGTTTGAGTGTTGGCGTGTTTACATAATAAGTTAGTGTCATCAGCAAAAAGAACCATTTTACAATCTGATGTGGATGATTACATGTCGTTCACATACAATAAAAAGATTATAGGGCCGAGAATTGAACCTTGGAGTACTCCACAAGTAAGTGGCTTTGTTTCTGAAAGACAATGCTGAAGTATTTTATTTTTAGTATAGGATATTTCGACCTGTTGATATCTATCTCTTAAATAAGAAGTTAGCCATTGATGTGGAAGTCCACGAATGCCTAAAGAATGCAATTTAGAAAGGAGAATATCGTGATCGACGATATCGAATGCTTTGGGTAAGTCAAGCAAAACACCCTGATGGTTTTTTCCACAGTCAGGAGATGTGGTAAGATCGTTTAAGAAGGAAAATATGGCGCTTGTAGTGGAAAAGGATTTCCTAATACCGTGTTGTTCGTCAGAGAGAATGTTATTTTTTGATAAAAAATCTAGAAGCTTTTGGAACAATTTTTCTAGGATTTTTGAGAAAGTGGGTAATAGAGATTTGGTCGGTCATTCCCAATATTAAGTTTGTTTCCTTTCTTGTATAAAGGTTTCACTTTAGCTCTCTTAAATATTTTAGGAAACACCTCTTGCGATAAAAGATTATTAAAAATATTTATGAGTGGATTTAATATAGTGTGGGACGAAAATTTAACAATAAACTCGGGTATATCATCTATGCCTGTTGAAAATTTGTTTTTTAATGAGCTGATGATTCTTATGACTTTACTGGCGTTAGTTTCGGAAGTGAACATAGAATTGGGTACGTGCGTGGATATAATTGGAGGACATTGATTTATATATATTGAGTTCGTTGTTTTACCTACTTCTGAGAAGAATTAAACAAATTGGAGATTTCCTGAGGATTTGATAAGATTTTGTCATCGTTTAGTAGAGAAATATTCTTCGCGCTTTTTTGAAGTTGACGTGTAATTTTTAACAATATTCCACATGGCTTTCGTCCGATTGTGCGATTTTAGTGCCTACCTGTCGTTTTCCATAACTTTAGCTGCATAGACTACTTTTCGAAGAAAGGTCTTATATTTACGAAAATAATCATGGAATTCGGGTGGTTTGTTACAGAGTTTTGAAAGATAATATAAACGGCGTTTGTATTTTGAAGAAATTCGTATCCCTTGGGTGATCCATTTATTGTATTTCTTTGTGGTAATTAACTTGCGTTTTATGGGAAAGCTAGAGTTGTAATGTTTTGGGAGTGTTGAAATAAATACATTGAATTTGTCGTCGGTGTTTTGGCAATTGTAAACTTCTTTCCATGTTCCTTTACGCAAATAATTTATGAATATGGATTGATTTGTGTCATAAATTCTCTTGAAAACTTGTAAAGGATTTTAAGAGGTTTTAGTTTATTATTAATAGTCAATACTTGTGCAAGGCGATCGCTGTATCCGGCGATAAACACTTCAGAGAAATACGAGATTCCATTGGTAACGATAATTTGATCTAGCAAAGTTTGAGATGACATTATGATGAAATATAATTATTTTATTTTCGCAAAGTGTTTTTGATTCTCGAGAAATGGAATCGAAGTTAGGTTTGTGGAGGGGTATATGAATTTGGTACAGCTTCTAGTCCCTGATCAAGTCCGCACGCTGCACCCGAACGCGATTGTCACCTTCGAGCANGTACTCTTGAGCGCAAGTTGTAATTGTGTATGGGGGGAGGGAGGAGATGTGGATTTAAGAATAGATGAGGGAGAGTGAGATGAAGGAGGAAGATCAGGAACAAAGGAAGAAATGAGTGTGGAGTTGGGAAGGGGAGGTGGTGACGATGAGGTAGGAGGAGAGGAAGATTGAGGAGGGGGAGATGATGAGATGGAAGCAGAGGGAGGTGGAAGACGAGGTGTAGGAGTGTGTGAAGGAGCAGGAGGATAATGTGAGGTGAGATGTGAAGCAAGGGAAAACTGATGTGATGTTTTCTAGACGGTCTCAGGTGTAAACCGTGCTGGGTAAATTTCTTGGGAACCAGGTGTGATTGCCAATCAAAAATGTGACTTTTGTGTCTGTCAGGTGATGTTTTAGAAAGATGTTTGCCAGGTTGTGTGCCATTTGTGGAAAGTTGAAGCGTGAACGCAGACTAGAGACTACTATGTTTGTGTGCTGAAAGGCCGTTTTTAGTTTTTGTAAATGTTCAGAAGTGTTGAAATGACCACCCAACTTAATTTCGTTCTGCCCATCTATGATGGTTGCTGTGTCCCGCACTGTGAGTTTCTTAGTGTTGGTGTTCAGTTCTCGAAGAACTTCAGCCAAACGAGCGTTTGGCTTAAAGAATCCGGAGACTGAGAACTGACTAGGAAGCAATATGAACGCGTTTGATTTGTGCGTGGAAGTGTTGGTTTCATCTCTGGGTAGCACTACTTTACGTGGTTTTGGCTGCTGTGCTTACCAGTGCGTGGTTTGTGAACAGATTTGGGTACTGGACGGGAGGGGATAAAACGAGAAGTTAAGGGAGGAAACAGGGATATGTCATCTAACTCACTAAACCTATTTTGAGTGAAGAGTTGGGGTGGTGCATATGTCGTTTGTCTAACCGGGTGATAGCAGTTGGAAGGACGGCGAGAATTCTTTACTGTAGTTCAACCGCCGATCGTGTTCTTATTGACCTCTTCCAGCACACTGATCCGTGTGTCAATATAATGTCTCAAGCTATTGTATGCCTTTTGAAGATCATCTTTGAATGAGTTGAGGTATGCGATAGTGTCCATTGTTGTGAGTTAGTTAGCAAATTAACGACAAAAGCAAATGAGAAAACACGAAAACTAACACTGAATGAAGGATACTAGTATAATAATATTATTTACTACGGAAGTTACAAATGAGATATTATATAAATTAGATATACAAACAAACCGACGACAAAAATGATTGAAATAATTATTTAGGGCGACCACTGGAGATTAATTAATTCGACAATAACTACTCTATATCTTGTTAAATTATTTAGGACGACAACCGGAGATTATTTAATTCGGCAATAACTATTCTATATTATGTTAAAATGTAAATAAATACGAAAGAATCAGGAAAAACGAACTGTAAAATGATGTAATAGTTCTATGAAATTATAACGACGAAATCTTGGCTGCAACAATGGGGCAGGGTTTAAAGAAGTAAATAAACAAACCGACAACTTAATGATAGGAATAATATTTTCGGACGACAACTGCAAATAAATTCATTCGACAATAAATAAGGCAATATTTTGTTAGAGTGGAATGAATAACTACAAAATAGAATCACGAAAACTAATGGTAAAATATTGGAATAATTCTATTTACGGCGACGAAACTTGAGCAGAGCAACAATAGAGTACGTTATTTATAAGTTAATAATGATGCAATAGTATACGCACCAGAAAATCTAAATACACCAAAATAATTTTTATGCACCAAAAAGTTAAATTTTTGAATCCGTTTGTACTTACGTAAACTTTATCACACCTTTGAATAAAAACACTTGAATGAAAACAATATGAAATTATAATCGGTCCTTTGGGTTTGAAAACCTTAAGAAATGGTTTTAGTATTTTTAACACTCACAGAGAACAAAGAATTTTACACTACAATGAAAGTTAGGATCTAAATACAATTACTGAATTACAAAAACTCGAGAAAATAAAACAATTAGAAAAGATTAAACTGAAAAATAGAGAGAACTTATTAACGACCGCAGCTTATTAACGACGTCAGGAGCAGGTCAGTTAGTAGAAAACTTCCTTTTATTCTCATTAATGGAAAACGATAATTTAGTATTTGTAATGGCCCCATTTGAATGTTATTGTAATTTGAAAATTCGAAATTGCATCTGGTCACATACCTGGATCAACGGGATCATACGGTAGCTCTTCAGATAAAGTTTTCTTTGCTAGATTTTCACCTGCAGTCACATGAGTACTTCCTAAGCTATTGGATGTACTGGAGCAAGATTCAGTTTCACATGTTTTTAAACGTTGCATATATCAACTTCAACATCTAACGGGTTGATAAATTTCTCGAAAGCACCTTGTTGCTTCTATAAAAGCTCAAATTTTTCTTTTTTCTTAGATTTTTTAAAAGCACACTCCAACTTTCTAAATCTGTCTGTAGGCACGTTCTCCAAGCACACTAAAATTAAATAGTTACTAGCTGGTAGTACATACTTATGTCTCTGCATCATAAATTCGAAGCTAATTTTAATGTCTGAGAGCCAAAGGAAGCATGACGGTAGAAACATACTTGTGCTCACTAACAGGAAGAAGACTGGTACACTTCGCGCATGAGACAAAATCTCGACTATTTTCATATTTCTTAAATCAGAAAAATTTCTAAACTAAAGTTTATTGTCAAATCAGCAGTTGCAAACTGCATATGACCAGGTGTGGGTTAATTAATACTTTTCGGAAACAAGCAAGGAGCTATCCCATCAATTGAAATCAAATGTTCAGAGCACCTTTACTTTTTAATTCATAATATACCCTACGATGTGTAAAGTACAATAGGTATTCCAAGTAAATAATAGTATTTCGAATTTTTAACGCAATGGGGATAGGATAAAATAACATTTATATTACATAAGTCTGTTCCGAAAAATATAACGAGCATTTAAATATTATCATTCCCTTAACTATGTATTGTAACATCATTAAATAAACCAGAGTGTTCTGGTAAGCTAAGCCACTACCAACAGTAATAAAGAACTAAAATGACTAAAGGTCCAGTCATTTGTTTAAACATCAATAATTGCCCTGCTGCTTTAATCAAGCCCAAGAACGTCAATTGTGACGTAATTTAATGGATGGTGTAGTGGTTAACACTCATTACCAGGCCCCCTCAGTAATTCAATCGAAATTCTAATAGATGAATCCCATTTATTGAAATAAAACACCGAAGGTGTCAAATACTCGCATCTCCAAACTGGCTTCATTTGACTATCTACTACTTTTCTAATAACTAACATTACTAATCTACACATGCTCATACACCCCTTTATCACTCCCCAAAAATTCACACGCTTTATATTTTAAGTATTTTTACACAGTGATGTGGGTTTATTAATAAATCCCCATCATATTTTCTTCATCCTATACTTTACTTTACACATTGATCTCTTGGCTAACAAATCTAATTTGTCATGATTAATAGCTGAGACATTACTGTCTTCCATTGAAAGTTCAAATGACGTACCCACGTACACATGTTTCATTACACTGCTCGTATACACCAAGAGCTGGACGCAGCCAGCCATGCTAAGTTACCTTTCTTATGCACATATGAAAATAGTATTGTATTTGTAAGTGGGAAATGTAGCGTTTTGTTGAAGCTTATCTACATGGAGCGATAGGAGTTAGGAGTCGGGTGGTAGGTCATTGTTAGTAGGTGGACCGCTGAGCTGGGTTTACCAACAACTTGGCCCACGTGGAGGAGTTAGCAGAAGTGGTTAGTTATTGATACTAGAATGAGCTGGATAGAGGAAGGAAGGTTGGCTTTTCAGTAGTCACAGCTATATGAACTGGGACATTTATGTGAAAAGTTGGCCCCATCGGAAATCGAACCCGGGATGACTTGGTGAGAAGCGACAACACTACCACCTTCGCCACCGGTGTGGCATATGATAATAGGAGAGCTGCCTTCACCAAACTGGGTGGGCGTGCCGGGTGGTTGTCGGGCTCGATGACCTCTGAGCTTCCCGCCGCCACGACTGTCCTCGCCTTCGCAGCAGATCGGTAGAAGCCACCCCTCGTAGACCCGTTTTGCGGTTGTCACCAGTCACCTCGCAGTGATCACGCGGTCTAATTTGAGTTCTTGGCCGTTTTGTCTTATTCACCAGCTTCCGGATCGCGCCCAGAACACATCACGAGATACTTTTCCACAACTGTAACAAGTTACCAACTTGATTGTTTGTCAGCCACCTGATGTGGTGTTGAGTTACTCGTTATCGTAGATATCGGGATGATCTCAATGTCGGAAGTTAATAAGTTTCGAGGACTGTAAATCAATCAGAAGCAAGTGATTTATAAATCTCGCATTCGTGAGTAATTGATGCGAAATGATAACTCACCAACTCGTGAGATCACTTAAAATCGTTCCTATCTAAGATCATTCGGCCGATTCAATCTAAGTAACACGTAACATGTATGCAAGATAAATCTCGCTGAAGACAAACGTTCTCACTCAGTAAGTAAGTTCGAAATCTGTCTTTCTGGTCATCATGATCATCTCTCTCCTCTGATCCCTCTCCTCTCACTGCTCGCACTCACCTCTCGAGTGCTTCCGCACACCTCATTAAGTAACACCAACCCCTCTATTTCTCAAAATTTTGAAGAGAGAGTCACGCCCATCCTCCCGTCACGTGGCCTCTGAAGCCAATTATCTGTTTCCTTACACTCCACGTGGAGTCATTTTAATTGGCTCTTTGCCCGTGACGTCTGCATGTCCTCGGCTAATCGCAATGCCCTATTTTAACAACGCTCGGTAACTTTTTGGCGACGCCACGGGGTGGTCACGTGGTCCCTTGAGGGATCCTAGCGTCTTGAGACCGCGATCCGGGTCTCTCATTGTCCTTGTTATTTGCGTCGATTCTTTTCCCATTTCAAGTGACAGTTGGTCGTCTGCTAAAGAACTCCCGGCCCTTATTTTTCGAACATGTACTCAAGTCCCTGGTGACCACCACGCTCCGTCACTCACATCGTTTGTTCATCTACTGCTTCAGCAGATGTTTTTTACTCCCTTGTCCTAACATCGTGTCGATTCGCTTTGATCCTAACGGGTCTTCAGCCTCTTTAACTTCCCAATTTTTATGACACATTTTGCATTTATGAGTTCCGCCTCGAAATACCCTCAAAAACTGCTCCTTCGAATTTAAATGCGTCTTCACGCACGCCTTTGTTAAATCTTTTCAAAATTATCCCTGGTTAATTTTGGCCTGTTTGTCATTTCTGTATCTTCCGGTTTCGCGCGGGCTACTGCGCAGAACCTGCTCCCTAGAAAGAGATTTTTATTACTTTATTCAAAGTACTTTTGAAAAGTGCCGGTCTTTCGATTTTTCAAAGGTGGCTACCGCATCCTTTGTCGGTGCTTAGCGCGCGCCTCTTCAACACTCAGCACCCTTGGTTACCCAACGGTTCTTTTTTAAAATGTATCTTATGATTTTCCTGCCTAATAATTTGAATTTAAATTGATGAAATTAATATTTCGTGACAGTATATGTTTACAATTCAATCATGTAAGGAATCAGTGTTGTCAAATGTCAAGAAATTAATTTGTTCTTTATAAATGAGTACTAGAAAGCAAACAACATTTAGTGTATATTCAACACTAGCTGAGTACCCGCAGTTTTACTCGCATGAATTCTATGATAAGTCTCCAATTTTATTTTTCTCATATCCTCATTGGTATTCACTGAGCTAGTTATCCATTAATTTTTGATAGTATTGGTGCGTACTCTCAATCCCTTATTTTCATTGATATAATTAAAAGATTTTTTAGAAAACACTAACTTCAGACCCTTGGAGGGAATTTTCGTAAAATCATTTCTTAGCGGACATTTGAGAATTTTTTGTGTTACTCTCTTCCCAACCTCCACCTCTAGGGGCGTCGTGCACCTCATGTGGTCTGAAGGGTACATAATGTCATTGGAAATACGATTTTTCGACTCAGAATAATAATAATAACCGTGGACTCGACCCTAATATCGGTCATTTTATGTTATTTTTACGTCTCGCCCCTTCCGTCCCCAGCTCTAAAAATACAGTGATCCTATGTGATTCAACCTTGAACATCAAAACATTGGTAGTTGAAACATCTCGTCAACCATAAAATTATGTATTCGATGCATTTTTTAATTTCAATATTAGTTTTTAATATTTTTTATCGATAAACCCATTCACCCCACCCGCTCCAACTAAGGGGTACTAATAGTGTGTTTGTTTCATGAGGGCTGAGTTCAGAATACATAATTTCGGAATGTCACAATCAATTCAGCGACGCTGAAAATTATGGTCTCGTCACTGCTATGTCATGTCGATATTTTTTCATTGCATCCCCTTCCCTAGGGATGCTGGAGTTTATACGGGCAGGTTGTGAACATCAAGAATGTCACTATTAATTTCAGCGATCCCGAAAACTACGATCTCAACTCTAACATCAGTTACTTTCGATTATGTTTACATTTCACTCCTTCTCACCCCCTAACACAAAGATGATTTTTCCTAATAGAGGATGATGGTGTACTTATACTTATTCCTTATAGAGGGTGTCACTTCACTTCTGCGGTTCTTATATGATGTATTTAACACCAATATCGTTCGTTCACCTGTTCTATTATTTTCACCTGTTCTTTGATCCCACCCCCTACCCCAGGGATGCTAATGAGTATATTATCTGCAATGTGAACCGATAGTGAGCGAACTTACAATGAGCTGTGAACTTATCCATTTCAACAGCACCGAAAACTATGGTTTTGAATATAATATCAAATTTTCCCATTATTTTTGTCATCTTCTCATCCTCTCCCTAGGGGTGAAAGGGATATCTGACTCCTATAGTGCTTGTTGTTATATAGTCAGTCATCTGTGCACCATGATCGGTTCCAATTTCTACAGGCACTCCAGAGTTATGGTGGAACACATGTGTAAAACATTCCAACCCCCATTTCACCCCCTTAGAGGTAGATTTTCGTAAAATCCATTCTTAGCAAATGTATAATCACTAAAAGAAATATTCCTACCAAATATCAAGTTAATATACTTTGTAGTTTCTGAGATTTCGTGTTTAATCAGTGAGTGGTATTTTGTATATATTTTACGCACAAACCGGAATTCCGGCATTAGACGAAAAAAACTACCAAAACTAGTTCTGGCATATGCGTTTTTGCCAGAACTAGTTTTGAGCGTTTTCAAAACGCTCAATACCAGTTTTGATCGTTCACGTTTTGTCAGAACTAGTTTTGAGCGTTTTCAAAGTGCTCAATACTAGTACTGGCAAAAGAGAAACGTCCAAAACTAGTTTTGTCCTCTCAACAATAATGGAACTTCTAATACCAATATTTTTATGCCAATTTTTTTAGTATTTAGTACGGATCAAATGTTATTTTAGTATAAGAGGCATAAAGGAAAATGGTATCCTGCGCTTTTGAATGTTTTTATGTTCTCATTGGCATAAAAGTACTAAATAGAAGCAGTGTTGCCACATACGTAACTACGAAAATAATGTTACTTCAAGAATCTTGAATTTAACTTTTATTTAACTTACTCCGTTCGATGTATATGTCTACCCAATGACAGTAAAATGGGGTATGTATGATTTATGCTGTCCTTTCGTTTAAAAATTCGTTATTTTATTTTTCGACCACGTCCAAGTTTCCAATTGAGCTGTAATTTTACAGATATGTGTTCTTTGCATGAGTAGTTGGTTATGGTCCGATTTTACAAAAATATACCGATAAGCGAATTGAAATGGATGTATGTTTGTGAGCATCCACACTCCAGGATGATTGTGGCAATTTGAACCATGTAAAAATATTTGGAATTTTTTATTGGAAACTATAGTTTTCGGTAACGTCGAGATGGATAAGGACAATCTCAATAATTTCATTATTGATCCACAGGGGAGGTAAAATGCTCCTCGCACCCATAAGGAAGTGGGTGGAAATACGGTGGAAAGTTAAAATAATCAAAAACGACCGATATTGAAGTGGAATTCATCATTTTTGGTACCACTGAATTCAAGAGTGAGACTCTCAATGCAACTTACGTCCACGGTCACCTTTAACGAGGGATATACACCCACTAGGTGGAGAGTAGAAGGGGGTAAAATGTAACAGTTATTGAAAATTAAGATGAATTTGACTCCGGCCATTTCACATTATTTTTACGTCCCGCGCGTCTAACCCTTAGTTCCAAGGGTACCTTGCCTACATGTTGTTGAAACAGCATTAGCTGATCAATCATTCACCCTGAAAACGATTTGTTTGATGCAAGTCGTTCCTTTTCAATTATTTTTTCGTTTCGTGTCGTTTCCACTTCCTTTAGGGGATAAAGGAGTATGTCATTTCCATGGGGACTGAATTAGACTTGAACGATATCAGAAGTGACACCTTTCACCTCAGTCGTAACAAAAACTGTGAATTTGTCGTTTTCGCTAATTTTTATGACATATTCCCTAGGGTTGATGTAATGGACGAGGGATGATCGTGGTCCTATTCGGATTCGGGGAAGTCACTATTCATTTCAGTGACCCCGAAAGTAATGTACTGAACACTAATATCGACCGTTTTCGCTTATTTTTAAATTTCATCCTCTTTCCACCCCACCCACTGAAGCTGAATTTTCACTTACATTTTATCAGAATTTCAGTATTAATCTCAACGGTGTCGAAAATTCAGAATTGGTCACTTCTATGGCATTTTCTTTAACTTGAAAATAGCATATTTTAACTATAACTTTAAAGTAGGGATATATAAGGGTTGCTCGTGGACTTGAGTGTCTTTGGAAAGTTTCAGTGACCCCTATAAGTATGGTTCCAACACTAATAACGAACATTTCCGGTTACTTTTATATTTAGACGAAGGGTGCACATTCGTTAACAGAGATTGATCGTATATTTAAGGGGCATGAGAAATATTACTCTTTACTTCAGCATACTCATAAATGTAATCATTACCAATATCGGTTGTTTCCAATAATTTGTTAATATAAACTCCTTCCAACCCTTCCCACGCGTGCATGTGATGTGTTACCAGCACAACGTTTATTGCCAGATAGTCAGACATCGCTGTATCAAGTTTCGTTGAAATTGCTTCAGGCAGTCGAGAGTTATAGTGCGTCATACATATATCGAATGTTATACATGTAGATAAACACAAATTGTGGAAGAAATTAATTTATAGACATTTTTTACTGTGTTTTATTATTACCACCTCAGTTCATAAAAAGGGTAATTTTAAAATCATGGACATATATCATAGAAATATAATTTTTCCGTCTATCCGAGTATAAAAAACACTACACTTTTATAAAAGTTTCATGCATGGAAATAACTTATTAATCACAGTAACAGTAAAGACTCTATGAATTATTTCTGCTTAAAACACATGAAACTTCATTATTACAAAAATGCTCAATAACCAGCGAGCGCATTGTGTCAAAATTATAGTAGTATAAAGCTAGTGTTGCGTGGAAGTAGCTGCGTAGTTAAAGTCTCAATGCAAAAGTGACAGTGGCTTATAATGAATTAAAAATACATCGTACGTAGACCATTACAAGAACGGCCATTTGTGTTGTGCACATCACATCGTGAAGTAAGTCGCATTATGTTGATATACGGGGTTATAATAACACAACACCAAACTAGCGTATGACCGTAGACACGACTACACTACTATAGAGGAAGGCTACTAGCGCTTTAAACTGCTGAAAGAGAACTTAATATCTGAGGTACGGGAAAAGTTCCAGAAGTAAAGTAAGGGAGGTGTACCAAATTATATATGAAGATCATAGTAGGTCACCAAAGGAGACATACGAATTTTGAAGCCAATCAGATTTAGGGTACCAGAGATATATGGCATAGACACGTGGAAGGGAAACGTAGTTTCCAAAAAACTGTACCAACTTGGGAACCAATAGACCGAATGACATGAAATATAGGATATATAACAAGATAGGACAAAAGGAATATATCAACATCACAAACGGAAAGAAATAATCATTAAATAATATTTAGAAATAAAACAAAAGACAAGAGAAAAACAAAAGACAACTGCACACGATCTGAATAAACTCTACAGTTAAGGACAATACTGCGTTACTCTAAAATTAGTGTTTGCTAGTCATAAAACACACAAGGGGACTTCGCAGAAATTATTATGGAAAAATAACGGATAATAATCTCGAAACTTTGTAGCCCGGTTGAGTTGAAATAAATGGCATATGACGAGAAATCAATGAAAAACCAATCCGGAGAAACATGACCTCGCCACTACTCAACCAAGAAGGACGACGAGGAAACGATAACAACACGATCACGTCACAGAAAAACTGGGAATGAAGAAAAGCGTACGTTACGTTATAATCTTCGACGGCCTTGTGATAACATTTGAAGATGAAAAGTTTTGGCACCTGCCTGGAAAATTCCAACAGAAGATTAGTGGAGTTAAAGAAATTTGGAAAACCTATGAACAAACAAGAAAAGAGTTCGAGCAGATGAAACAAGAAATGGGAGAGATAAGAAAAGAATGTGATGCATAAGAAGTCATCTTACATTTTGTAGAAATAAAACAGAATAAAAAAATGAATGATGTTGACACCAGGAAAATGCATGATATGGGGGAAAGAATTATAGGAATCATTGATTAAAGATGGAACTTGTTGACAAGAAAAGTGCAGACAGATCAATAAAGTTTCCATAAAAAGGTTATGGAAAAATTAGAAGGAATGAGGTCAACAGAGACAAATAATGGTCAAATATCAGGGCTGCAAGACATGGTGCAGAACTAGATACAGATACACAGGAATAAGTGGAGACAAGGACACGAGTGGAGAGCATTATATGAGAAAATGAAGATAATGAGATAGAAGTTGCAAATGCAGGTGTAGAGGAAGCAACTTTTTCAGAGGTGGTTAGGGGAAACTGAAGGATGAAAATCTAAGCATGTCACCATGGTGGGGAAGCGGAGTACAATAGAAGATTACGATATATAAAGGAATGTAAAAAAAATATTAGAAAATTTTTCGGTAAATGTGGATGCAATACGAACAAGAAATTGTCAAATATTAATTCACATGGTATAGGAAAAAGGTTACACCGAGTTATAGAAAATATCAGTGAATAAAACCATTAAAGTGGAAATAAAGAAAAAACGGACCAAACATGGTGATTTGTGGTGTTGAGATGAAGGACGATGATATTAAGAGACATTTGCGTGTTAAAAATGGAGGGGAAAGAGAAATGAGAAACCAGAAGAAATAAGGATAATAAAGAAATTTGGATGGCAAAATTGGAAAAGTAAAAATTGGGTTGTTGAAGTAAGCACACAATGGTTCAGAAAAATTATGAATAGAGGAAAAGTATACATTGGGAATTCCTCGCATAGAGTAGAGGAATTCGTTGNACACAGGAATAAGTGGAGACAAGGACACGAGTGGAGAGCATTATATGAGAAAATGAAGATAATGAGATAGAAGTTGCAAATAGACTGTCCAAAGAAGAAAGAGAAAGAATTAGGTATAAATTGCCATAGCAAAGGATGGCCAGACGAACATAACTTGCGGAGACCACGCTGTATAGAAGAACTAGTGAAAGCAACAATAGATTATGGAATAAAACGTATAGCAAAAAAATCTCCAGAGAGAGCAAATGGGGATGGTTGAGATACGTGGAAGAACATGATATAGATATCTGCATGATAGGAAACCCTCCACTCGCTTTGGTCGCCTACAACACATTCCAATTTGTATGAGGTGTATATTTAAAGAAAGGAGGAGTTCAGCTATTATAATTTGCAAGAGCAAAATTGAAGTTTTACATCTGGCAGGGCTCGCAACAATGTCTACAGGTGGCGTTGTTAACCAAAGAGAAAATGACTATATAAGAAATTAACGTGTATGTCTAGAAAGGTTGTGAATCCACACGATTTTCAAGGTAACAGAAATAGTAAAATAACATAAAGGGAAAGACAGATTCCTATGTAGAGTTTGGAATGGACGTTTAGAAATATGGGGAAATAAGGTGTGCAACCAACGTGGAAAAAAGATGGAAAAAATGATTTGAGTGCGATCTAAGAGTGATAAATTCATATGTTTTAAGTACGTTTCGCTCGGAAAATGGCGAGTCAATCATAGACTTCGCATTACAGAATAGGACTAGTAAAACTACGGTGACATGTTGGCATATAGAAGATACAATTATAAGTACCATTACACATTATTTAACATAGAGTATATTAAACCCACAAAACATCCACAATCTGGAATCAATTATCGTACAGTTAATTGGGAAATTATATAAGTGAAATGAAAAAAACAAACGGAATATACGAGGCAAATAGATGAAATGAATATAGATGATGAAACTGAAATGATACATAAGGACATGCTGAATTCTATTAAACCATATTGCAAGAAACGCACCGCAGATTACAGGCAAGGAAAACCGTTGTGCAGCTAAATATAGCTAAACAGAAAATGGAACGTGCGCGTCGACAATATCAGCGACGTAAGTATGGAACCAGCAGGCGTCGTGAGGGAAGATTAAGGTACGAGGACATGCTAAAGTAGTACAAATTACTAATAAGGAAAAAGAAAAGAGAGTATTGGCTGAAGTTACTGGGGGAAAGCTTAAAAAGAACAATATGGGGTATCCCATATTAATAGGAAAATAAAAAATAAAGGAGAGATCTATATGGTGTAATATAAGAACGCAGGGAGGTTACAATTGCACATGGGTCCAAACAGGAGAGGATCTCTTAAAAGGGATACTTGACTGTGAAAATGCGAGAGAGATGCAAAAACAGAATATAAGATTTACGCACTGGAACCGGAAAAGCTAATAACGGCTAGCGTCAAGGAAGTCGTTACAAGAATAAAGAAAGGAACAAGCCCAGGATACGATGTTATAACATCTGATATGATTAAAAACATGACTGATACGTGGACGCATTGGCAAGTGTTTACAACAGCTGTAAATCAGCGGGTTATTTTTCTCGTGCGTGGAAAGTAGGACTTCTATTGTTGTTCCTCAAGCCAGGCAATAGAGACCCGCATATAGCGAAATCCTACATACCGAGAACTCTACTGCCAGTCTTAGGGAAAGTGTTGAATAAAATATTGGAACAGAAAATAAGGAAGGACATAGGGAACAAGTTAAGCACTCGGCAATATGGGTTTACGGCAGGGAAAGGAACGGAAGGTGTTCTGCAGGAGATGATGCAGCCTGTCGAGGATTCAAGAATGAAATACTAATTATTTAATTTTGTAGATTATTAAGGCACATTTGACTGCGCGTGTTGGGATGTAGTTAAAGTGAAATGAAAAGAGTAGGCGTGAATGATGCCACATACAGATAAATTCTTATTTAGAGGACAGACGTGTTGAACTAAAAGTAGGCGAGGAAATACTAATTGAGAAGATTGAAAAGGGTTGGCGACAGGAAAACCATGTAGGGTCTCTATTATGGTGCATAGTTATCAATTTAGTGATAGAAAAATTGAAAAAATATGGAATAAACGTCATAGTGTATAACAGTAGGAGAGAAATAGAACAAGCATGACACAATGTTTTGAAAGGGATAATGGAGATTACTGAATCAACAAATTTAGTTATATTAAAAGAAAAAACAGAAGGAATAGGACCTAGGCAAAAGGGGAGAAATAGGAGAGATTCATGTATTCGAGTTCATGAAAGGAAGTTGAAAATAAAAGGGTCGGTTAAATATCTTGGTATAACAATGGATGAAAAATTAACATTCATTACAGTATGATAAATTGAAAGGCGTTTGTATGTTGCTCATTGTTTTATTGGTATAAAGCTTTTTTGGCTGCATAGCAGCCATCGTCAGTAACATACACTGAAAAATATAAATGTACATAAAATGACAATAATAAAAATAGAAACATAATATGAAAGTATACAATAATTGGGTGAAACAGTATCGAAAGAAGTGTATTTTTGGTTGTTGTTGAAATAAAGAAAGGAAAGAACAATGAAAAATGAATAAAAGAAAACAAATACAGAGTGAGCAAACCGACAAAATTACGTACCTGAGTATTGAGGAATATTTTTGGCGAATGCGCAGAGTACGCCGAACGGAGGTCATTATATGGAANAGAAGACGGAAAGAATTTCCGAGGGTTTTAACTGTTGGGAATGGGGTGCAGTGTCCTGGAGAGTTGGGGGTGAGAGGGAAGGAATTTGAAGGCTAGTTTCATGAGCGGGGAATGAAATTCAGGTATTTGTTCATTTAATAGGGAAATGTTGTTTTTTAGAATACTATGGATATGTAAAATTTCTAATTTGATCCGGGGCCAAAATCTATTTTCTACTTCTAAAATATAAAAATCCTTTTCAATGTTAAATGTGTGTGTGTTTTCTACTAGGTGGTTGGCGAAGTGTGAGACTGTTGTGTTATTTTTTCATGCATTTACGTGTTCCTGTATCCTTTGTTTGAATGTTCGTCCAGACTGCCCGACATACACGGAGGGACAATCACTACATGTAAGATGAAAGTAATATTGAATGGTTTAACAAGAGTTGGCATAAATATCCATATGGTGCCATTAGGTAGTATGCGGTGTTTATATGCTTGTATTTTTAGACCACTAATGTTGTATGGTAGTATGATATGGCACAAAAAGAGAAAACTGATACACTATGAATAGTAATTAGCAAGTTTGCAAACATTATGGTTGATCAATTGTTATGGATATCATAGTGTATGTGCGATGGCAGTATGAGTCATATTAGGGGAGCTTACTTATAGATAGACATGTGTTGAGATATCAAATAAGACGGAACAAGAAAATTAGACTAGGGTCACAGAAATTAGACATAACCAATGGCTGGAAGAAGAAAATCGATGAAGAGTTATGGGCATGTTGGAAGATAAGGTGGAATGTAGAACATGAAGGAAGTGATTTGCATAGATTCATAGCAAGTCAACAGTATGTCTTGAAGAATAGAAAGTGGTTCATCTAACTATAAGGACTAAACATCTAATTATAAGGAGTTATTTAAAGTAAAGAAATATTATTCAGACAGATACATGCATCTGTACTAAGAATAGAAAAACGGTTCAGCATATCTTATTTGATTGTGCGTTGTATGAAGAGGAAAGGAAAAATTGTGTATGAATTTGAAAAGAACAGGAGTATACATATGGACGGATTGGAATGTACTGACTTTTTCAGCATTCTGTTTTCCTCATCCACTTTGTTGTTGTATTTCTCTCTTTTTGCCTGTTGATCGACTCCCCAGGGGATTATGCGTAAGGACGTTTTCATCCGTGCCATGTGGTGTTGGGAAATTTACTACTATCCAGCTATTTCTTATTTTTCACATCCTTAATCTTTACGGAGTACGTGTCTACGTAAGTGAAGCATGGAGCAAGTAACATGCTGCAGGCAGTGAAATAGGAAAATAGTGAGGTTATACTAAGCAAACGGAAAAAGAAACAGAAATGGGAAACTGTGGAAAGGAGGAAAAGAATACAACATCAAAAACTTATGCTCAAACACTGGAGGGAGAACGCGATACGCACCGCGAGGTGAAAGTAATAAAGGGTAGTGCTGGGAAAGGTGGAGATGTAAAGAATGATATTAGAAAATATTTACAAGAGACACATCAGAAAATAAGATTAGATATGACCAGGAACACAGAAAGGGGACATGCTGATGGTATTGCTAAACTCAAACGAAAAAAACGGGCTATGAATACACAAAGAAAGAAAAGGAATGATTGTCCAGGATTGAGCAAGAAGGAGATCTGGTTTGCGAATTTTTGAAGTTAAAAAAGACGAAAAAGAATTTATGAATGATGTAGAACAAAGGAACATGATGAGGGAGTGAGAGCAGAATTCATACAACAGGTCCGCATATTGTACAAAGAAAAAATCAGTAGTATGACAGACAACTGGGTTCTAGAGGTTACCGGAAAAGTGTGTAAACTAATTCAGAGAGAAGAACGAGTATATAGTGCTATGATGAGTCAAAAAAAAAAGAAAGATCTTGAGCCATTAAGATGTTATAAGTGCATGAAGTATGGCCATAGAGCAATGGTTTGCAAGGGTAAAGTGAACACATGCGGATATTGTGGATCACAGGGGCAGCAATTCAAGAATTTCATAATTATAAAGAGAATGATAAACTGTGCATATATTGCTTATGAAAAGGATTACTAGCGGAGCATGAATTATTGGATAAGTAATGTCCGATGTATCAAACGACTAAGAGACAATTATAATTAACAATAAACTATGAATACTAGAATATTACAGCAGAATTTACAGAGGTGCAATACAGGATCTGCAGAATTATAGCAACGATAAAGAGTAACAAAAATGGAATAGGTAAGGTAGAAACAACAATAAATTGGGGAAAATTAAAACAAGCGCAAAAGACATGGAGTATGAATATATCTGATACAATGACAGAACAGGAGATTAGGCAACAATTAAATGATATGCGATTTGATATTTTTCAGGGGTGCATGGTGTGTAGATATAAGCGATATATAAAGCAGGGGAATACATGGTGGACACATAAGTCGACAGAAATAAGAAGAATAAGATTAAAAGACAGTTGATGAGAGCGAGACAGAGAAGAGAAGATGAAACAGTATAGAGAGGAATATAGAAAAATTTCAAGGCGGAAATAATATATGCAAAACGAAGATAATGGGCACGGTTTGTAAATGACTCGATGCAAAAATCTACTAGGGAATTGCCATATGAGATAGGAGCAGCCAAGATTAAGGAATAGCAGATATGGAGGAGTGTATTTATAAATGGGAAATATTAGGAAACATGGGAGATGTGGGACCAAAATATTAGATGAATTACATCCAGAAAACAACAGCGTGCAAATTCAGCTGTTAAATGAGGGCGAAGAAGAAGCTGACGTAATGACACAGGATGAGCTAACAAATATAGTTAAAATATTAGCATCATGAAAGAGCCCAGGTTATGACAATATAAAACGTGAAATGGAGCAATATATGTACGATAGTATAAAGACAAAATTATTAAAAAAATATAACACATGCATACAAGAAGAGTTTTTCCCAGATGAATGGAAGATATTTCAGTTAAAATTGTTTTTGAAACCAGGGAGAAATTATGAGCAGTGCAAGTGATACAGACCTATTGGACTTATACTAATTACACTTCGGCAAAATTTTGTGTAGATAGGTATTTCAAAATACGAGCACATACCTTGAAGAAAACAGAAAATTAAATGACCAACAGTATGGTTTCAGACAGGGCAGAAGTACAGAGCATGCTCAACAACAGCTATTAGCAGATATTACGGAAAGAGAGAAAAAATGTTGTACATGTCTATATATGGATGTAGAAGGTGCATTTCTTAGCACGGATTGGACAATTTTACTACAAGTTATGGAGGAAAAAGAAGTACCTTATTATTTACGACAGCTGGTACATTCCTACCTAACAAATAGATTTTATCTGATACAAATAGGAATACACAAGTAATACATAGGGCATTAGGCGGCTGTCCTCAAGGCTCGCCAACAGGACCGTTATATTGGAACATAATATTTGACAGTGTTTTGGGAAAAACGGAAAAAGAGTGTCACAGTTCCAGATAGAACTTGGCAGCCATGATTAATTTTGTTACGTATTGTTCTTTCTTTTATTATTTCTACTCCTGTGCACAAGTGGCGGTGATGCCAGCCTGAAGGCTGCACGCAGGACACCCGATATTTCACTTCCGCATGACTTGCATTCTCGAGGCGCGGGACCGGAGCTTTGTCAGAGAAACTTCTGAGTAACGTTGGTTTAAACCAACCAATGAGAACAAGCGAAAATCACGCCACCATATTAAACCTAATTTAATTGGCCATGCCCCCCCGAGGTCCATCGTGCGAGGTGGTAGCTGAGCGGAGGAGCGGGCAGTGGGAGCTGAGGCTCCGCTCCGGGCGCATGTGAAAACGGTATATTCTGAAGTTTCACTTAAGTACGTTTCATCTTTTCATTGTAATTATTGTATTATTGGGGATTGATACAGCTGTAATCAATAGTGTTTAGTTTGTTAGTAAATAGCAATTAATATGTCCCTCGAGTTTAAAATATGATTTTGGCTCTTATTCAAATCCTGGTCGACCCCACCTCTCGTAATAGTGAGTTGCGACACTAAGCCAAGCGTGTAGCCCCAGTGAGTAGCCCCATAGAATTGATATTAGGACGAACCTTTGAAGTAAATAATATATTAGTCAATATTTTTTATATAGAGCAGAAGCCAGAACCCCTGGCAGAACCCATATCGTAACAAGAGAAAATAAAATTTATTGCATATGCGATCAACCTAACAATTACAGTAGACGGGAGTTGTAGAAAGAAACACAAGAAGCGATGTGGAAAGTAGAGTTAATATTTGACGAGCATAATATATATTTCTGTCAGTAAGCCAGAGGCGAGCAATGTGATTCGGACATTCATACCATAATAGAAGAAACCCATGCGTTGAGCTATATACGACGCAGTCTTTGTACCATGATCAAATAAAATAAAAAAATGCCCCCGTGTCTACCTGAAAACGCACTGGTTTTCTGCGTATTAGTAACTCTACAAAAATCTTATTTTCTGTTGTAAGCCGTAATACCGAGTCGATCGCCTGTATGTCCATGCTTTCTACTCCCATCTTTTCTTGATCAAAAGATTTGCTACAGCATACATTTGCTATATGGCCCTTCCTTTGACAGATCCTGCACGTTGACCTAAGTAAGCGGCAATTATTACGTTTGTCTGGTGAAGCAATCCCGACTTTAGTTTGTATCCGTTATATCTTCTAGGTCGCGAAAACTGTTTCCTACCAGCCGTTTCCAGCTTCTTCTTACCGCTTCTACTCGTTTCAGACCCTGTTTGAACTTGATAAGTTTCATTACTCAATACAATCTAAACAACTGTATGTTTCGTAACTTCAAATGTAGTAGCAATTCTCAAAACCTCGTCGAGAGACGGACCACTCTGTTGAAGAGTATCGATTATTATACTTTCTTTTGGAGTATACATTACGATTAAGTTCCTGATGAGCGAGTCTACGTATGAAGCTACACTGCTCTTTGCCACAAAAGAATTTGTAGTGCCTGGCTAGTCCCCGCAACTCTGTAGCCCACTCTGCGTGCGTGTGGCCGTGCTTTAATCTACAAGAATATAATTTATACATAGCTTGCAGGACGTGAGGTTACCTAGAGCAATGACGAATCATCCTATCTTTGAGCTCTTCATATCTTACTTGCGCGATCATATTCCATACTGAGCATTTTTAGCAATGAACAAGCTGCATTTTCTATATTTGATAAAAGAAACGTGCGTTTCCTATCTTCTTGGGTTACCCCATACCACAGAAAAAATGCGCCAATTTTGTACTATATTCGCTCCACGGCTCCATGACATCAAAAGAAAAGCGAGATACTTTTGATTACAAATCGAAAGAGCTATATCCCGTGAAAATCTATGTAAAGGACCTTTTTATCACTTTAACTTTGTAGATGTAATGACGAATACTTCCTAAACTGCCAGTCCGACGCTGATCCTACTCAATTATTAACTTGATATATATTATTATAAAAACAAATTATGAATTGACTATTGAAAAACGATTTTTTTCTACTCAACCCTGTCATCCACAAAAACACACAATCGAAGGAAGTCAACTCACGAAAAACGTGAGGAAAAGTACTGAGAGGTGTAACACAAAATGGACAATCAAGAGCAGTAAAGAGAAAATTTAGGATGAGATCCTAAATGAAGAAGAGGATGACTCCTTGGGTAGACCATATAGGGCGGTGACAAGAAATCAGCAAATGACACCACTAACAGGTCATGAGCTGCTGAAGAAAGATGTAAGTGCACTGTTCTCATCGCGGCCGGAGCACGGTTTCTCCAAAGGGCAGTACGAAATTGGGAGCCTACAAGCGTTGCCTTAAACCCGACAGACTTGATGGACTTCAAAACATTGCGTTCAAGGTGTTAATTAATGCAATGCCAGGATTATTTCTGGATGTGTGTGCAGGAAGGGATTTTTTCAATCGATTGGAAACAACAGAGACTCATCGCGACCTCCACGGAAAAGAAACCTCGATACAAACCCTCGTTGTATCGTCCTTTTTGTACGTTAGATGCAGCAGGTAACATTTTGGAACGTATTATTTACCTGGAGGATAGAAGTCGTAATCGAGTGCGTAATTGGCGGGTGAGCAGTGCGCTTTTCGTACTTGTCGGTGCACCCATGGTATCGTACGTCAGGTTTTCTCCAACTCCAGCAATATCTGGTAAGAAAAGGAAAGATGGAACAAAAAGTTCATGATCGCATGATCACGTTATATATTAAAGATGCCTTTAAAACAGCTAAATTGGATTGTATGGAGTTCCTAATAGATAAATGTACCGAGATACATTCGTAAGGTAATGGGAATATATCTAACTATTGATGCTCATTTGCAGTCATTATGGAGGAGGAAATGAGGTTGACTGGAACATCAGAAGACAAAGCGTCGCAATTTATGTCCTCAACGTCGCTCTGGAGACCGCTATCAGGGTTACACCAGCTATTTCTAGAGGTTGCCGGGGGGGAGGAATCGCTGGAAGCAGCAACGCTCGGTTCTTCCGAATGTCAGGAAGCCACCGGATGAACTACCGTCCCATTTGCCTGCTAGACACGGTAGATAAAGTGTTAGAGAGGATCTTATGCAACAGACTGGAAGACTACACTGAAGGTCCGTCTCTCTGGTCTTCCGACAAGCAATTTTGTTTCAGAAAAGCGAGATCCATCGTCGAAAATTTTCTAGACGATGTTGCACATGCTGCAAACAAGGCAGCGAATACCATCCTTGAGTGACTGGCTTTCGTTGATCGCAACATGCTGATCGCAAAACTTAGGTTACTTGAGTTACCAACTTAAAGATAAGAGAGACAATCAGATGTAAAGAAGATACATCAGCGAGAAAGCTGGACGGGTGGGCAATTCGCCATCTCGAATTATGCCAAATGTTGGCGGACTGAGACAAAGCCGCAGAAAACTCTTGACCAGAGTTGTGAGCTCTGTTCTATCGTATGCAACTCTTATATGGTATGGGAGGAATCTATGGAGGTGAGGTGCTAAGCGATACGGACTGCAAGGTGTCTTTCGAAGATTTCCACGTATTCCCATTTTTTTTCTTTTTGGAGCTTTACGTCTCGCCGACATCGAGGTCATTAGAGCCCTACCTGCCACCGTGTGAGAACACACATACATACTAGAGACCTTAAGTTAAGGACACACACAAATACCCGACCAAGTGATTCAATGGGTTTGTAAAAACCGTCTCCTCAATATATTTGGAGTTCTTCAGGAGTTAAGAAAATAAGAAATCAAGTCAAGTCCAAACATCATAAAGCGATGATATATTAAGTAATTTTGGGGGGTTGCAATTTTCCACTTTTTATTACATGAGTGAACAATTAACTGAAGTTTCAGCATTTTATGACACTCATTATAACTGCAAAGAATGTCGAAACAATATCTAATTCCATTGTACTTCTTTTCAGTTGTAGGAACACATGAACCATCTAATATTTTGTACTGAGTGAATATTTCCAGTATTTTATTATTTTTTCTTCGGTAAGATCTATCACTTTAGAAAAAAATACCGTATTGTACATTTTCTTATTGGCTACTCAGAAATCTAAGGAAAAGACAAATTCCTATTTGTATTATGAATATGTAGTATATCTTTCTGTGCACGCGTTTTGGAATGCGTCATGTCATCCATTTTTCTACTGTCTGAAGATATTGACAAAATTTGTCTTTAAGTGTTGATACATTTGTACCAATGATAAATCAAATTACGTTGGGTTCGTAATGAGAGATTATTGTAACTATGGGATCACCGTATTGTCCATGCAATTGAGTTAGTATATTCGTGTAGCGGTAGGTAAACAACCAAGTAAATGCCTTTGTTCTTTGCGTTTTGATTTAGAATAATAGCTGCCAGGCCTTTACGAGTAGTATATTGAATTGATAGAACAATAAATCGTGTTCGCATGAGCTTTCTGTGCAGTATTGTCTCTTGAAAACCTTTCGTACGTGATGTGATCTTACAGTGTTGGTATACCCTTAATAAGTGAAGTGCATTAATATTTGTCTTCACTGAGAGGTGTTTTCTTTTTTAGCTTAATTATTTATTTGAAATTCCGCAAAGTGATATATGATATGTTTTTACAAATTTAGAAGATTTATCATAATTTGAATTTTTATGTTTTAATTGCAGAACCATAGTACTTGCATGTTTTTTGCAAGGTTACATATTTTTGGGGAAATATTTTCAAATATGTAGAAGTCGTGAATAAATGAATATTGAATGGTACCTTCGATTTTATGTCAGAAGATGAATTGTGTCTGTCTGTGTGTTAGAACTATGACTAAGACGAGCTAAAACTCCATCATGAATAAAAAGTAAGTATTATTTACTGGTCCAGTTATTAGATTTTTACTCTGAATCATCATGGTTGTCATTTTTACAGAATCATTATTTTCTTTGAAAACTTATTTTTCTTTCTTTTGATTCTCCAAGAAGATAAATTCTTTGTGAAATGTTTCCTAATCACCTTATTGAATACAACCTCCTAAAATTGTATTGGAGGAGCATTTGAGTGCAAATTAAGGATTTTTTTTGCATTGTTTAGAAAATTATTTATATATTCTGGTGAACATCCTTTGAATGTTGTTACAGTTTTGTGTTGTCCTAAAATTTCTTTATAAATGTTAATTACTCACCAAATTCTTTTTAGTCTTAAGCATGTCAACACTTGAATTAATTTTAACATCAAAACCAGTATTTACAGTAGTGTGATTAATTTGTACACTGCATTATTGCTTTTCAAATTAACCCTAGCTTAGTAACAAGAGTATCACTCTGGCTAGGTATTTGTTATGTTTTTGTTGTTGCACAAAGAGAGATGAAATTCTCTATATTTCTTATCAATGGTTAACATTTCACAACAATTTTTTCTGATTTTTAAATGCCTTTAATTGAATCATGTGGTGATGTTTTTATCAATATGATTCATTTTAGAAACCAATGTTTTTGTGTCTTGGTGGGAGATGTTATTTAGAAAATTGCGACTAAAATTGGAAGATTCTAAATTCATTTGAGGACCAAACCTAAATTATATTACAATGTGATTCAGAGTACTTGTAGATCCGATTATAAATTGCATTCAAATACTGTGTTAAAAATTATAAAATTATACAGGTGAAATATGAAAAAAGTATATTTTCTTAGAGATGTTATTTTATTTTATGCCTAGGAACACATCAAGAGATTTTAGCACTTTCTAATTTTTTTATATTTTAAAGATAAACTACATGCAAATTAAGTTCATTTAAGGCTTTGCCATTTGAGATAAATGTTGTCTATTTTTTTAATAACAAACACTAAAGTGTTATACCTTTTAAATAAAAAAAGTGAGAATACTCAGGTTTTTAGTATAAAAAATTATTGACTATTTTTCAAATAGTACATTTTTAGTTTAAAATACAAACTTCTTATTTATGATGTAAATATGACATAAAAGGTAACATCATGTAGTATAATTGGTAATATTTTTAAGACATTTATATTTTGGGACGGTCTATTGCTAACAATGTCCGATTTATATTGGTGATGAAAAATGCCAATCACATACTGCCATTGTAGAGTTCATTAATAAAAGACATGACCTCTTCTTGTGTGAATAGTGAGGCTAAATTTTATTTTGCATCATCTGTTATATTGGATTTTAAAGAATTGTGGCCTGTAAAGCTAATATTATTGAGAGTGAAATTTATAATGTAATATGAAGTCAGACATTATCAAGCTGTCGAACTTGACTATGCCTTTTTGTTGGTTATTAAACATTGTTAACTAGAGTATGGTCTAGTCCAAGAAATTGGTTTAATTTCTTTATTAAACCTCCCAAATCTGGTGAACTCATTAATAATTTGTTTGTTTGTTTGTTTGTTTGTTAATTTCTGCTATCAGCTGGGAAACTTATCAAAAGACCATTCTTTATTCACGAATAACTAGAATTGCCACGAGGAAAATCACTAATCTAGCCTAAAAAACGACAGTTTTTGGAGCTTTAACTCGACTATACTATGTGAAATAACTCTGTGTTACTCTTTATAGAAATGAAATAAGTATGATGATATAACTTGACATTTCTATTCATTTACTACTATTTTATAATAAACAAAAAGTTGACACAGTTAGAAAAAACATTTTTTAAACAAATTTAAATAGATACATCTCTATTGCCAACAAAAATAAACAACTACGACTAAGCAAGTAGACCCTTTTACTACATAAACCATTACAAAACGCGATTGGCGTATAATTGGAGACGGGTTGAATTCTAAACGATTTTAGCTAGTATTCTGCACATCTCGTTGCAATAAACATGACGTATATTTTCTTCATCTCAGTACGGATTTGTCAGACGAATAGTGGAGAATGTAGTGTGGATAAATAAATGTTCGATTCTTCATTTCTTTGTTCCTAGGTCTTGGCTTCCCGAAGGCGTCTTCTGCCTTTCGTTCTCCTTGAAGCGAAGTTTGTAAGATGTATGCAAGATCCTTAAAAATGAATTGTATCAGTAAGATATAGTCCCGGAACAGGACGCTAAAAATTACTTTATATCGCATTATATAGATGTTAGATACGGGGTTTCAGGAAATGGAGGAATCTGGGGGGAAAAACAGCATCGTCTTTGCTTCTTTTCTGCCTTTGTAGAATCGTTACTGTTCTTATGATAACCACTCACACTAAAAAAAGGATAAAACCTGGTTATAGGACACCCGCTTTTAGTGGACAATATCCAAGACCCCGAGGAACATATATAACAATGCATTATTTGATAGATTCCGTTTGTAAGAACACCACCACCTAGGCAGACTGTTGGTAAGAGGCAACCAAGGAAATTTCCGCGATGTTTCATCGAAAACAGGCTATACCCGCTGAGATTTGTTGCGATACACGTATCGAAGCGGAGGTTTCTCAGTGTAAGTGGTGATTCAGTGATACAGTGTCAGTATCAGGCTGTATCAACTCATGCTTCAGTATCCCGCATACTGCGCAGTTTTGTAAAAACCGCATCACAGTTGCCTCAAGAAGTTTCAACGTAAATGGTCGGTGTCGCAACAGTTTCTAAGCGCCGGAGAGTCTTTGTAGTGGTCTCGTATCTGTCATCACCATAGAGATAAGGCGGCTCCACACATTCGCTATTCGGCGAACCCCGAGCAACTGCTCGCCGAATAGCGACTAGTGTGGATGGGTTGCTCGTTATTCGTCGCGAATACCGGTGCACGCCCTTTCTCGCGGCGTGTCGGTCTTTTGAGACACATCAAGGGAAGCTGAGCATAAGCGAATATTCGCGAGTGACCTGTTCGTGGTTCTGTCCACATATTCGTGCTTTTACGAATATCACGGATAGCGAGTATACGAGTAATACGCTTTCAAGTTATTTCGAGTAAGTAATCGCTGAAAAAACTAATTCGTAATTTTTCTCCTTATCGTACAAAGTCATTAGTGTTTCAGAAGTGATAAAATAGAGAAGTTTGAAGTAATAAAGTAGTGATGGAGTAACTTCATTTATTATCTCCAACGTTGTCATACACAGTTTGCAACTGCTTTTTGACTATAAAGTTTATTTGATGAAAGATTTCACCACAAACATTTTTATTCACTTTATTTTACTTTTTTTATTAAGCGTCCTAGTTTCACAGTATTGAATGTGTATTGACATTATTAGCATTATCTATTTTTTGAAGTAGTATTAGTATATATTTCCTGTACATGGAGTGTTCAAGAAATAAAAAAATCTGAAAATAAAAAATACTATGGTAATAAATAATAAAAATATAACACTTAAATGTAATTAATGGTTTTTGAATAAATAAATAGAGCGGGATGTTGTGGAGAGACAAATTAAGATAGTCTTATAATATTGATTCTTTTTGAGTGAATAAAAACTATAATGATTATAAGGATCTTGAATTCGAGATTACCGATTACCGTAGATAAATCCATATGGAATAAAAATTAATTTCATTGATTGAATTAAGATTAGATAAGACCCATTTACTTTACTTAACATCATTTCACAAAACACAACTACATACACAGCAGAATGTGTGATCACTTCAGATTCATTCTCCATAACCTCTCATCAATAACACGAATATTCGTCGTTCCCAGAGCGAGCACGTGGTCGGCAAATTGCTGATGTCTGGATCAGTGTGCTCGCCAATAGGCGAATACTCGGGAAATACCCTGAGCAAATCGCTATCGCTTGGGATTTGCTGTGCGGTTGCTCGGGGTTCGCCGAATAGCGAATGTATGGAGCCTCCTTTAGGATAGGATGTGGTCGTACGCTGTTTTAACCGTGGTCATCACCGATACTGCTTCAGCGTATGTGGTCATGTTTCATTGATACTTTAATAGACATTATGGCGCGATCATTCGGTTACAACCGCTCTGACGTACGCAGCAATATGCAAAATACGACATATGTCGTGGAAAATTCGTTGATTGACTCATACAAACTTGTCGGAATGAATTGTATTCACAATCTTATGTGCTCATTTAACTAGTAATTGCTTGGGTGTGTTCGTTAGTGGGTGTTGAGCAGCTTTCGTTATTAAAAAGAATTTTGTTGTTGCGAAGTTTGACTTCGAAGCGTAATATGTTGTTAATATGTGACAAATTTAATATTAAAGAAGTCGAGAAATTTGAAGGAGTGTCGCTACACGTTGCGAGTTGCGGAGCAACAATTGAACAATCCCGTTTCCACGCCCGGAAAAACAATGAAAGAGAAAGAACATTGTCGGTGCTGCTGGGAAAAGGAATAAGGTGAAGATGAAGACCATTGCACATTCGAATGGAAAAAGTTTTGCTAGAATGGTTCCAGCAATGTCAGGGCGGGGTCTTATATCACATTACGGCCCAAAGAAAGTTCGAAAAAAGCTTTAATAATATCTAATTAAGAATATTATTGCGGTTCCGAAAACACATTTTATGCGTCTCCCTTGATTTTTACGGTAATTATAAACAATAATTGTTCCACACAATTTTCTTCTCTCAGCCGCCGGCAGCGAAGTTGGAGGCGATGGTAGTGGTAGCAGCACTCGCGAAGGAATGTACGATAAAATTGTTAGTGTTCTACAGCCATCGGAACGCAACTCTGGCTAACTCAGAAAATCTGGTTTATAGGACTCTGGACTCTGGAATAAAATATATGCTGGGATATTTTGGGATCAATCTAATTTTATACTGCGTTAGGTTTAACTTGTAAAAAATCCATTTCCCACTTATAGGTCTTCCCGCTTATAAAAGAAAACGAACTTTTGTTCCTTCTGATGTCTCTTATAAGTGGGTCTCACTTTGTTGAAGTGAAGTCATCCATTGAGTCCATCTCAACATATCTCCTTCACTGACTCTGGTGAGACCACACTTAGTTTTCATATTCATTGGAAATATAGTTCTACAGCAATGTTCCACATGCCTCACAAGAATTTATTACTTTAAATGATGAAGCCCTCTCAACAAGTAAAAAAGTCATATTATGCATATTTTATACATGTATATCCTGCACATATAGGTGACTGCATTTAGCATGTACAAATAATGACCTCTATTATGAAAGTAAGGTAGAATTCAGTATGAGTATTGAAGATGACAGATTCTCTTACGTCTTCACTGAATTGCTGTACTCCATTCTGAAATGTTGTACTGAAAATATTGGAGTAGAAATCCAACACCCTCTAGCAGACTAGTAATTCACCTGAGAAAAAAACAAACAAAAGTAGGTTGTTGGAAGTTTTGTCTAGTTTATTTTTATATCAAGATTCATTCTTCGTAGAGTGCACAGTTTTTATGTAGTAAATAAAAAAACAAAAAGTGGAATTGTTTGGTGAGGTTTTATATATTTCCTGAACTTTCTTGAAGGGATAATGTTGAAATTGCAATCGACACCCTCAAAACCATTAGGGAAAGTCAAGACTTCTCTGAACTTTCTGGGTAATAAATGACCTTAATGAAGGCTCTACTGAAGACATTACTGAAGGTTAAAGGATAAATATCCCTGATGCCTAATGAGTGTTAATCTAATTTTAACAGATTTTTTAGCAAAAAACTGGTTCCACCTGATAAATAGAGGATTAATTAGTCAAAATTACTGAAGTTCACATTTGTCTCTACATTTTTTGAGTAAATGTTCCTGTAAATATTTGAGACAAATTTTTGCTGGCCAATTCTACCTGAATGACAACATTGTTGAAGGCAATTTGTTGACCACTTTGAAAATAAATTGCATTCAAAATTAAATTTACTTCATTTTTTTATTACAATCATGTATTTTTTTAATCTTCAGAACAATTCAGCATTTATTCATTACTTTTTATTCTACATTGTTAAATTCTGTAGTTTTGTTAATTTATTTTGTGTGAATGCATTTTTACTGCATGAAATGCACCAACTCCATTGAGCATGGGGGATTGCTCAATCTTGATGGGGCTTGAGGGTATGATATACCAATTGAAAAGTAAGAATTTTGTCAAGAAAATGTTTTCAAAACACGTGTTAAGGATCTTTGGAGGGGAAAAAAATTTGGAACTTCACTACAACGCTCTAAAGTCATGGTTGCAATACTCTTTACTCATGGTTTCATGGGCAACTGAAATATTAGTTAAAGTTTCAGTAAAAAGTTACTCTAATTCATAATAAATTACAGACACAAAAGTGGTTCTAAAACAGGTTTTTGAGGCTACTTAAAACCAAAAATTTTCAGGCGAGGACTCCCAGACCTTTGTCTCCTTTCAGAAGAATGTGCTCAGATTTTAAATGAACACCCCAATAATTTGTAGTTGTCAGTGCCCTTGGAAGTAGGAGTAAAAGAATATTTAATTAAGTAAAAAGTATTTTTATTGTTCAGATTCCAAGAGTTACACTTTATTTCATTTCTTTCATTTATGATTTATTTATCAGGTTACAAAATAACAGATACAATATAGTACAAAATTATTACCTGGTATATTCTGCTGAGACACACAAAGAACTTGTGCACTACTGGCTACTCTCAGATACAAAATAATAACAAAAAATAAACCAAACAAAACTACATAGAACTATAAATCTTTGAAATCGTTTAGTATTATTTTGTGTCCAATACTCTGTTTAATTTTCAACAATTTGTCACTAGTATTTGTATTATATTAATATTTTTGATCATTAATCTTGGTAGTAGTATAGACTCTTTTATTCCCTTCATTTTGTCTGATCTTTGTAGTAGCCTTTTTTAATTTCACAATCATTTCACAATAGTATCACAAAATCTTTACCCGAGGTTTCTCTTTCCTTAAACGGAACACAATTAAAAACTGTTACGAATACAAAATTCTTAGGTCTCCATATTCAAGGCAACCTCAAATGGAATTGTCACGTTGACAATCTTAATTCCAAATTAAGCAAATTGTGTTATGCATTTCAAATCTTAGTTTACGTAGTTAGTCCACGTACATCCCGTTGCATATATTTTGCAAACGTTAACTCCCATTTACGTTATGGCATTACCTTCTGGGACAATTCCGGTCAAAGTATTCAAACTTTCAGAATTCAGAAGAGGATAGTTCGGATAATTTGTAAATCTCACCCCCGAAACTCTTGTAAACCTTTATTTAAGGAATTAAATATCTCAACACTTCCTGCATTTATATATATGAAACGGTCGTGTTTGTTAAGACCGAATTACTGAAGCACCACCCTTGCTTCATACGAAAGTCTCGTTCACGAACACAATACTCGCAATAGTAACAATATTCATCGCCCTAGAGTGTCAACCACTCTTTGCCAAAAAGGACCATGTCATTTGGGAATCATTCTATATAATTCCCTGCTCAAGAATATAAAAGATATTATGAAATTGAATCTCTTCAAATCCGCTGTTAAAAACTACCTCTTGCACCAGTGCTTCTACAATGTGAAAGAATTTATCGATTTTGATAAAAGTTAAATCCGTCTTGTACTTTATCACGCCTTTGCTGTAGTACTTTTTAAATAACTTATTTCAAAAACTATTTTCTCACATGATTGTGTTGTCTTATGGCTCATATTAATTTAGTTTTATATGTACTCAATTTTGGCACGGTTGTGTACATTAATTCTGTAGCCCCATCCTGGTGTGGGTTTTGCTCCGGTTTTTCTTTGGGTAGAGACGGATTTCTTATACAGGTTCTCTAGGCTTTGTCTAGGATTATTATTACATTATATATGCATTGTAACTCGCAGCTAACTTTTCATCTTATCTAGGAATTTTTGCTGAAATTTTTGAATCTGCCTCTGCCTTAGGACCCTTGATCAGAATTGATGGGATGGTCCCTTGCTTGCTTCCGGAGAGTAAATTGGTATATTGTCCTCCACGTGGTCATACGCAGTTTGTACAGTTTTTTGTTTTACTATAAATTTATTTAATTTAATTAATTAATTGACCAACTTTTAGGTATTCGTACAGATCAGCGCTATCCAACTTATCTTAGCCTACAGGCCATTTTCTATATACTTTTGATAGATTGGACTGACATGGTATGACATTTTGCAAAATGTTGCCTGATAAATAAAACTAATGGGTCCTGTTTATTCATTGTAAGATATTTTAATTCTGATCTAAAAATTTTTGTTTAAAGCTAAATAAATTAAATAGTATATTTCTTTATTTTAAAAAAGTTTAAAAATGATTTAATATTAAGGTAATTTTATTCATATTGTAATGCATGACTGGGTGATTCCAAACCCAGCTTTCTAGCAGCTTTCTCTCATCAGACATGTCACTTCAAATTCTGACAGCATAGATTTATAACATAAAGTTGTGCTCCTCAATGTTTGATGAAAATTATGATGTAAAATGTGCTATAACTTGCGGATAATAAAGAGTTTTGCTGACCAGTTGGACAGGACTGTTACAGACAGTCATCATACTGGTTTGGAGGATATATTCAAAAGAAAAGTTTGTTTTCCATTTATTGAAAAGTCACCTTTTTTTTTATTGTACTTTTGGATAAATCTTTCTATGGAATATTTATCATTGTCAGACCCTAATAATACTTCTTTTTAAATGGGGTTTTAGGACTTTCCAACATCTAGGTCCTTAGAGCCCTTCCTGAAAATGCACACTCATTGCCACCGAAACAGAGTGATGGCATTGCTAGAACCTGACAAGGATGGATTTTCCATAGAAGAGCTCTTGCCAAGTTCAGTGAAATAAATGGAGAAGATAGGTTTCCCTTAACCACAAAGAAACAAGACTTTTTATTTAGGCATCTGTCAAATTTTACTCTTATCTCTTATTAATTACAAATTATATACTATGGTGTATGCACAATCATACTCATTTTAAAATTATTGTTTGAAAGTTTAATGGTATATAGTACGATAAATTTGCCTATCTGATTAACGACTTATTTAATTAGTATTACACAAAATAATTGTAATATTTTTTTAATGCTTGAGATCTTAGAGAGGATCCTTTTTTTTCTTCTATGAAACACAAATGATTCTCTATTGTTGTTTGATGCCTTTTAAATGTCTTCTTGTTTATAAAATATTCTTATGCTTTTAAATTAATTTGGGAGAAATCACACTTTGTTTTTTTCCCCAAATACCAGAATTTTTACACTTTTTTGAAAGTATGTTGAGATACTTCATAGTAAGTATACTACGAGACATTCCATTTGTTATACCTAATACCAACAGAAATTTAATTATTGATGCATTTCCTTTGTAACAGTATAATGTGTTGAGAACTAGTAGAATTACAGTGGGAATACACTGTAGTACACAGACTATTGTTAAAAGGAAAAGCATAATATTTCCTATTTTATTTGAGTGGTTACTATTCAGGTTTTTAATTTCTAATAGTTGTTCCTCATGTTGTGAACGTTGTTGTTTCAATTCTACTGCCAGTTGATTGTTAATAATGAAGTAAATTATCAAGCCTCCTACTGGAGAAGAACAACTACAAAATATTAAGAACAATGTTAAGAACAGTTTTGAACGAGCATTAGTTGATTCATAGTAGTTGTAACCATTTACAGTTGTGTTTAAAATGTCGATTTTTGCTACAATGTTTGATACACTTATTTCTTGTGAATAGTTATTCTTTAAATTTGTAGAAAAGTTTTCACTTATCATTGGAGTGCTTAAAGTTTCCTCTGCATCATAAGCATGTGAAACCTCAAATATTTCTTCATGATTCAACATAATATTTTGATTGAATGCCGTTGTGTAATCACTTGATGTATCTTTAGTTTCTAAAGTGGTTTCTTCATAATTTTTGATATCCAAAAAATTATCATCACTGTAAATGCTGTTGTTATGCATTGTTTGATTTACTTTTTCTATTTGTGTGAATCCTTGTGGATCATTTGTAAATGGATCCACAGATGAATTTTCATAATCGATTATTCCTATGGTGTTGGTTGTTTCTTCTGATGTATTTTCTTGAAATTGTTCATTATTTTTCAGGGAGTGGTTGTATGTAAAATGTTTTCCTGTGTGGATTTCATAATCTTTTCTGGCTATAATATCTGCCTGGGATAGTAAGGTAGCTTCATTTTTCATATTTGAGTTGACAGATTCTTGCATCAGTTTATAGATTTTTTTAATTATTAAAGCTGCAAGTTGTTCTTCATTTGTCATGAAACTAGAATTTACAAACTGGATATTTTGCTGAAATTTTTGTGTGTCTATCATAATTTTTGTATCATTTAAATTGTTATTCCATCCGGTGTTTTCCCTTATATTTTCCTCATTATATTCTTGTGGAAAAAATATTGAGCAAGAAAAGTTGGTATTGGTGATTTGTATTTGATTTTTATTTACTATTGTGTAAATTGAAAGGCAGACTACTATTGGTATAGCCCACTGAAGGATTAGACTCGTAAAGTGCTTTAGTCGCATATTTGAATATTTGTGATGCGCATTATTATAAGTTTGTATCGAGTATGCAACAATAGACATAAAAGAATTTATTAGTGCGAAGAAGACTAGTATTTCAAATATTTGTTCTCTGTGGCAATTGTTTCTTTCTGTCATTTCTGCTGTGTTATAACTATTGATGAGAGTAAAACCTAAACCAATTGCTAGAGTAGCTGCTATGTCAGACATTGGTAATATGAAATAATGTGATGATCCTTTTTGTAACATCAGCAGTGCAATATATGAACATGCTATCAAAGCAACTGTAAACTGTATACTTCCTGCCCATACAAATAATTGTGTTCTCATATTATCTGAAATCAATAAGTTTATTATAAACATTATGAAATTAATGTATACTTTTAATATTAGAAAAGAACATTTTAACATTTCAAGTTTGTCCTAAAGCTGTTTGCATTACTAGAATGCTAATAAAAATTGGAGCTTAGGAGAGACACTGAATACAAATAACTATTTACCTGTTTTTAATTGTTTCTGCCCCACAAAATAAATCAAAGACCATAGAAGCAGAATCTCCTTAGTTGTTGGTACTGAATTAGTCACCACAGTGAATGCTCATTCTTTGTGTTCCACCTGCCCTACTGTGAACAAGCCCTACCTGCATGAAGTCAAAGACCTCATTGTGAAATGTGGGCTACCATTTGGGTACAGTTATCTAGGATTGATAATATTTTCCTCAGCTAATTAGAACTGTGTCAGTAAAGAATTTAAGTGCTTTGGTGATTTGTTTTATATGTTGTATTAATACTTGTTTTTTTATGTCATGTTAATGATGTCAGCAGTTTTCACTTGCACTTGCAGAAAGTTACAGCTTAATACATTCTGTCTACATGTTCTTATGGAAATATGTATTGTGTGATGCTTTTCAGATGTTTTGTTTGTTGAGCATGCATTTTGTTGTTGGAAAAGCATCACTATGATTTTTAGTGTTCAAATTTTGATGTGTGTTTTGTTCTTAATAATTCTTATAACAAGACGTTCGTAATTTTCTTGCCTTGAGTTGCAACTGTAATGGACCTACTGTGTAACTCTACCAGAACATAATTATTGATAGAAACTACCTATTATTTACAAAAACTTAAATATTTTGAAATTAAGAGTTCATCCAAATTTGAGCCTTTTCTTGATGACCTAAAATGTTGAACAGTTGTTAATATGCTCTTTATTTGAAATTTGTTTGTGGTAGTGTAAACTAATGTATATAATAAAAAACACCTTGTTAAAAATATATATTTTAAATTCATTTTAGTGTATATTTAATATTCTGCACGTTTTCAGGTTGTTTTCAGCCATGACTCGACGGAGAGTGTCGTGTCCTCAAACAGCTCAACAGTTGTGGGATGCGATCACAGTTATACGCTGTCAAAGACAAGTGCCAAATGTTACTCGGATAAGTCGCTATATGTCTCGTGTTCATGGAGTAAGTGAAGGTGAGTTGTTCTCTACTTTATATTAACATTCAGGTACTAAATATTCCTTTTTTAACCCTTAATTACAACCCTTCATCACCATGACGAAGTAGGAATGACTTTTAGCATGGCACTTGCTTATGCATTGTAGGGTTGATAAATAAATAAATATAAATAAATTTATTGTCAAAAAACAGTACAATTGAGGTTGTAATTGAGGGTTAACTTTGTGGGTCTAAGTTTTTCAAAACTTGCATTTTACTGAATGCAGTTTGCCCAACTGCATATCAATTCCTTCCAAATGAAAATGACTTTTGAAAATACATTATTCATTATTAATCAACTATTTACAGAAGAATAATGCAAAATATTACATCTGTAAATTGTCTATAAATAATTGAAAATATGTTTAAAAATGATGTAATTACTATAAGTTTTTTAAAAAAGATCTGCTCTTTATTAATATGAGTGTAACAATGTATTGTTCCCTTCCTTATTATATTAATTTTCAATTGAATTTTATTGAAGAATGGTTGCAAAGACATCATATAAATTAATAATGAGTACCATATTGATCAATCATCATACAAAAAGGCCAAGGAAAAGAAACAATTTTTCTGACTAATTAACTGACTTCAAGTTTAGATTTCTGCATTTCTGAAAAGTCTCTCTGATTATCTGATTTGAAAAATGTGAGTTTCAATTTTGAAATTCAACATTGCTAGCAAAGAATGGTTGAATTATATTTGTTGATATTATATGCAATATTTTTTATGAAATTTCACCAACAATTTGTTTATGAGTCTTAGGAATTCAAATTAGATACTGTGAGCAGTTGATCTAGTATGTCTGTTTGCAATACCACCTGCAGCAAAACAAAAAATTTATTCAAACAAAAGTCACTCCTTTTTCTATAATTAATAAAAAAGTGCTATAAAATATTAGTTTCCATTTAAAATTTATAATTTGCCCCCATTTCCCCTTCCCCATTTATATATGAAAGATTCGTTGGAGAAATGAAAGTTATCTCAAGTTTCAAATTTTCAACAAAATTGTTTCTCTGAATTTTAAAAGGCCTGGAGAGGTGGTCTAGGACATTCTATACATGATGTGTTGTTTTGAATGAGCTTCAGTATGCAAGGCACTTTAAATAAAAAACTAGAATATAAGAGGTTTATATTAGTACATATTTTATAAATTCTTCAACAGACGAAGTTCGAAGACAATTAAATCATTGTGTTAGAGATGGTTTACTGCGGCTCATCAAAAGAGTGGGTTACAAAGGGTCCAAAATTGGTATTGAACAAGAAGGATACAGACTACCCCAAGATAAGGTATTTGTGGAATAATGCTAAGATTTTCTTTTCTTTCATTCTATTTGTTTTTCTTTGCTTATACATTATTGCTGACATAACATACATTTCTTACAGTTAGAGAAAGATCAACATGATTGGTATTGTTTCGAATGTCATAGAGGTGGAGATGTCATTTGTTGTACTTCGTGTCATCGCGTGTATCATCTTGCATGCATAACTAAGGAAGAATTACCTGAAGAAGATGTTAAAAATACTTTTGTCTGTGGTGTTTGTAAAGTAAGAGTGCATGATATTATTTAATTAAAAATTTGTGTTTAAATTTTATTTCTGTTATATATAAAAGTTTAACAAGAATATAATACTAATTCTGAATATTTTATTCTCTAGCAAGTTTGTGGGGACAAAGATAACAAATTCAAAATAAAGAGACGTCAGTTAAATCATCTTCTTGGGTTTACTTGTGTACGTTTAAAGGAACGAGTAAGTGTATTTCTTCAATAATTTAAATTACTTAAATTATGTTGATAAATTGTTAATGTTTGAACATGCTACAATATTGGTATAATATCTTGGTATTTAATTTATTGTTGCATATTCTTTCCCTATTTTTGAAGGTTTAGTATGATTAAGTTAAATTATACTACTATTCTTGTAATAATCAATCTAAAAGTTAAAAATGTTCTCAAAATGTCCTTGCGGAAACTATCTTTAATAGTCATTATGCTTTTGCAGTCGCTCACCATTCTCATCTGCTCTATTCATAATCTAAATCTGAATATTCTTGAATATTTTATGAGATTTGGAGTATATTTCTATAATGAGTTATGAGGATGATAATTTGTGCAATGAGATGATTTTTGTAAAACATACTCTTTGGCATACATAGATTTTGTTTGTTTGTGGGGCTTTAGGGCTCATCATCATCAAGGTCATTATGGGAACCTTGGGGCATACATAGACTTTCATTTATTTGTTAGGTATTTATATGTATCATCAAGGAACAAAAAAGTGTTGAGTAGAAGCAAGGGTGTGACAATTACATGTTAGAACATTTACATTTGTTTTTATATTGCCATGTCAATATACAGCATCTGACAGCAGTGGTCTAGTGATAGCATCTTTGCTTCCAAGATCCCATTGAGTGGTAGATTGTGGATTCAAACCCTGCTTGGCCAAACTAGGTGAGGCTTTCAGCTGGGGTGTCCCTCACCTACTCCACACAAATGTCAATTTGGTACCATAGGTTCCCTGTCAACCCAACATCTCTCCTTCCCAAGTTCAACAGTTATGTGGAAGAGCAGGCTTCACGGCCTGAACCTCGTCAAAAGACATAATAAATAAATCAATATATAGTTTCATTCACAAGAAAACCACTTGCATACTTTATAAGTATAATGCTCAAGGAAAATGAACCTTAAATTGAATTAGGATCCCCTTCAGCTCCAGCTCAAAATGACCAGAACTGAAGTAATGCATTTTTTTCTTATTGCATTTTTCCTAGATTTTTAGCGGGCCATATTTGAAAAGGGAATAATTTGTTTTTGTAATATTAGTGAGATTGTTCTGTATTTCAGTTACCAGCTACTATCACGGAACGGCAAGTAATAATGAAGAATGCATATTTATCAGATCGTTCCTTGGCTCAGTCTCAATTAAAAAACCGCAGTTGTATTGATCCAAATGCAAAAAGTCTAAATGAAGAATCTGAGAAATGGCGCGTAAATTATTTAATTTATAGGCCCATGGATTTACAAACAATGGAAGAAAAGGCTTCCAATAATAAATACAGACATTTGGAAGAATTTCAAGCAGATGCACAGACAATTGTTCACAATGTTGTCATTTATCATGGAGGTATGGATTATTTGACCATTTGAATAGTAAGATATGTAGTTTGTTTTAAAACTGTTTAAAAAGACTTGTATTGGAGAAACAAAAAATTCATTTGGGATATGAAGGAGAAACTCAACTATTTATGCTGTAATTACATAATAAACAAATTATTACCGTAATTACTGTGTTCCTTGCCTGTTGATCACCTGCAGTTCTTACTCCTGAAAAAAGGAAGTAATTTTGTCATTTCCTCTTGTGTAATCAGATTTTCTACAAGCTTATAATACAATGAATTTCAAACATAAATAAGAAACAAACTGTGATATGAAAACCCTTTTGTTTTTATTTAGTACAAGTTCACCAAATTACCTCCTTTTTTTTTACTGTAGATACACCTGTATCACTAGAAAGAGATAATTACTTAGAAGTGTTTGATTGAGGTCTGCATTTATGAACTCTCAAAATTCTGTCAATTTTTCTTTTTTCAAAACTATTGTATTTACTTCTACCCATTTTTTCAAATGAACCAGTCATTGGTTTTTAAATAGAAAGTTATCGTCTAAATATTACAATTGTATTTTGGAAGGAATAAAATGTTTCTATGTACTTTTTCACTAAATTTGTTTATATGATCCTGGCCAACCTTACCCCCACAATTTTAGCAGTTTAACTGATCATTATTCTTGATAACTTAGTTGATTTATATATTTTCTCAGCCAGTTTTTGTCTGTTAGACATTTCAAAATTTAACAATTGGGATTTTTTTTTCTTTAATTTGCTAACCTTCAGCTTCATTTGTTGGAGACCCCTCTTAATAACTACTTCATCTTGCAGTCCTCATTTATCTAGTCTATAATGGAAATGTAAAATCTAGTGAGGTTTTGTTTATTTATACTTAATGTTTTTTCAAATATTCTCATAGTGAAATACTGATATTTCTTTTCCTTTAGTTCATCTTTTATATTTATAATTTCTTGTAATCCTTGGTCAGTTTTATAAATCTCTCTCTCTTTTTTATTCTTCTTTCAGAAGCTTGCACTTTCATGTAATTGACCATAAAAACTTTACATTGAAAGGTATCTACAGGAGACGAGTTCATTGTTGAAACTCTTCACACAGGTTGTTGACAGTGAAGGAGGCAATTTTTTTCCCCTTTCCATGCTATTACAGTGCAAAATGTGACTGTTGTGAAATGAGGATCGCTGTTCACACATGCACTCAACCAAGAGCACTTCATCATTGTACCATGCACTTCGGCTAGGTTTCGTCATTGAACTCGTCACCTGTACTATACTAATTGAATTTTGTGTTGTTTTGAAAAACTGATTATTAATTTTTATTCCTCCCAATTACGCCCAACTTCTTAATTTACAAAATGGTTATAGATTTAGTGAAAAGTGAATAAAAATAAATTTATATCTTATTGTGTAATGGAATCTCTAGGATTATTGAAAAAATCAGTGAGTTAAATTGAAGTTATAGTGACAATTTTTAAGTTGAATTTTTTCTAATTGTTTGTTGAAAATTAATGTATCTTCAATTTCATTTTTTTGTTCATCATTGATAAAAACATTAATAGCATTCAACCCTCAACTACCAAATTATGTGCAATAACTATAATATTTAGGGATGGGTCACTTCCAAAATTCTTCAGTTCCTATTTCAGTTCTTGGTTCCCAACTCAAACAAAGATGAGTTAAAGTGGCTCAAGTGAGATTTGAAATCCAATATTTAGGCTTTAATGTCATGATTTTGTCACTAATTTGACCCTGTTTCCTGCCAACATTTTAGACCTGGTTAGCAGTCTTAATTTAGAGATACAATTATGGAAATATCCCTTAAAATGATATGGAAATTTTGCTCAATCTGAGACACCTACGGGCTCAAAATACCGATAGCAAATATAATATCCAATTTGAGAAGATCAGCTCATTGTGTTTCTCAGGGTGCTCAGATAATTTTACTTTTAAAAATTTACATTGCTACCAGCATTTAAAAGAAATAATGCGAGATGAAAGGTAAGAAACTTGTCTCTAGTTGCTACACTGACTGAACAGAGCGATTTGTTTAAATTTTTCAATTACCATTATTTTTACGTGTTTCATCAATGGTGATATGGTTAAAACAACCATAATCAGATTAACCTGGAAGAAATAAGTGTGTGTTTTGGTGAACTTATCTACTTTCAATCTATCTGTATAATTCCAAGCCAAATGAAAAGGAATTAATGGTGAGTTACAAATATTAAAAAATGAAAATGGAAGAATTTTAAGAGAGGAAGAAAAAGCTTGAAATAATGCTACAGAGTGTTTACAAAGAGAATGTACTGGGTTGAATAGAACAACAAATCATATCAAAGGATCGATTTTACTGGGTTATTAGTGGAGCACAAGTGTTCAGGAATTATCAACATTAAAAATAGGTGGGCTCAAAGGTAATGAAATACTTGAAAAAAGGCATAATTGATTTTAAAATAAGAATATTTTTTTACAATAAAATTAATGTACAATATAATGTGTATTGTACATTATACTGGGGTGTTGCTTGGTTTATTCCAGGTACCATAACCTGTTCATTCTTGCGAAAGCAACTCAAACCAAAAAGTTCATTTACTTTTTACCCATCGTGGCCTGGGTTTACCCATCCTGGCCCAGGTTTTTCTCCGTTTTTCCTTCTGGNGGTAGAGGCGGATTTATCATACAGGTTCTCTAGGCTTTGTCTAGGGGCGTGTTTATTGTAACAATAAATCGTGAATTTAGTGTTATTTCAATTCTTATGATTTTTAAACTCTATAGTTCGATAATAACTTGTACATGTAATTTTTTGCTTAAAATTACAAACATATTGACATTCTATTAGTATTATAACTCGCAGCTAACTTTTTATCTTATCTAGGAACTTTTGCTGAAATTTTTGAATCCGCCTCTGCCTTAGGGCCCTTGATCGGAATTGATGGGATGGTCCCTTGCTTGCTTCCGGAGAGTAAATTAGTTTTTTTTTCCTCCATGTGGTCATACGCAGTTTGTACTGTTTTTTGACAATAAATTTATTATTAATTTTTCACGGCTGAACACTGCCCAATATCCAACCTGGTCCAAAAGCTTTCTTGTATTCAAAAGGCAACTTGACTAAATTGACTAGTTGCTTTGCTTAAAGTTACGTTCTCACTTCTGAGAGGTGTATGCAATCAAATAATAAAATCATGTAGTCTAATACATTCTTTCACTTTTGACACTTAGGTGATATTATTGCTATAAACATTTTTGAAGTATTTCATTTCACTAGTAAAATTTTCTCAAACCACCTTAATCAACCACACTTCATGTATGTTCAACTTTTAAAAATCATAGATATATACCATCAATTTTTTTAAAATTACTCTGTTTTATATTATTCGTATATATAAACCATGAAAAAATTTAATTTTTAATCATTTTCATATTTGTTTCATACAGGGGACAACTTATTTAAAATAGTGATAAAATATGGTATTCGAATACTATATATTTAAATATTGGTGGTCATTTTCAGTAAGTTGACTAATAATGTCCTGCACATTAGAACCATTGTAATTTAAGTTTGAAATAATTTTAAAATGTGAGATATATCTTAAAAATTATACTTGACTCCTCTCAATTGAGGTACCTAATCTTATATGTAATTGTGAAATCAAATGTCATAAAAACTAAAGGAAAAGAATTAAAACATGACTGAAACTTTTATNTTTTTTTTTTTTTTTGTATCAAATTTTTATTTTCCATTGTCCTCGAGGTGACACCTCTTGGTGTTACCAGCTTCTACTGTTAGACTGTTACGAGTAGAAGCAGTTGTATGTGTTGCTTGGGTAGGCACATTGGACCACTTCATCGTTGCTTATCTTTGTTCTTCTGTTATTTCAACTGTGTTCTGATGAGGACCAAAACCTAGATTTAATTCTATCTGTACTCTGTTCTGCCAAGAATCAGTGGAACAGAGGAGAGAAAAAGTAAACCAAACATCTCTAACAATATTATATTTTTACATTTAAATTAATATAAAATATTTTTTATGATTTAAGATTTGGAATAAAAATAACCAATTTTTAGACCATCTAACTTTTTGTGGAAAATTTTAGGAATTTTTGATAGAATTGTTGGTAGCTAAAATATAGGTTTCAGTTACTTGCATTTATGGTATGGTATATTTTATATTTTGTATTCTGGCACAGGGGAAGAGAGCCTATTTGTAGTTAATAAATTATTATTTTTAATTTGTAGATCCCTTGTTAATGTTTTAATCTGACCTGTGATATGAATTTCAATAATATAAATGTTAAGAAATATGTCAGATTTTGTGTTTTGTTTTGTTTACATTGTATATTACAAGGGCTGTTTGGCAAGTAACTTGCATTTGTCTGTAAATTAAATACAAATATTTTATTATACAAGTTTTAAAACATCTCATTAATGTTTCTATGTTGCCATTCTTTAGTTCAAACAAGTTTCATGGTCTTTCACTAATGACAAATCTTTGCTTCGTGGTAATGTAGCTAATGTATAGCATTCTTATTTTGATCTGTCATTTTGAAGATCTTTTTCATAAGAAAAATGCAGAGATGCAAGTCAGTTGAGCGAACAAGTAAAAATTATATGGAGCCAAGTCCAGTCTATGATGAAAGATCTAAATAGTCCCATTTGAACCTGCTCAAGAAGTCTCTGGTCCACTGAGCTCTGTGAGGTTAAGGTTTGACATGCATAAACACAATACTGGGTGTTGGCAGACCTCGACATTGTTTTGTATGGCTCATCTTAGATTTTTCAAAGACTCACAATAGATATTGAAAGTGATGGTTGTATTACATTCAATAAATTCAAATAGAAAAATACACACATTTAGTGGTATATTCTTGTGCAACTTGCATTTGTTGAGTCATCAAGCGAATGCATGGCAATAAGACGTTCTGACAAGCACCGCTAGAAAAAAAAACAGTCACAGAAACACTGTTCTGCAAGGGCTGTGTTCTTCCACTATGCAATACAGGAAGTTACTTTCCAAATAGTCCTTGTGAATTTTGATTGATTTAGATCTTGCTTCTTGTTCATTATTTTATAATTTTATAACTTTCCAACAGTGCACAGTATTCTTGCTGATATGGCTCGTCAGATGTTGCGAGATTGTATTTATGATCTTCAAGAAATTCAACAGTGCAGAGATTGTTACAGAGTATCCAATGAGAAGAAAGATAAGCATTGGTTCTGTTATCCTTGTCGACCTCCTCACCAGCTTGTTTATGCCAAACAGAAAGGGTTTCCATATTGGCCTGCTAAGGTATACCTTTATATGTAATATTGTATTTCCCTTTATTTTATATTTTTATATTCCCACTACAAAATTGTTTTAAATAATCAACAATTTATTCTTTAGGCAAAGAATTAATACTTTTTATCAACTGGTAATATTAATTGTAGAAATACAAGCAAATTCTCAGAGGGAACAGGTTCATGGACTTGTTTTATAAGTTGAGTTTCTATTTCAAACAATTATATCTTCATTGAGAAAATCATTTCCCATTACACCCATTCCCATACCACTTGAATCCATGATCACCCCCACCCTCCATGAGGAAATATACTCCCTTTGAGAAGGGGATGAGAATGAAATGATATGTAAAAATAAACGAAAATGACATATTTGTGTTGAGATCTTATAGTTTTCTCAACCGCTGAAATTAGTTGTGATATTCATGTAGACATTCAAGTTCACAATCAGTCTGATAAACCCCAGCATCCCTACTGAAGGGAATGCCATGAAAAAGTTATTGAACATCACCGATACTAGTGATGAGGCCACAATTTTCGGCATTGCCAAGTTGATAATTCAATCCTGATATCATGTAAGCCTAAATTCAGCTCTCATGGAAGTATGACACTTCTAGCACCCCTTGGAGGCAGAATGTATAAAAAAATTGATGTATAAAAATAATAGAAAAGTAATTTTGAAATACAAAAAATGAAAATGCATTGGATCTATAATTTTCGGGATGGGATTGTGTCCTCAACCTCAAATATTAATGGGTAATATTCTCACTGGAAATCAATGGGAATGTGATAAAGAATAAATTTGCAGACATAGTACAAAATTATTGTGAGCAAAATTGCTTGTATACAGCTGGTAACTAAATTTGGACAAAACTTATTTCCCCAAATTTACTCCAATTTTTTTAAAACTTCTCCAGTTTAAAAGAGGTTCTACTTATGTTAATGTCCAAAGATGAGTCTAATGTCATTTGAAGCTGATATATGGGATCAATGTGTGAAGTTGTAGCATTTTAATAATTGTTTTATTGTAAGTGCTTAATTTAACATCAGTACTGTGAAGAGAGTATAATACTAATGAACGAATGTACTGTAGATACACGTAAGATACTTAGATAAAGATAAATTTTTAACTTTTATTTTAGTATTTGAAAATAATTAGCTGAAAAAAGGGTTTCACCCTGAACTTTTCACATTGTGTAGCGTTTTATGTGGATATATTCACTCCCAGGTGAATGACAATAGTTCATGTATTTTTAAATGGCAGATAACTTATTGATAAACATTAAAATTATTATTTTTGTAAATTTACTGGGTTTACAAAATTCTGTGCAGTTTGTTGTAAAATTTACAAAAAGGGAAGAATTTCCATTCATATATGAATACTATTTTTCTCTCCTGAACACTGATATGTAAATTTGTATTTTGTCAAAACTAAAACTAAACTAATTTCTTTTATTTAATGAGTTTTATGAACAACTTACTCAAATGAAATTATTTATATAAGAAATTTAAAGAATATATTCTCAATTTTTTATTTTTGAACACAAACTTAAACTTACTTTTGAACTCAAATGCTTGGGTTTTTACAACAATGATAATAACAACCCAATATGTATTCTTACAGATGGTATTTTGTGTGCCTTAGTAAGAGGGGTTTGGTTTTCTTACTACTTGATATTTATCGATAATACTATAAAAAGGACCTTTGGTCAGGAGAACCTTTTCTGTAGATCTTATCCCCACCTTCAGCTGAGCATTACTGAATCTGCATTTTGGACTACCTTCTGGTGGTTATAAGTATCTCCCAATGAAATTCTTCTGTTATTTATTTGAAATTTAAAATTGTGATTTGAATTTTTGGTTGTAAATCTTTTCTTAATCGTTCAATTTTATCTCTGCAGCATTCTTAATAATTTTGTGATTTGATGTTCATCTTGCCAAAAATGACCTGCTATTGCAGATTTTTGTATTTGGTTAAGTTTGAAATTCATGAAATTTTCCTTTTTATACCATAGTAATATATCTTTATCATTGTCCAATGTAAATTAATTTTAAAGTCACTCACTTCATTAAATTTGTTACAAATTTTTTATATTTTAATATGGAAAAGTAGGATTAATTCAAAATAGATACAAAAATTCACAAATGTATTAGTCTTCTGAAATTTTTAAATTAAAATCTAGAGTAAATAATTTATTATAATGGGCACCGAATCAAATTAAAAAACTGGATGTTCCATATTGCAATGCTGATCTATTGCTAGGCTATTGATTGAGATGCAAACTATCTTATGAAAGCAGGAAACATGCTTCAAAAAAAGGTGTCATACTCCTCTTTTTTTTCTTTCCCCTGATAGTATAATTAAGGACATGTTGTTTGTAACTTACAGATGGCTAAGTATTAACTTTATCATATTAGTATCAAAAAACTAAAATAATTGTTGATTATGGGTTTTGTAGATTATCGGTTTTCAAAGCTACGTCCAGGGCCCCTCAGCAGCTAAAATTTTAAGTGTACCCAATGCAATACACCCTTTCAGTGAAAAAAAAATCAAGGTCTGTTTTGACCTGTCACTTCTGACTATTCCCTTGTCAGATCAGATAGCTCTAGCTATTGATCACATCATGTTTGTTTAACCGATCTGAAAAATCATCTGTAGCAATACATTATTGGTAAGATAAATGTGGACTTCAAGATGAGGGGAAAATATTAAGAATGGTTCACTAACTGAAAGAATATTTATTTCCTAAAATTCAAATCCCAAATATTAAATTTTGAGTAACATTTAAGAAAAATTTGATTAGGAGGTACATCCAAACAAAATCAGGTTGTCTGAATAGCGAAAGATTCAATTTTGCGTGTTTGAAGATGGAGGGTTAAGATTCCCAAAAGTGTTCTCTGAATGGAATGGTAAACATTCGTGAACATTGGTAAAAGGAAACCTGTGAAAACATCTAGTTTATTATGTTGGGGAGACTGTGTTAATTTCTTAATTTTATTGATATATTTTTCTTTTACTCTATCCAGAAGAGAGCACTTTTTGTTAATGATGATAATAATAATAGTCATAATAATATTCGTTGTTTTGTAATTTGGCCATTATTGGCAATAAACAAAGTCAAGTACAATATAATAGAATACTGACAAAATACAGATTAACACAAAAAGGCAAGGCTGGCAGCCTATAACAAATATGCAGCTGTTCAACTCAAATATACATATAAAACACATTGATGATCAATAACCACATGTCATCTTATCGTGTTACAGTATAACAAGAACTAAATAGATTGTAACCAATGAAGTAAGAGTACACAGCAAATTATCACTCCCCGAACCAGACAGAATCCATATTTATTAGAAGGCAACTACCACTAGTTCAAGGAACTCCTGAACTGAATAGAATGGATTGGTAATCAGCCATTCATGCATAATGCATTTAAATTCCTTCAGGATTTTATCGGTTAGCTGAGGAGGTAACTTGTTAAATAATCTTTATCCCAGCGGATCAAAACTATTAACTGAAATAGATAGTCTAAGACAAGGAACGTCAGTGACATTACTACTACTTGTGTTATAAGAATGAACATCTTCTCTTAATTGATGTTCATCAACATGTTTCTTGGTATGACATAGGACCGTATGGATGTATAAGTTGGTCACTGTTAACAATTTCCATTGTATAAAAAGTGGTCTGCAATGAGCCAGTCTGTCTGAATAAGAAATTCTGCCAGAAGCCAGTCTGTCTGAATCAGAAGTCAGACTGCCTTTTTCTGGAGCATCAGTATGTCAGTTATATAAGCACTATTTCCCCAGAGAAGAATACCATATATTATTATTCTGTGAAAGAAAGCAAAGTAAGCTGACCTTTTAATGTTATCTGGTACATGTCTTTTCAAGTTCCTTAGGAGATAGATAATTCAAGAGAGCTTAGAAGATATAAATTTGATATGAGGCTCCCAAGACAATCTATAATCCATTGCAATACCCATGGACTTGTTCCGAGTTATCATTGTTCTGACCATTTCTTAGACTGAAGATTATTTTTTGTGTTTTATTCGGATTAAGCAATCCATTCAATTTAAACCACATGTCAGCCTATGAAAGAGTATTGTCTGTCAACTTGATTAGAGATTGGAAATGAGAACTTCTATTAAATAAGGTAGTGTCATCAGCATATAATACCACCTGAGCATCAAATAATGAAGGTAGATATGTGTTCTATAAGAACACAAATTAACACACAACTATCTGCAAATTGCTTTTTGCATTTGTCTTCTTCTTTTAGTCAATCATTGTATTTAACAGTGTAGCTTTGGGTAAAAACCTTAGCAAATAGAATATTATGTATTAAATCAGAAACATAAAAATATACATTATCATACTGTTAAAAATTAATATTTTGTACATTTACATCTTTTGTATTCCAATTTGAAACACTTCACCTCTTGATGTGATCACTAATAAAAATTATTGCTAATTACTGAACTTGACAATAATGGTCTATAATGCCATCTTTTATGAGTTTAGGTAATAAAAATTGATGGCGACCAGTATGATGTACGCTTCTTTGGAGCCCACCATCAAAGAGCTTTGATAGAGAAAGCCCATATTCGACCCATTTCAGTGAATATTCACACTCTTCAGGTGAGTAATGTTAACATATTAAATGTCATTTGCAATGTCTTAGTTAAATCTCTTTTCTTTTGATCTATTGGAATGGATGGATCTACTTAAATAAACTAATATCATCATTAAATTTATAGGAAAGTGAACTTATTGAATTTGTTTTAAGTGTTGGAATTTTTGCTCAAGATTGAGTGAATGATTTTTTTGGAAATACTTGTCAGTGAAAACTACATATTTCATCAAAAATCTTATTGCATTTGTTGTAATGATTTGTTACTATTCGTGCCATGCCTGTGGTATACATGTGAATATAATAGTAGATTTTTTTCAAATATGTAGTAAAATTACTCTATTCTTAACTTTCTTAGTTGCATATTGCAATTTTACTATTACTCAATTCCTACAAAAAAGAAGAAAAAAATGAAAATCTTGTGGGTTCATTTTCATACAATTGTTACTGTATAAAGTACAAGAAAAATATTTTAGAAGTATTTTGTCAAAAGCAAAATCATATAAGTTATTGTAAATGAGTTATGAAATAAAATAAAATTTATGTTTGACTAGCATTCACCCTTCACTCGTGTGATTTTGTTACTTTGCACTTTGACTTATCTTTGTACTTAAGAATAGTCTATATAATGTTTGCTTCATGTGAAGCAACTCATGCTGGGTAGTGTGCCAGTCAAATGCTTACTTGTCCCTCCCGAGGCAACACAAGACAGTGGTAGTGGGGGCTCCTAAAATGCTGTTAAAAAAGAAAATTTTTCCAAATTTTATGATTTGAAGGCAGTTTTCATTTTTCTTAAATGCATTTAATTTGATGATGTTTTATTCATATCTTCTTGAATTACTCCTTTAAGTTGAAGTTTTGGAACAATGCTAATTTTTCAATAATTTTGGTTAACCTTTGTAGAAAGATGTGAGGTCACGGATTTTTTTGTATAACTCTTTGACACTGACAGTATTGCCATTCATTGATATCTCCTATCTCTAACCGTGTAGGAAGTATGTGCAAAAATTTATCTCCGAAGATAGATTCTCTCTCCCCCCCCTCCCCCCGGACTTGATTGTTTATTATTGTTGCTGCCTATTACTTATGATACCTAATATATACTAAAACCTTGCCAGGGAACACATCTATGAATTAAAAAAAGAATCACTTAGATGAGTAGTTGTCAAGTTTTAAGAGGACAAATGGTTTACAGGGTGACAAGACATGAAAGTGACAGTTTTATAATAGATTGGAGAGGACTAAAATAATACAGCAGCACTAAATCTGATACTAAGTGTGTTGCTTTATTAGTTTCTTGTCAAAGATACAAGAGTATTGTGATCTTCAAAATTATATTTCTGTAGGTCAAAAGAACATCATCTTGGAACAAGGCTTGTGAGGAACTTCGAAGGCATCAAGAATTACTGGAAAAACTGAAACAAGAAACTAATAATTTTACCACAAATCTTGAATCAAGTGAAGAGGAAGAAGAAAGTGAAGTGGTTAGTCTCTGTTATTTTCTATTAAAATCAAAATGCTCTGAAAATTGATTTGAGACTGAAGGTACCTGAATGAAGTCATGTATTTCTTCTAATTAATATTTCTCATCAAATTTAAAACTGCGAGTCTTATTTTTCTCCATTTACTTTATGTTAATTAAACGGAGAAAACTACAACAAAAAGTTTTAATTATACATCCTCCACTTCTGTCGTATCAAAAATGACAAATAACTAATTTTTATTCTGTATATAATGTTTTGTTCTTCAGGAAAGTGAACCAGAGGAAAGAATTAAATCACATCCCATTAAAGTAGAGAAAGAAGAAACGGAAGATGATGATGATGATGATGAAGATGATGATGACGATAACGAGGATGAACCAAAAATTAAAATTAAAGCTGAATCAGAAGGAGAAGTGTCTCAAGATGAAGAAAGTTCTATATCTTCAACTAGCAAGGCCAAAACAGAGAACAAGGTAAATGGGGCTTACTTGTATTAAAATAGTAGGATTATTCTTAAAAGATAAAGAATAGATCTGAATAAATCAATGAAACACAAAATTTGTCATTTTCAGACCATTGGTTAAACACAGTTTTAAACACAATGTTTCGACTGTAAACACTGTCCCCTTCAGGTGAATATAATTTTTTACATTCACAAAAAACAAACATTTCACTTATCACAACCATTCAAAACATTGCACATCACTTAAGAAAACAGTCCACAGTCAAAACAGTTGTATTTTGTGTGTTTAACTGGTTTTAAAAGATATTGTTGTTCAGATTTATGGTACATTTATCAATGTTGTATTAAATATTTTATTATGTTGTTTTGTTTTGTGGGTATTTATTATTAAATCAATGAAAACTGGGTTGGTGGGATAGTGTAAATTTTTTCAATGGGTGCTCTTTTGCCATGAATTAAAAATTCTTCAGAAACTGCATTATGCAGTTCAGTGCAGAGCAACTAGCAAGTTTCTAGTGGAAGAATGCTAGGCTATTGTAAAGTATTTCCAAGGCAACAGCTAGGAATCAAGTACAGTAGAACCTCCCAATAACAAAACTCAAGGGACCAAAAATTTTGCCATCCTAAAGCAGAGGTGATTGACGGGTAGCATCAACCAGGGGCCAAAATAAATAATTCCTATATGCTGATGCCAAAACAACTGAGTAAGGACATTGCAAATTAGTCTCAGATTCATAACAACTAATTTATCATGTAATCACTATGGTAATTCGGTGTAGAAGAAACTCTCTTCACCAAATAACCACGTGCAGATAACACTGTATGGGGTAGACTCATAAGAAGTGGCAAATATGTTGTGCACGTAAACACACAAAGCCAAAAGAATAATCAATTAATGCAGGGTCGAAATATAACAAGAGATTGAACATGGTCTGAAAGCCAAAAGAATAAATCAATTTTAAAACAGTAAGGTCAAACAAAATGGGTAGTACATTGAAACAAGTTAACAGGGAGACGCCAAATAATCGAGTGAGAGAACCACGTGGAGGGAACAGTTGGACGTTACTCGCACAAGACGCTCCTGATTGACTCTTTCATATGATCTCTCTGATTGGGCTTCTGTAATTAAAAGATAATGTCCACCTACACGAAAACTAATACATAGTGACTTTTCCCGGGGCATTTCATTAACAAGAGGTAAATTTTATAGGTCGGACCGAAATTTTATTTTGCTTATCAGGAGATTTCGTAGAGTGGGAGTATTTCGTAATGCTATATAATAGGAGTTTGGCGGGACCAATGACATCATTTCATTAATCGGAGTTTTCGTTTAGTGGGAGTTCATAAAGGGGAGGTTTTACTGTATTTCCAAGGCAAATCACAGGCTAACATGCCATCTACCCCGCCTAATACCAAGTTTTAGAAGTACAGTAGTAATCAATCAGTGTATTGTAAGTTTCAAATGAATCTTTTCAATTGAATTGAAACTGCAATAAATACTGTTGCAGTTTCAATTGAATTGAAACTGCAATAAATACTGTTGCAGTTCCTTCAGACCACTTATTAACTTACATGTAAATGGAGGGTGTGTTTGAATGTATCTCTTCTTATGATTGCAATTCTCTTCTAGGTTGTCATTTTCCTTATCTCATTTCTGACTGATTTTATCCATCTTACTATTACTAGTACTGAAATATACTTAGCTAATAAAAGTTTGTAGTTCGTAGTATTATTCCTACTACTAATTTGAGATAGTTAGCCAAATTAATTTTCTTTTCTTTTTTAAATAAATGTTGTACAGAGATGTTTTTCTTTCATTTTCAGAAGGACGGTGTATCACAAGAAGATATGGTTTCATCGTCATGCCAAGAACCTCGATCTCGCTCTGTTTTGGTACAAACTCATCCTCGACTCATGAAAGGATATGAACGCAAATCTAATCCAAAGGAGATTGAGAAGATTACTAAAGAAGCTGTTGATAAGGTATTGATTCTGGTGAATAAATTTGTAGATTTTTCAATCTTTGAAGCTCCTTAGGTGTACCATGGTTGTTTAATCATTAGAAACGCATATGGTTCTGACCCTTTATCATCTTAATCAATATCATATTTTCTGTAACGTTGTAATGTGGCAACTCTGACTGACTTGTTTGATTTCTTGAGCCAGGAGTATTTATATAAGTGCAGAAAAAACAAATTTTCTTGATGCAGGTAATAAACTTTTTACCATACAGCCATGGGTCAAGTTATGGAGGGATCAAATAAAGATCCTATAGCAAGTTGTTGAAGTGTTTTTTAATATCTTGAGTTCTTTGAGACTTAGTGAGGTTGAGATCTAAGGCAGATTTTCCTGTACAGCTGGTTCTACCTTGTTGATTTGTAAATCATGCAGTATGGCTATTTCTTGTTTCCTGATCTTCTGTAAGGAGTCAATTTGGCTTGTTGAGTAGAATGCTGACCTGCTGTGCGATCACACCTCAATTGACTGACTCTCTGGTCTACTCAACCAGCTGTGAAATGAGTACTGGGTCTATCCTGGAGTCAAACTTACCAGAGCGAGATGCTGACGTCATTTCTCCTTCCTAGTGCCAAAGGCTTAGTATTGCAGAGCTCTACCCTCCATGTACCCAATGGGCACACCTGAAGGCCTGTTGTGGTGTAATAGTTAGACTGATCTTTTGTAAAATTGATAGAAAGCAGGTCATTTGCATATCAAATTATAGTCATTTTGATTTTCCTGTAGATAGTTTGGGTCATAAATTGTCCTATTTCAAGTACTTTTAGACCATGCTCTTTGTAATAAAGGTGAAACTATGATTAGTCAGGTTAGTCTGTATATCAAATATAATTTCTTAAAAATTAAAAGTATAAGTACAGATATGTATAACGTTGAATGGACTGTCTGTATTGAAAGTTTGAATTGACAATATGTGGAAATAAATCTGTATATCATTTTTTTGTGGAGTATCTGGTTAACTTTTTATTAATGCTCAAACTCTAGTGTCAAGAGTTTTTTCATGACGGTAGGTCACAACACATTTACACTTGTGAACATTAACATCACAAAAAAACAACAACTAGATGTTAAAAATTTTATTACCTTTCTGTCCACATATTAATCACCGGGATCTGGTTGTTTTCTTTATTTTATCATGACAATCAGTTACACCTACGTGTTATGAAAAGTTTATAGAGTAAATAAATAAATAAATAAATAAACTTTGTTGTCAAAAAAGCAGTTACAAACTGCGTATGACCATGTGGAGGACAATAAACTAATTTATTCTCTGGAAGCAAACAAGGTACCATCCCATCAAATCTGATCAAGGGCCCTAAGGCAGAGGCGGATTTAACAACACACTCCTAATAATAAAAAAATAGTTCGACACGTGTTATAGTATTAACAAATACCAACAAATATTGTATTTAATAAAACATAGAAAAGTCATTTCACAAGTACGTATTATTATCAAGCTATAGACATTCAGAGAGTGTTGTTGATAAATCGTAACTATTAAATAACACTAGATTCGCGAATAATTATTTCAATAGATGCCATCCCTAGGCAAGAGCCTAGTGAGTATTTATAAAAATCCGCCTCCACCCAAAGGAAAACCAGAGAAAAACCCTGGCCAGGATGAGACTACAGAAATTAATATACACAACCGTGCCAAGGTTGAGTAAATATGCATATAAACTTATATGAATAATAAGACACAAGACAAGCATGTAGGAAAAGAGTTTTGAAATTGTTATCAGTGTTTTCAAAGTACTACAACAATGGCGTGATAAAGTACAAGATGGCTTTAATTTTTTTTTTAATCAATAAATTCGTTTACATTGTAGAAGCACTGGTGCAGTAGATATTTTTTAACTGCAGATCTGAAGAGATTCAATTTAATAATATCTTTTATATTTTTGGGCAGGAAGATATATAGAATGATTCCCGAATGATACTGCCTTTTTGGTTGACACTCTAGGACGATGAATATTATTCCTGTTGCGAGTAAAGTGTTCATGAACAAGACTGTTTTGTACGAAATAAGGGTGCTGCTTCAGTAATTCGGTCTTAATACACACTTCCATTACATAAGTATAAATGCAGGGCAGTGTTGAAATATTTAATTCCTTAAATAAAGGTTTACAAGAGTTTGGGGGTGAAATTTACAAATTATCTTAACAATCCTTTTTTGAATTCTGAAAGTTTGGACGTTGTGTCCAGAATTGCCCCAGAAGATAACGCCATATCGTAAATGGGAGTAAACATTTGCAAAATATATGCAACGGAAAATAGGACTAACAGTATTAACTAAGATTCGTAATATGCAACACAATTTACTTAATTTGGAATTAAGATTATCAACATGACAATTCCATTTGAAATTGTCTTGAATATGGAGAACTAAAAACTTTTAATTAGTAACAGTTTTTAATTGTGTTCCGTGTAACGAAAGAGAAACTTGATGTAAAGATTTTGTGATACTATTGTGAAATGACGTAAACACTGTTTTGTCAGTGTTTACTATGAGGCGATTTGCATGGAACCAAGCCATGAGGTTAGACAATACTTTTTGAGTGTTGACATGTTTACATAGTAAATTAGTGTCATCAGCGAAAGAATCATTTTGCAATCTGATGTAGAGGATGATATGTTGTGACACATACAACAAAAAGAGTATTGGGTCAATTTCTTTATCAATGACTTCAGATAAATCAAGAAAAACACCCAGAGGATTTTCTCCACGGTCAAGAGAAGTGGTAACATTGTTTAAGAAAGAAAATACGGTGCTAGAGGTGTAAAATGATTTCTGAAAACCATGTTGGTCAACAGAGATGTTATTTTTTGATTAAAAAAATCTAGAAGACTCTTATAGCACTATATTTGAAGGATTTTTAGAAAGTGGGTAATAGAGAAATTGGTCTGTAATTCCCAACATTGATTTTTGTTTCCTTTCTTGTGTAAAGGTTTCACCTTAGCTCTTTTAAATGTGTTAGGAAACACTCCTTACAATAAAACAAGTATTAAATATATTTATGAGTGGATTTAATATAACGTGGGACAAAAATTTAAGAAACAATTCAGCTATATCATCTATGCCTGTTTAAAATTTGTTTTTTAACTCAGCAGTGGGTGCATCCCAAATGCAAACACAATTCGTCACTGCTGGGTAAAAAATACCACATTTTTAGTAGCCGAGTTTTGTATCGTATTTATATTCAATTCTGTATTGGAATATGAAAGAATACTTCTTTGCAAACCACATGCACTGTATACAATTGGAAAAACATTGGTAATTTCTTTTTGACAAAATTCTAAAATGAACTCTGCAAATCTTTTTATTTTATCTCTTTACTTCTTAAATTAACAAAAATGGCATCTTTTTCTTTAAAGATATAGAAAATTTAGATAAAATCTAAGAATTTACATGTAATAAATGTACAGCCTGATGAAAGATTTTTAAGTCAATTAAAAGAAGACTCAAAAAAGAAACATAACTTTTTAAGTTGATTTCTTTTTTGAAATATCATTCAATTTATCTACCTGCATGCCCTCTTTTAGAAAGACATTTTGAAGAATACTTGAGAAAACTTCGTATTACTTCAACTTTTGGTAACTATCACAACAAAAAGGTATGGTATGTTCGTAACATATCATTCTAGAACATAACTTACAGTCAGTCGTGGCCTTTTAATTTTTTTCCAGGTGCACACTTCAACCAGAGAACCATGTTTTAGAATACAATCCTGAAGCACTTGCTTGGTCTATCTCATTTTGTTGACCATATCAAAGTATAGAATTAATTTAATTTTTATAAATAATGCTGTTATGTCTTCATCACTTGGCGCTGGATTTGCCATAGCTATACTCTATAGCCAGAATAATTTACCTCTTCATAATTTAATATTCGGTACACAAGAGGTCACTACCAGGTAAAAATTGCTCACACTTACTTTGCACATCCGTAGTAGCTAAGCGCACACTGCGAAATGCATGCAACTGATAGGATGCGTTAGACATTCATCAATAAGAAGCTACATAAAATGCCAGATATCGAAATTTTCTGGAAATAAAGTTACGAATTGATTATTGAGGTCTGTGGTAATATTTACCCAGTAGCGCCTCTTGCTGGGTTAATGAACTGATGATTCTCATGTTTCTTTGTTTTATAACACACTGGTGTTAGTTTCGGAAGTGAACATAGAATGGGGCACGTGGGTGGATATATATGAAGGGCATTGGTTTTGAGATATTGGATTAGTTATTTTATCTACTTCTCAGAAATAAGAATTAAAGAAATTTACGATGTAATGTGGATTTGGTATGATTTTGCCATCGTTTAGGAGGGAAATGTTTTCTTTGCAATTTTGAGGTGATGTGTAATTTTTAACAATATTCCACATGGTCTTGGTCTGGTTATTTGATTTTAGTATCTGCCTGTCATTTTCCATAACTTTAACAGCATAGACTACTTTTTCAGAAAATCCATACTAATATATAAATGTGTAATGCGAAAACATATGTTTGTTTGTTACTTAATCACGACTAACCACACAACCGACTGTGATGAAATTTAGCAAGGAGATAGTTAGATGTCCGGGATGAATGTAGGCTAAATTTTGTTTTTTTAATGTATGAATAGAAAGATAAAAAATGATGTTGAAGATAAATGTCAAAGAAATCGAGGAAGGGGGTGGGAAACTGGCCATACTTATGCTGCCTAAACAGTTAGAGATAGATGACAACTATGAGTGGCAATATTGTTCGCCTTGAAGAGTTCTACGAAAAAGTCCACAACAGCATATGTCCATCTACTAAGGTTAATTTAAATTATCAAAAAAATGTTATGAAAAATAGAAGTGTTGAAATACTTCAGTTTAAGTGAGGAATTTAAGAAGGAAGAAATGGTACATTCTACATCTTTATATATAAGGCAATGCTTGTACGTGTCTGGGAAAGAATTTAAGCCTCAACCCAAGAAGAACATGAGGCAATGCTCACAACTTTTATTAACATCGTTAGTAGTTTATTCTACAAAAGTGTTGAAAAAGGGTATTAACTTGGTTTTATTCATACCACCCACTATGAAACCATGTGCATTAGTGTCTTTAACTGTTGCTGGGGATATTGATTGATCAGAGGTCAAAATTCTAGACTAAAATCTGAGGTAAAAACTGCTATTAATTTTGTTTGGTCTACTCCATTATTTATACTTTGTTTCCTCACATCTTTGAATGCAATTCTCTTCATTGTCCTGTTTGTTCATTGTCAGTCTCATAGTAACACATCTGTGATTAAAAGGATCAAGAATTTATTTCCTTTTAAATCTCTTTATTAAATGAAATATGTAAAAATATGAAATTACTAAGTATAATACTTGGGAACTTACTGTGGAGTCACTTTTGTAAAATATTAAAATTATCTTTTTGACTTAAAACACTAATTAAACATCAAGTGGTAAACATTATCTTTATTTTATTTATTTTTAATGAAAATAACTCAAGTCCCTCACAAGTTAGAAGAGGTGATGTTTTGATCTGCACTTTTGTCAGTCCAGGAGATAGAGTAGATTTTCTTTCTTCTGTTTTTTGTTGTTTAACTATTAAAGGGAATGGAAAGGAATTTCTGCATTATATTATCATTAAAACAGCAAGCACCTTGCTTTGTGCTAAACAATTCTAGACTGTTTAAGACTCTTCGAACTATAATGAAAATTCTCTTCATGTAGCCTTTTACTCAAAAGTGTGCACTAACACATTTTAATATTCAGGACACTACCGTTTTAAAAATAGGAAGTCACTGAATTTTCCTTGCAAGAAACCATTGGATTGCAACAGTATTGGGGTTACCTGGGAGATAGGAGCAAAGTGAGTTGATTAACATAGAATTAAATGAAAATGAGCTGTCCCAAGGATAGCTTTTCATTGGACTTTGGAGAAATTGGTCCTTCATAGGATATTATCTTCTATATACTTGTTTATTTGCCTTCTTTGTACTTATGTCCCTCTTCTAAGAATCCATTCCAGCATCTCTATCTCTTTTTTTTTTAAGCAGTTCATGAGATTTTGTTCTGTTCTCTGAGAAACATGTTCCTGACCCTTGTGGCAAGTCTCATCACCTTGATGCTGTCCTTACAAAGCTGCATTATTTCAGGTGACCACCAATAATAATAATGAATGAGTGAATGAGTGTATGAGTGAATGATTGAATGGATGGTCGAAAATGCTTGTAATAAATAAACTTGATTGCTGCTCCTGGGACCTCTGTGTCTGGGCATTGCAGCATCGCACGTGGCTACCACTTTTTTGTTTCCTTGACAATTTTCTCAGATGATCCCACATCTTTTGTCCAGTCGATACTCTTAAACCATTTTCTACCACTATCATATTTTTAGGACACCACTTTTAACATATTAAAAAATATAAACACCAAATATAATTGAAACATTATATTGTCGAAAAGGATTTACCACGAAAATATTTTACCTCAAAATACTGAATCACAACCATTTAATTGTAGTTTTTTTAATATTTTGAAAACTCTGTAGTTGAAGAGTGTTACAAGTGTTGGTGAGAAAAACTTTAAAGAATTGTCTGACATTTCTAAAAATGTTATTTATTGTAAAAGCTATTTGGTAGTACAAACAGGTTTTGTAGAAAAAAAATTAGTTTATTCCTGAGAAATGGTACTTCATACATGAGTGTCCTATACATATGACAGTGGTAAATGGTGTTAGTATAGGGTGTTAGAAGTATAGTGGTATGATCTAGTGTCAGTAAAGCTCAGTGTCTGTAGTGGTGGTGTTGAGAAATGCTATCTCTTTTAATGTTTCTACCATGAAGTTAGTTTGAGTGTATTGTTATTTAGAGTGTATATTCTTCATTTTGTCTTATCACGACACATATGTGGTGGTGGTAAATAAAAAAGTTTAAAAAATAAAAGAGACTCAAAAAGTATCTCATGAAAGAAAAAATTGAAAAGCATATCTAATCATGATATATCCAGTAAGGATAGTACTGCTGAGAAATGTTCAATGGAACCGAGTATAAAATTTGCATAAAAACCACAAGTAGAAATATTTGAATGTTGTATTTTTCTAGATGTAATGGATGATATTGTGCCACAAACTTCCAAATATGATACCAACTATACATTTACCATAGATGGAAGACTTGAGCTACCTTCTCATGGCAAATGTTGGACCATGTCCAGAAATCACTTTATTAAATGAACGTTATTGAAATAGTACATACACTTTCCTAACCTTTTTTTAAAAGTATGTGTCATTAACAAAACTTCAGTCTGTGTAAAAATTCATGTTTTAAGGTGAAACATATTTAAAATACAGTTATATTTAAAATACAGTTATATTTTATAGGACAGCATTTATTTTCAATAAATATAAACATTTTCTAATTCTTGATTGTTGATCTCTAGAGAATGCTAACACTAAAGGAAATAAAATTCTGTCATTTATTTAATAATTTGGTAGAAAAAGGGTTAATCAATCTGAATTCCTTTTGAGGACCTTTTGCCTTATTCAGGATTAGCTTCTTCGGATTCCAGGGTGGCAGGCCTTTGTTTCATTGCACCTAAACCGAGATATGTCCCTTGTTTGTATTGACAGAGAACTCTGAGCGATGTAGCAATGATCGTTCAATGCCTCCTCTTCTAGAACTTCCCAGTCCTTGACCCTCCTGGCTATCATTTCAGAGCTGATAGTCAGGTCTTAAATAGAGGAGGCAGCTCCTTGTTGGAAAGTATTGTTATCTCTAGTATTTAAGATAACATCATTCGTAGCCACAAATTCACAAACAACAGCTCCTTTTCTATCTGTCTTGTCTCTCCTCATTCTGCAGACTTCCTGTTATTATTATTATTATGTCACCTTCTGATGATTTTAAGGGAGCTTATTATTGTATCACCCATAGTTCTCCAATGCTCTGGCACTTTTATTAGCAAGATTGCATCCCCTAATACCGTAGCTCTTCAGTAGCTTCTACCGATGAGACTTATTCTTGCATGCAACCAACTTGTTTATTGAAATAGGTGTGTAGTTAAATTCTATTGATTTTTTTTTTGTCATCTTGACAAATAAGGTAGTATTTGTGTTTTTTGTGGCATATTTTAATGCATTAATTTATCCTGGTTTGTATTTTTGTGTGCTATTTATGATAAGTTATATTTATTCCTAGATGCGGAGAGAATTTGAGACAGAAAAACAGCGAGCCGTAAATGCTGCTGTTCGTTCTTTAGAAGAACACCATGTGGAGGAGTTAAAACAGCTTACGGAAAAACATAAACAAAATATATCAGATATCAAGAAGAAGCAATGGGTGAGTAATTGAATACTTATGGATTACTGTATAACCTTAGTGAGTGTCTTATAATATGTAAGTTAACATTAATTATTTGTGTTAACTAATTATTGAAAGTCAACTAACTATAGGGTAATTTAAGTTCTCACCCAAGAACATGCATCAATAGTTCTTCTTCACCAAGAAAACCCATTGACAGAGGTGGGCAAAGTTAATCTGAAATTTAACTTTGTTAACAGTTATTCAAAAAGTTAAATTCATTAATCATTAAAGTGTTAGTTTGTTGTTGAAAATATACTGGAAGATGAAGTTAATAGAATATTGTAAATGTTAAATTAGTCAAATAGTCAAGTATTCTACTTAATCAAACACAAATATTTCATTGTAACGTGTAGTATAGTTTAGGCAAAGTAGGCTGGGTAGAGAAGATAATTAAAAACATATGTAATATTAATTTTTTTCTTGTTTATTGTATTTGAAGTAGCAAGAGAATATGTTCCTCATGCAAGATCATCTTTAAGTTCCCCTTAATGAACATTCACATATAAAAATTTTCATCTAGGAGGGATGATCACATACCCCGCAAAATATAATTTCTTGTGGAAACTGTCATATGGTACTGTTAAGTTTTCTTATACACTATATGTAATTCAGCTAAGCTATAAAAACAAAACAACTACTGAATGCAAATACATCAAGATCACCAGCTAAATAACACTTATTCTTCTTATCTATTCGAGTTCGTTCAATTGGTAGAATTTGAATTCTAGGTCATTCCATGAGTCGGTGGGTAAGAGCAGAAGTAGGAGAGGGAAAAAACACTTATTCACTAAATCGTTTTACTTTTTTGTATAGCATTCACGAATTAGAAACCCTGGACCTAGTGTGAACTTAATTAAATGGCCAGGGTGCGTATCACCTTATTCGAAACTTGACTTGTTTCTTCGATGTTGCGAAAGGCACGTTTCATTGGTTTTATGAAACTCGTTTCATGGAACTGAACTCATTCAAATGCTTAATGATGTGTGCACAGAGTTTTATGCAACGATTCTAGTGACTTCTAGTGTTCAGATCCTAGAATAAATGTTTCATGTAATGTAAGTTTGTAATTATTTCACTTATTTCAAAGCAACTAGTAGGTCAAAGGAATATGGTTTTAGAATTCATGGGCGGCATTTTAATTGAAATATCTGTAGGTTGTTCTAATTTCTGGCTTAATTTTTCTCCAACTGAACAGAAATAGTTCATCTCATTGGCTGAGAGAGAGAGAGAGAGTCAGAGAGTCATTCCACTGCGTTCTACCCCCAATACACCAGTAAAGATGAGATAGTGGCAAGTACTGAAATAATTAATAAGGATAATTAATACTTCTATTAAAATGAATTATGAAAGTAAAAGTGAACTTTCTGCTTTCACATACTTTATCAAAACCTGATTATAAGTAGTATTAAACAGTATTTAGAAAAAAAAATTAAGGTGACTTAAATCAGAGGCAGATGTAGGATCGGATCCCCAATTGGATCGGAACTGTCAACAGATAAAATTGAAATTGATGGAAGACACACTTTAAAAAGTGTCACCAGATTTTTTGCACACTAAAATTGCATAAAGGGCAAACTTAATACAAATTTGTATATCAATTTCTGCATATAATATGCAATGGTTGATGCGACTTACTACACTAGGCGTGTTTCATACGGGTAATACTTTGCAATACTTGCATGAGCAATACAGCACAACCTCATTGCCGACAGCATAACTCATGACTAGTCTCCAATCTTACTAAGCTTTGTGATGAGGTGACATCTTTCTTTCTGGGACATTTACGTGCTTCACAGAAAATGGGATGGTCTTGAGACATTCAAAATTTATCTATGATTCATGTCATCTATACAGCAAGCGTATTTTTATTCATTTACGGGATGCTTTTTCTCCTTCCATACGTTGTTTAGTCTCTTTGTATGTTGTAAGCTGTTTGTTATCTTCCTGGTAAGGCCTATATTTATTGGTACTCGGATTAATAAATAAACTTCTAGACAGTTGTTATTTTCATGAATTATTTGATTTATATCTTTATAACATTCTGATTTGTGTGGTCATGAAATCCTTATCCATTAATACATATTTGCTATTTTAAACAATTAAATTTGGTGATTATTTAAAAAAAATTAACTATCTATTTGATGAGTTGATGTATTTTATTTTAAAAAATTATAAACATTGTCTTTTAATGAAATCATTATTTTTTATTCAACATTTCTTTAAAGACAGCTCTCTCTCTCTTTTGAGGGGGAACAAAAAATGAGGGGGGGGGCAAAGAATAAGGGGAGACAAAAAATGAGGGGTAGGACAAAAAATGAGAGGGATGAACAAAGAGGAAAATGAAAGATACCCTAGCCTTAATAGCGTCGGGATTGAAAAGAACAAGAGGTGACCAAGGAAGGTCAGAAAAGAGAAAGAAAGGAGCCTGGCACAAGAAAGTGGAAGCAATGCCAGACTCAGCTCAGGGTCCCATGTTTGCCAAACACGTACTTACTAGATGTAAGTCCCCTGGGGGGAGCTATTTCTTTTTCTACATACTTTATTATAATTTGTATGTGTTGAAGCTGAAAAATATCATGGTTTTATTTTAAAGTAATAATTTATTAGTGACTTTTAGCAGGTGAAAACATTGTGACATAAACATGGAGAATATTCTGTAAGACTTATCCTCATAGCTATACAGATTTTTCTCATTATTTTCAGTGCTATAATTGTGAATGTGAAGCTATTTATCACTGCTGCTGGAACACGGCTTATTGCAGTATTGAATGTCAACAACTTCATTGGCAGAAAGAGCACAAACGTGTATGTCGGCGTAAACGTTAATGAAGCCATTCTAAGAAGTCTAGGACATTTCATAGATAATTTAGGAAGAAGAGATGAAGACATGGATTGGTTTTGTCTTTTTGTAGATAGTTATTAAATATTTGAGTTTTATAAACATTTCTCCGGTACTTCAAATCAGAATACAAATCATTGTATGCATCTTATTTTTGACTGCACATTGATTTACTTATATTATCAGAGGATCCTGTTGCTGGTTGTTTTTGACTGAAGAGAATTTTATGATTGTTGCTTTGATACTATGGGATTTTGTTAGGGAGTCTTACTAAGCAAATGTCTATAGTGAGTTTGATTCTGGTGAGTAGAAACAGAACTACTCATGTATCATAAGGTGTACTTCTTTCATCACATCTTGCAAGCCAAAGAAAGGAGTTATGAGTGATGTTATACTTATATATATGAAGTGCATTATTACATTGGAGGAGAATAGTAAGGTAGTGTATGATTGAAATGTTTCCCATGGAAATAGTTCTTGAATTGGATTCTTTTGTGCTATAACAACTTCAGAATTCATAGATTCAAAATACTTACCTTATTGATGGTAAAAGAAATTTATGTGCCTTCCTGGCATTATTATTCTTTAAAAAATTGTAATACATTTTTCAGCTTTTAAAAGTATCACTATTTTATTAAGATTATTACTAATAATTATGTAATGCTAGTTTTAAATATGTTTGATACAATTGCATTTTGTTTTTCCAAGTATTCAAGAATTGGTCCCTGTCTTATGTATGAGAGAGGAAAAGCAGTTGCATTCCTTTTAATTTGTGGAATGTATTGACTTGGTTCAGAAAAGGGTTTACAGTGAGGAGTGAGTGTTAATTTGCAAATACTCTCTCTCGAAGTACTGGTAAAAGAAATTATTTCCCCAAGTATTAAGGATTATTTTATTACTAAAGATGTTTTTTCTTCTTCTTTTTTGCAGTTAGTTTTCTATGAAAATAAATTCATGTTTCTATTATTCCTATAGTTTTTTTTATGGTTTGAAAATATTATTGGCTATGTTTTTGAACTTGCATTACTTGTTATTGTTTAATAATCTGTTGATTTAAATAGACCCAAAAGATAATAAGTCAAGTATTTTTAAATTACTAATTTGATATGTTTTATATGTGATTTCATGTTTAAAGCTGTTTAGCTTATTTAAACTCATATTAAGCTATTTAGCCGATTGTTATTGATTTTTCTAGTTTCTTATGTTAATGTTCTCATTTGGCTGACTAAATGTTTGTAACTAATAAGTTAATTGATTGGTTATTCATGTGTTCATGAGGATATCATTAAGTTACAAGAATATTGTATTTTATGTTCTCTTTATTTAAGATGAAATAATTTTTATGGATATATGGGTGAACTTTTATAATGTCTAATAATTTTGACACGAAAAGTTTATGTAAATCAACTGAACGTTTTATAAGGTTGCATTATTTACTGCCAATGTCTAGATTTATTCCATAGTTGTTTCAGTGTTTCATTTTTTGACATATAATTCCACTAATTTTGATTTAAAGACAAAAAATAATTACCTTGCAAGATTACTGAGCAATTATTGAATTTTTATAAATTATAAAATGTTGTGTAAGTGGTGCTGGAATTACCCAGAGTGGTTTTATATTCCTGATTTGAATAGTGATAGTTGCAAATGCATTTTATGTGAATGGTTGTATTCGAAACTGGAAATTTCAATATGTATTACAGTAATGTAGTCATTCTATATGTATTATAAATATCTCTTTGTAGTCAATTTTGCATTATTTAATTGCCATTTCTTTGTTTTGATGTAGCATCATCTGAGTTTAATTAATTGTTTGCTATGTATGTGCAGATAGATGTGGCTTGTAAATGGAAAAGAGTATCCATGGAAGTAGATTGGTGTGTACATTTGATGGAATAAATTTATGTTGTGAGGGAGTTTTGGTATTCTAATTTGTTGAGAAAATGGAAGAATAAATAGATGCAGTGTGAAATTTAAACGACATTGCAAGGTGCTACTGTATGTTTGATTCTTCTCTTATTCTTGTTTACATTGTACACTTGTTTATGTTGCTATAAAATGAAACATTCATAATCCTCAGGTATGTCAATTATGAGGATTTGAGAACTTCTTTTTTTCTTTTCTTCTTACTCAGACGTATTGATGTTATGTTACAAGAAACATAACAAAAGTATTTTATTATCAGAAGTACATAAATATATTTAGTTGAACTATGTGAAGATGGATGTTTCTGTTTTGTGGATGATACTTAATTCAAGTTAAAACAGTATTTTTTTATCATTATTACATTTTAGAAACATTTGATGAGTATTAAATGCTTCAATGCAATTTGTTTTAAGAAAGAAAGCAAGATACATATTCAGCAGCAGAGTTAATGATGCCGAGTTAACTAGGCTGTTAAATTGAGCTGGTATAGATGTTAACTACCAAATATTTTTTTGAAGTTTAAAGGGAAGAAAGAAATGAAAATGAGAGGTGTAGGAAACATGTTAACATTTGTGCTATATTTATATAAATGTTTAGAAACATTCATTAGTGCATAATCTTATCAAATTGTTTGTTGTATTTAATCGATTGAATTATGTGCAAAATGAGTGTAAAAATTCTGTTCTGTTCCTAATAGCACGTACAATTGTTACGATTTCCTCATACCACTCAAAAGTTATTCTTTTGCACAAATGAAATACCCAGTTAACAATTATGTATAATAATCAAAAGTAGGTATAGCATTACTTTACCACTAAGCCTTAAACCTAATTAGTGTTCTGTCTTATTAGAAAATTTCAATGTCTAGATTGTTGCTTATTGATTTGAGCATAATGTTGTTAGTCTATAGGACTGGGTATGTAAAAAGATTTATGGTTTTAAGTACATATAGTTTTGGGCTTAACAATAAAGTATTATGTACTTGTGTTTTTTTGTTTTTAACACTGAATTAGAAGATTGTAAAAATCAGTTGTTAATAACCTTTTTTTCCTGCATTGTCTTATGGGTTATTTGAATTTCTTTTCAGATAAATGATTGGTACTTTATTGAAATATTTTTGCTTTGCTAAAACACCAAAAATTCGTATGAAGATTTGTATTTATTAAAATTCGGAACCCATTTTTTTTTTTTTGTCTTATCTTTAAATATTTTTTTATTTCACAACATACATATTGTTTTCACTTGTCTGAAGATTTTGAATCTGAAGACTCCAACTGTAAGTAATTGAATAAATTTGCAATTGATGGGAGATGCTATAATTGTTCTAAGAGTATTGGCACTCAGAGAAATTCAAAACTGTAGTTTTCAATTCTGAACTTTTGAATTGTGTTTATTGTTAATATTTATATGTTCAACACTATTACATTTATTGTTTAAAAAATTAACATTTTTATGGAAATTCTTGCAGCAGGATTAATAAAATATAATGAAGCAACAATATTGCTTGTGTCCTCACAATATGTTCATTCATTTACTCTTGGCAAAAGTAAATTCATTTTTGTTTATATTTTGTGAGTTGTTTGTATATTTGTGCTATATTTTGAGTTGTAGTGTGATTTGTTGACTTGGTAATTTCACTATGCACTGAATGCACAAATCCTTCCACTTCTTAATGAACTCATTAGTTGGAAAGTTTCAAAGTATGTAATTTTTTATTAATATTTAACAACTTCCTTTGAATAAACAAAATTACATAGCCACACAATTTTTGCAAGTAATAAGATGCTCGTAGTATGAGGCTGAATGACAATTAAAATTGTATAATTAGTTACTTAAAATTTGTTTTGGGTCATTATTTCTGGAATATGATCCAAATGTACTAGTATATTATAGTATTTCATCAATTAATGAACTATTATCATCTTATAAAACATATTGTATGACCCCCCCCCCCAGCAAAAATGCTTCAAAAGAAAAAGTGGTGGCTCAAGAACTATTTTAGTATAATTCCATGGAATTTAGACTTCTACCTTGTAGGGAAAGAAAATTATTATCTTGTATATCAAATGTCGCATTTTCAAATACAAAAAGAAATTTGTATCAGTTACCTTTACTTCAGAGACCTGGGACTCTGAAACTAGTGATTCAATATTACTTAACAAGAGGAGGTCCATTTCTCTAACTTGAAATTGATATCAGTACTGCTTAAGTTATATATCTGTTTGGCCATTTAGTGTCGTCATATGCATCAGCATCTTCAACTTCCACGTATGTTTGAAGGGAGGTTGTGATGCAAACTGCAACATGGAAAATTTTGATGGGGGTTCAAGGAATGGAATTTTCGAGTGGGTATGATAATATTTATTAGTCAAAGAATAAAAATTATTTTAAAAATCAGCATTTAAAATTGTCATCAAGGGAACATATTACTTATGTTTTAACAAGATGAAAAATTTTAATTCATATGTGCAAAATGAAAAATGTATCTCATGATTCTCTTGTGAGAACCATTACTGAAGAAGTTGGCACAAAATCCAATCAGTGTTTGAGAGGTCACATTGTGTATCAAAAAGGCTGGAAGACTCCTCGAATTTACACAAAGTCAGAAATGATAACAGATGCCTTCTTCACTAGCTTAAAGATAGTCCATCTTGGGCATGGACAAATCACTGTTCTAGTGTTTTAGTTTGTTGTGAGTGGTGCTGATTGGAATGCATGGCTGAGTTAAAAAATTATTTTGTCATTCATTCAAAATTGAAGTGTTTTTTTTTAGTCCTGCACACTTTAGTCTCTTAAATATTATGCAACATCATTCCTGTAGAAGTTGCCCAAGTAATATGTTTAGATTTTTACATCGAAGTTTGACTTTTTTAATTTTCTTTTCAAAGTGTCACGTGGTATCGTGTTTATGAAATGCTATTCATTCGATTTTTCATGCTTAACAGCATTTTCTTTCTGATAAAAACATCTAAAGTACTTTTATTACAAATTAATCTGTAATTGGCTTTTATAGTCGACAAAATTTCAAAGGAAATAATCCTCACGGCGGTACATGTATCTGTTTTAGAAATGACATTTTATCCTCCGCACTGTTAGGTTAAGAGAAATTCAGCTTCGTATTTTCGAACTGTGCAGTTCATTTGACCGGTATAGGCATAGTAGTTGTGTGTGCTTATAGACCTGCTCGATGAGATCTTGTAATATTTTTTCCGAATTTCGAAATTGCTCTAAAACGTCTAACAGAAATATTCGAAATCTATTGTTATCTGTGGCGATTTGAATATCGGTTTCCTCAGTGAATCGGATTCCACGCCAATCCCAAGAATCGTTTCAATAATCTAATCAGTTCCTTCAATCGTATCATTACGATAATCGACCCCAGTCGCCTCGCGAGTTCATCTCAAAAAATTGCTAGACCAGGGCCCGTTTCACAAAAGTTCGTAAGTGACAAGTAAATTTTCACAAGTTTGTAAAAATATCGTTTCACAAAGGTACACTTGTAATTACAAGTGAATTCTTACAATTTTACGAGTAATTTACTTGTAACCCACCAACATTGTTAGGTTACTCACTATTGTAGCTGACAAACTTGTCACAAATCAAGAATTTTTTACCTAACTATAAACGTAGGTTACCTGTGTTACGTGTTATTTTATTAATATGTGGTCAAATTCTTCCTCGGAAGATGAAGATCTATTCATTCGTGTACGACGACGTAGGAAAACCTTCAGGGAAAGAGTAAACTTGACATTACTATCGGTGTACGAATCGAACGCTTTAGGATAACATTAGTAAAGTTGGAAGAAAAAGAGGGACGTATTACAAAAACTCATTATGAGAAAAGAACTGTATTTATTTTACTATATATTTTAATTTAGTTATTCGTTATTATTGTGCAGTTTGGAAAGTCATTGTTAAGAAGCTTGAAATATTTTTAATACGTACAAAACTAACACTTCCTGTGCTATATCTCCCAAAAAGTGTACTCATGAATGTTTTAGATATACCAAATTTGGCATCACGTAACGTAAAATCAAATGAGAAAGAATAATTGTCCGCCAATACTAGTTACTGGCAAGTGTGAAGATACTACCCTTGTTACCGACAAGTACGTGTTACTGATATGCTTGCGAAATCTTTGTGGTACGTTTGTAACTAACTACTTGTTATTACAAGTAAATTTCGTAACACGTTACGAACAACACTTGTACTTATGTAAAACGGGCCCCGGGTAGTTGTCAATATCAGACTCTTGTATATTTCTCAAGTATTTAACGTGGATTACAGCGTCCACTTTGCCCAAACATTGTCTATTAAAAACCACGTAAAATCCTCTACAAAAATACTAGACAGTTTAACCAAAAAATAATAATTTTTAAATTGGGAAACGTGGGATAGCGTGTATAATTGTGAAAACACCAACGATAAATTTAATGTATTTTTTTTTCAATATTGAAAAAATAAGTATTACAACTCTTGCTTCCCTATAAACACCAACGATAAATTTAATGTATTTTTTTTTCAATATTGAAAAAATAAGTATTACAACTCTTGCTTCCCTATAAAACGCAAGTTAGTTAAAGTAAACAATCACAATAGATGGATAACACGGATCAGAATTTCTTCCAAAAACAAACGTCATTTATATTATCTTTCAAAACTCAATAATCAACCCCCCGAATTTTATGATTATTTCCGTAAATATAAATCCTTTCTTAGAAAAGTGGTCCATGCAGCTGAAGTAGCGGAAAATGACAGACCGATACTAGAATCGAACATCCGGACCAGAACTATGCGGAATATTGTTAAAAATTATACATCCCTTTCAGAAAATCAAGAGAACATTTCCCTAGACGATGGCAAAATCGTATCAAATCCATAGGACATCGCAAAATTGTTTAATTCTTATTTCTAAAAAATAGGTAAAATATCGGAATCAGTAGCTCAAAACCAATGTCATTTAGAAAAATAAATTTTCAGCAGGGATAGATATACCTGAATTTATAGTAAAATCTTCCTCTCGCGTTATATTAAATCCACTAATATTTCCAAAAGCTCCTTGTCAGGAGGTGTGTTTCCTGACATATTTAAGAAAGCTTAAGTGAAACCATCGACCTATATCACTATTGCCTACTTTCTCAAAAATCCTGAAAGACTTATATAGGAGACTTTTAGACTTCTTATCGCGTAATAATATTCTCTCAAACGATCAGCACGGTTTCAGGATATCCTTTTTAAATAATAGCGTCTTTCTTTTTTTAATTATGTAACCAATTCTCTTGGCCAAGGAGATAATCCTCAAGGTATTTTTCTTGATATATCGAAAGCTTTCCATGCAATCGATCACTGAATTCTATTCCGAAAACGGCACTCATATGGTATTCGTGAATTGGCACATCAATGGCTAAGCTTCCTACTTGAAAGATAGGCATCAGCATGTTGAATTTTTTTACCGTGTCCCGCTCTGCTAGTGGTGTCCAGTTCTCGAATAACATCAGCCAAGTGGCTTTGTTTCTGAAAAGTAATGTTGACACACTTTCTTTTTTAACATGCTGGTGCCTATCTTTCATTTCCATTAACGCCATATTTTCTTTCTTGAACAATATTACCACTTCTCTTGACCATGGAGATAATCCTCAGGGTGTTTTTCTTGATTTATCTAAAGCATTCGATGTCATCGATCATGAAGTTCTTTCAAAATTGCAATTGTGAGGCATTCGTGGACTTGCACATCTATGGCTAACTTCCTATATAAAAGATATGTATCAACTAGTCGAAATACCATACACTAAAAATAAAGTACTTAGGTATTGCTTTTCAGAAACAAAACTACTTACTCGCGGAGTTCCCCGAGGTTCAATTCTTAGCCCTACACCCTTTTTCTTGCATGTGAACGAAATGTCTTCCACATCAGATTGCAAAATGGTTCTCTTTATCGATGACACTAATTTACTATGTAAACACGCCAACGCTCAAAAAGTTTTGTCTAAGCTCTCCGCGTGGTCCCATGCAAATCGCCTCAATGTAAACACTGACAAAATAGTGTCTATGTCATTTCAAAATACTATCACAGAATTTTACCCCAGGTTTCTCATTTGTTAAACGGAACACAATTAAAAACAGTCTACGAGGACACTAATACAAAGTTTTTAGGTCTTCATATTCAAGATAATCTCAAATGGAATTGTAACGTTGACAACCTTAATTCCAAATTAAGTAAATTGTGTTATGTATTACGACTCTTAGTTTATATTGTTAGTCCACATATTTCCCGTTGCGAATGATTACTCCCATTTACGATACTTCTTTAATTCCAGGCATAGTGTCTAAACTTTCAGAATTCAAAAATGCATTGTCTGGATAATGTGTAAATCTCTCCCCCGTTACTCTTGTAAATCTTTATTTAAGGAATTAAGTATTTTAACACATCCCTACATGTATATTTATGAAACGGACGGGTTTTTGTTAAGGCCGAATTACTATAGCGCCGCCCTTATTTCTCACAAAACGTCTTGTTCACGTACACAATTCTCGCAATAGGAATAATATTCATCGTCCTAGAATGTCAACTGCTCTTTGCCGAAAAGGGTCGTATCATTCGGGAATCGTTGTGTATATCTTCCCGCACAAAAATATAAAAGATATTAAATTGAATCTCTTCAAATCCGCAGTGAAAAGCAATCTACTGCTCCTGTGCTTCTACAACGTAAAATAATTTATTGATTTTAATAAATATTAAAGCCGTCTTGTACTTTATCGCTCCATTGTTGTAGTACTTTCAAAATGTCTTTAAAACAATTTAAAAACTATTTTCCTACATGCTTGTATAGTGTCTTATTATTCATATAAATTTAGTTGTTTATGTGTTACTTTGACACGGTCGTGTATATGTATTCTGTAGCCCTATTCTGGCCCGGGTTTTTCTCTGGTTTTCCTTCGTGTAGGGGCGCTTTTTTAAATAAAGATTCGCTAGGCTCTTGTCTAGGTGCTGTAAAAATCTCAAATTTTTACTGCGCAAATATTTACTATTGATTTTGGAACAATAAATGGGATACATAACGTATTCATTAAATAATTTATTGTATAAATATTAAATGGTCCCTTTATTGGAAATGATGGGATGGTCCCTTGCTTGTTTCCGGAGAGTAACTTAATTTATTATCCCCCACCTGGTCATTCGCATTTAGCGAATGCTTTTTTTAACAATAAAGTACATTTATTTATAGACTCCGCGGTCTTGCTGCATATTGTCAGTGATAACATGAGACAGAAGATACAGTATGGTGTATGGTACACTCTCTTTCGCGTTTCTGTTTAGAGGAGGGAAGTGCCTTGTGCACAGAAGTCAGCAGTCAGAGAGGGGAATCGAATTCCTTTACCCAAGTCGATGTGCGAGAGAGACAGAGACATCAAACTTATTTTCCCCTTCCGACAGCCGGTTGAAAAGACCGGTGAGTCTATATTGTAACTTTCGTTTAATTACGTTAAATTACGGTAAATTTCGTTAAATTACGAAAACTCGAAACTTCACAATACTTCAAGCAGCGTCTAATAAGTTAGTTCAGTTGCGTCAGCAACGGTTGCTAGATGTCGGTTGGAAACTGGTGAGAAAAAGCAATAGAGAAAATCGGTTGAAAGACGTTAACATGTAAGCGCAGAAGAAAAGCGGTTAAACAGAAAGTTCCAGAAAGATGCAAGGTGACCAATTAGGGGGCGTGAGAACTCTACCGATGAACAGAGTACAATTTGATTGGCTCACTTAGGTAAGATTCAGTTGCAGACCACCAGAAAAACGATCGGACATTCATTCGCGCGCGAGTCGCTGCAAGGACTGGTCGATTGCCGCCAGTATTGAGGGCGGAACATAACTAGTGCGCCGAGAATCGAGTGACGTTCTGTAGCCGTGTGTATCCGAGGCGACGCCGCAATCACTTGCACTAGCTGAAATCAGTGTGAGCAATACACCATTGCGAGTACGTCGAGTGTGGGAGTTCGCATTTCGGGATAACTCGAATATTTTTTGTTGCTTGTGCGAATAGGCAGTCACTGTGAAGGGAGTAGCTAACAACGGCCATCAATTTTAAATATACCATCTACCAAGCGGCCGTGTCGAGTCTGAATTTTCCATGTACGTGTTCGCGAGCAAACAAATACGCCGCGAGTTTACGAACTTTGTGGAGTGTCTGGGAGCTAAGTACTGCCACCATTCGTCAAGGTCGATCCAAGGGAAAGGAAGGTACTGGAATTGTGTCGTAGCTGCTGACGTTTTCGAATTAGTTGTCAACCAGGGTGAGATCCATCCAAGTATATGTCTGTACAGCCGTGGCTCAGTAACAGCTTATTATTCAGCTACAAAGATCAAATTATTATTCCATGAACTGACAAGTAGTTCACATCATAAAGAGTGGTTATTAAGCCAAAGAGAATTTAATTATCGCGATGAGTTAACTGTACCTATTTTGGACGGGAAAGAAATTTACAATGTGTGAATGTATGAATGTTTTGAGGGAGTAAGGAGTTTTTTTTTTAAATTGTGTCTTTAATTTTTTGTGTGTTTCTTTAATGAATAAATAAATGTAAATTGTTTCAAGTTGAGTTTTTTTATTCCTTCAGTTGGGATCTAGACTTATGTTGGCCCAATAGGTTGTAATTTTTGCGAATCCACGCCCTGATAAAGCAAATTTACAAATAAATAATAGTAACTAAAGGGTACGTTAACATATCTATGGTTTAAATCTAACGTACAATTCACTCGTAGTAATTAATTTTACGGTTAGGTATCATTTGTTCTTACATTTCTATCCACGTCGGGGATATATTTTAATGTGCTCCACAAAAAATTCCTGTAGCGAAAATTGAATTTAAAAATTTACGGTTATCCGCTATAAGTTTTTGTCGCAAAGATTCTAATTGAATATCCACCGGCGTTTCATCTATAAATGATCTGACTGCTTTTACTACTATCGAATGCCAACAGCTTTCTGCATGCTTCTACTTTGTCATATTACAAACTTTATGGTCAAAAAAGCAGTTAGAAACTGCATATGACCACGTGAAGTATAACAAACTAATTTACTCTCCGGAGGCAAGAAAGGGACCATCCATCAATTGTCGCAAAGCCCTTTAAATAGTCTTCCCTTTTAACCCTTAAGGGGCTTTGGGTGGGAGGATAGGCCCCTGATATCGGCAGAGCAGTATTCGGGATGTGAATCCTATTTGGAGAAACGATTGGGAGTATATTAATACACAGTACAAAGCTGGATAAATAAGTTTAATTAGCTAGTGGTTCGATAGAAACCGACCTTTTTTTAGTAAGATTCAAATTGACTACATGGAAATGTATATTCTGAAAAATATTCAGAAGCAAGTTATTTCATTAACTATAAAGGCTGAAACACCTTCAGAACTGAGTAATTACATTGAAATAGGAATACTGAACCATCTTCAGATTTTAGTAATTACAAAGCAATATTTGATTTGTTGGTTATCACCAATGAAACACAATATAACATAAGATTGTGAGTTGAACCTGAATGTTTGGAAGATACATCACTGTCATTTTAGACATCAGAAGTTTATAACAAAGTGAGGTAGACATTCTGAATTTCAGTTACGAATCGTCTGTGTGTATAGTTTTATAGCAACAATTAAGCTTTAAAAACCAGAGACCAATGGTCTAAAATACGATATGATTTTGTGATCATACCAATATCAGCATGAAGTGAAGTTCCACCCTCAAAGGCAGCAGGGTTGCAGTCAACGAAATGAGAGTGATTGGTGTCGTTAGTGATAGGTGGATTACGACAGTCGACAACACGTAACGCATGAATACTCTGAGAGTCTCCGAGAATATGGAGCGATATTTATATGACAATTTACTGGGTGTGGGCCCGCAGACTTGGAGAGAGTGGGAACAGTGTATATGAATAATGTTAAGAAAGGATGATGCAATTGGGCGTTGGCTTTAAAAGCTTCGAAGAGCTTCGTAAAGGTCAAAGCCAAAGTCATTGTACATATTCGCAGGACGCCAGTGGTTTTGCTGGTGAGTTCTACGCGTCCGGCGGGTTCTACGCCCCCGTTGCCACGGCTGCGGCGAAGCCTTGGCCGACTGCCCAAAAGCGTAAAACCGACTACGCCCATAAGCCGGGCCGCGCACTCGATTGACATTATTGGAGAGAAAGTAAAAGCAATAGAAAAAATGTCATCTCGCGACATAGCCCCCTCTCTAAAGAAGTCTGGACCCATGGACGATGTACCACACCGATCTAGATAAGCACTACAAATCCATATCGTAAACCCAACGTGATGCAATAGAAATTTGTGATAGCAAGTCAAATTGATAACAAGAAATAACCATGCGTAGCTATGGTCTACCAAATATCGCGAATACATCATATAGAATACAATAATAATGAAGCTACTGTGTAAATACAAAAAGTAAACATGTGAGTTTGTTATAGGCGTCGTATTTTCGGGAATTCACATTCCCATCCGTAGGAAAAGACATCACAGACGGTAAACGGTCGGCCAGGAAGTGGTGTCTCTGATGGCCCCGGAAATGCAGGCGCCAAGCATATTCGGAATTAAAGAAACGTGGACACGATGGATCAGAGCAAGCTAATGGCCGCTAATGAATGCGGTTATGTTCGAGACGTTCTTGCAATGTGTTGAATCGAGCATGGCATCCGGGCATCGTGCATCTAAAAGCCCTGGTGGATGGATGGCGTGCTCTGATGTGATTTGTCAGCCCCGTCTTACAGCGATTGGATTCCTGCAAGAGGTGGCGAGCCAGCTGTTCCGGGCCTTAACACATGATGCAGCAGCCCGACAATGGACACACCAACGGAGCCGCTGGTGTCGATATCAGGTTGTGGAATTCTCTCACTTGATGGTGAACTGCTACATAACTACTGGAGGTCCCTTGTAGCTATGTTGTGTTGCAAAAGGTGATAACGGCGGCCGTCCTCGATGAGTCTTTCCCAGGTCTCCGCTGTGGTGACCTCCCTGGTTGGCTCCCTTCTTCCACTCCATTTAAACAAGGAATTAGGACTAGGTGAAAAGGGGTACGTATCTCCTACCTGCTACAGATTTACAGATTATATTTAAATATATTGATAGATGATGGGTGAACCACGAGTCCTCGCGTACCTGGGCGTCGGAGCTGCGACTGTTCCTCACAAGAACCTCATTCAATGTTCAGGAACACTGGAGGGCAGAGAGTGGCCAATTTATATGTGGCGTTACACTATCATAAAGCGAAGCTCACTCAAAGGTCAACACTAACACTCAGCAATATCTGCAATGAACACTCATCCACAGACAGAGCGAGACACGGCAAGTTGCTAAGAGAGAGAAAAAGTGTAGAATGAAAGGGAGAGGATATAGGGAAAATAAAGGAAGCGAAGTGCTGAATCCGAGTTAATACGAGAAAGAAAGGAGAAATCTGATGTTAAACAAGAGTTCTTTTTCAAAGAAATTGGGAGGAAGAAAATCCTCAAAACTGCGACTGAACTGTCGACGAAGAAAGAAAAGACCTTTCGTCTAGAAACTAATCTCCGGTTTGCAGCGTTAAAGGTCAAGTGATCATGAAAACAGTACTTTTTGAACATTGATGAACATTACTTTTTTTAGACCTTCCCCCTAGAAACTGTGGTTCCACAGTTGAAGGGAAGAAAGTGAAATGTTGTTCACAACATGACTTACAGAAGGAATGGAAAACTTTGAAGACAAAGAACATCAACAGATTTTTCAATACAAATTGCAGAAAAGGTGTGGCAGAACAATTTTAACCTGGGGGTCACTTAGAAGATCCCCGAATGCCTGGGGTTCTACGCCAGCGTTCCAGTCGAGCCTCTCCTATTAAACCCCATCTTCGTGGCTGGGGTCCCGGAGTCGTTGTCCAGCGCATATAATACGAATCCCAGGAACTGCGTTCTTCCTGTGGTGGTTCGCAGACTACTTGCGGAGCTACTTTCGCCACCGGTAGTTTTAACTTCGACCAATCATACAGGGGAGGGGGCTGGACAGCTAAAAAGTCCCCTCACCCAAATGACTTGACTGGTTTCCCCACCGGCCGAATCCGCGGGTAAATCAAGAGTACTACCCTCCTCACAGTCATCCTCAAGATATAACCACCTCATATCTAAATCACATGCAAGAATGGCTTCGTTACCACTATCTGAATTGTCCCGGTGTGGAGAGCGGACCTGCGAGGTTTATTGGGGCTTCGCGGCTACTCCCTCCTGGACAACTTAGCTTCTCGTACCTGTTTTTGCGAGCGCCTACAACGTGAGGCATGTCTGTTTTGAGGCAGGATGTGTTTAGAGTCGACTGGGCACCTGTCATAGAGGACACCCTGATTACCAACTTCCAGTGGTGAGGCCACAAGGGAAGATGAATTAAAGATAAAGGAAGAGGAAGACATAAGAAATGAGAAAGAAAAGAGAGAACGGACAAGATGAAGAAAAAGTTTAAGAGAGAAGTAAAGTTATATAAAAGAAACATTTTGGCCCTAACCCCCGAACACTAATCTGAAACATGATGAAAACATTGATTAGTGTTGTTGATATACCCTATTACCAAAACAATGTTACCATCGCCGTATATTATGAGCGTTATCATACTCGTGCGGGGGTTCGGGGAGGCGGTTATTTCCGCAGCGTCCCCGTCCCGTCGAAGTGATGTGTGTGTCATCTGCGTGGACATGTTGGCGAGGGACCATGTACGTAACCGAGCGACTCCCCCTGCGGGGAAGGGGCTGTCTGCGGCAATGATCGTAGATGGTCCACCTGGCACACCAGATAAGAGGACCGTGAGCCACGAGACACAAATAACCCACTACAATGAGAAGTCATAAGGGCGTCTTATTATCCCCATTCTCAGGTGAATTTTCCGAAGAAGAATCCACCATAATCTCTGCGGAGATTGTAGGGTAATATTTATCTAAATATGGGGGGAGATATAAGTGCAACTGCGGAGTCCACGTTGCGGGGGCTTCGCGGAAAAAAATTAGGTGTTACATGCTTATAAAAACATGGGGCACGCGAAGGTATTAAAGTTGTCCCTTTATAAGTTACATTACAGGTACAACCTATTTGAAGACGAAGGGTGCTGCGAATCGGATCTGAAGGGATCACGAACATCAGCGTGGGGCAGCACGCTTGAAGTGATCCTTCTACATGCGCAATGGCATAAGACGTAGTGGATGTAGCCTGTACTACTGGAGACCCTACGTGATCCTGACAAAAAACGTCACGACCTAGCGACCTCTGCAGACTCACCTTCGTAAGCGTAATTGTAAACAATGTAATTCCCCTGGGGGAATCTGCGGAGTGGGGTGTAGTTTATATAGGCGATGCGTAAAATCATGACGAAGTGGGCAGCGCGCCCCCTCGTGGGAAGTACGCGATATCTCTAGTTTTAATATTGAGAGCATATGTCATATTTTTTCAAGGATAAGGAATCTGAACGACCTTAAGGGTATGATAAGTTAAGGATGTGCGTAATATAGGAACATAAGCTAAAAGTAGAATATGAGTGGAAGTGAATACACAGTCAAATAGAGCAAGTGAATAATAGCGAATAAGTTCGACTAAGGGAACAGCTAGCTGATATCCGGTCACTGTGAGATGACGGGCCAGGTTCTGAAGCGCATCCCCCAAGGTCTTAGGAGAAATAAGAATAGGGTGCAATTTCTTTACCTGACATGAACTGAGCCATGCGTGATTAGTTAAAGGATGAACGAAAAAATCGATCGTGTTACTGGAGAGTCTCAAGATTCTGAAAAAGGCAACGTGTCCACCCTCGTAAGATTTATCCAATGTTCAGCGGAGAACCGAGACTTCACCTCCTCCCCGAAAACACTTCTACCCACGGGCGAGTATAGACAACGTAGCTGGTTATCGGTATTCTGACACATACTTATTTCATTTATAAAGGACTGAGTTCGAACCCCATTCTGGTTCACCTTGATTCACATCTCTTCCTGCATCAATTGGCATGACATATTTGTACATAAGGGTTCTCTTTTCAAGTCCAAATATCTCTGCAGTACTACGGGAATCCAAAAAGCAAACGGAAAAGTATCATCATATAAAGATATAGGACAGAGCGGGAGAAACTGTACTCCAGTAACAATGGTTGTCGGTGTGTACGATGGTGAATCAGACCATTCGTTAATAGGTTTCTCATGAAGTGGTCTACTAAACGCAGTGTCAAAACAAGAGACCCGTGAGAGCCAAACCGAGTAAACTACCCGCAAGATAGGTGATAGCTGAGCGGGCCATAACCACGAATGGGCGGAGAACAAGGACGGTCAGAGAGAGGGAGGTGCGCAATCTCAACGATCTCTACCTTAAGTCTTTTCTTCTCTTTATCAAAGACTAATAAATACTGAGGATCCAACCGTTAAAACGATAGCTCTTATTAGAACACTACCTGGATTGAGCGCATCAGACCCCGTGACCGAACGTTAAAACGTTAGTTCTTATTGGGATTCTACCTAGTTCGCGCGCGACGGCGCCAGACACCCGCTAGGGCAGTGATGGGTAAACTTTTTAAAGAGGGGGCCAAAGGAAAGGAAAAATAACTTTAGGAGGGCCAATATATTAAAATTAAAAAATATATTATTAAATTTATTAAAAAATAAAATTTATTTAAAATATATTATTCATTTATAAAAAAATAAAAATGATACATTTCACCAAATTCTTGTATTTTTAGTGATACTAAGTCCTATTAATGACTAAAAGATTATGAAGGAGAATGTGATGAATGAAACTGACTGCATTTTTAAAAGTTTCTCATAATTTGGATCGAACTGGAATGCACTTATTCTTAGAAGAGAAGTTAAATGCTCAACTGTCAGTCTGTTTCTAAGGCAACTCTTTCGAAGTTCCATTGTAGAAAACACCTGTTCACATATATATGATGAAGCAAACATAGCAGTAACTTTCTGGACATGTGATATCGGATTTGGGAAAGTGGATTTCGACAAGAACTTGTAGAACTCTAATTTTGGAACATGAAGAAACAACTGTTTGAGTTGTGTGTTACATTGTAATTCAATCAATTCAAGTTCCAAATCCGATTTCACAGTTCACGTTAAAAGACACTGAAAATTTCAATGTCTTTTTCAATGACATTGAAGTCTTCAAATCTGCGTTCAAATTCACCATGGAGTCTTCGTAACTCTTAAGGCTATAGAATTCAACATTGAGAAGTGAGACAAGTTATTCTTAGCAAGCTAATTCGCGAATAGAACAAGTTGTAGTTTAAAAACCTTTGAGATGACCTCAGATATCATCAATTAATTGATTTTTGCCTTGCATCTTGACATTCAACTTGTTCATGTGGCAGAGAAGATCTGTAAAAAATGTAAAGTCCGAAAGCCATCCAGTATTTTATACTCTACAGACCCCTGTTTCTCAAGGAAGAATGTCACTATTTCGTCTTTCAGCTGCCAAACTCGCTCGACGATGCGTCCTGCGCTAAGCCACTTTACTTTCGAGTAGTACAATATATCAGAGTACTCAGATTGCATGGATTCTAGAAACTTCCGAAATTGTCTGTGAGCAAGCCCTTGAGATCGAATAGCATTAACCAGCTTCACAATAACGTCAAGCACAGGTTTCATATCTAAAGCAGCTTTACACAGGGCGTCTTGATGTATTATGCAATGTAGAAATTGTTATTCGGATGTAGAAATTGTAAAAAACATTCTTATCCGGATATTTTTCATTAAAGGTCCCAACAAATCCATATTTTTCGCTCCATCTGTTGTTATACTACATATGCAATTTACAGGTACTTTCAAAGTTGAAATTCCTTCCATAAATTCATGAAAAATATCTGACCCTGTTGTAGTTCCCTTCAACGACCTCATGCATGCTAGTTCCTCTTAATACAGAAGTTTTCGTCAACACTTTGTATTAATAATAGCAACTGTGCAGTGTCATTTATATAAGAGCTTTCATCCATAGTAATTGAGCAGAATTTAAATTGGCCAATCTTTGATTCCAACTCTGATAATATGTTTTTATCTATTTCTTCAATTCTGGAAGTCGCTGTTTTCCGAGATAAGTTTATTGTTTCAAAATCTTTTCTTTTGTCAGGACATAAAATATCGCAAACTTTGAGCATGCAGTGTTTAACAAACTCTCCATCAGAGAGAGCTTTGTTACTTTTAGCAATATTGTATGCTACAACATAACTTGCATGTGTAGCTACTTGCTGAGAATTATTTAATTCTTAAAAATACTTTGCTGACCTGATAGTTTTTTGCGTAGATCTTCTGGTTTTTGTTTTCTTTCTTCTGCGGTCAAGGCTCTAATCTTGACATCGTTGTGCTCAGAGGTGAAGTGTTGTGAAATGTTGTATTCTTTGTAGGCTGCTAGTTTTGTTGCAGATGAGACATAGTGGTTTATCCCTAAAAACTGTGAAAAAGTTCTTCCAAGTCCATTCATCTTTGAAAATACGGCACTCAGAATCAACTTTTGTTTCTTAGATAACATCTTAGGGCAAATTTTTTTCAAAATATGCAGAGTAAAACTAGTAAACCAACAACGCCAAGACAGGTCTGAATCAAGAAAAGTGTTTCAATATCTAGCCGTGGTGGAGGGGATAGCTACAGCGAGGAGGCTCCGTTGCCAGTTTTACTCTTCGCTACGAAGCTGCCACCAGTCAATGCTTCTCACTCTTAACATAACATTTCCATATCTAGGATAAGTCAATAAATGTGTATGTCGTTTATGATATAAAACACAGGAGAAGAAAAAAGAGGAACATTTTATTTTTCTTATAGCCTGTATTCTTTTTTATTCGTCAAATTAGGAATAATACCGCGCGGGCCGGAAAGAATACTTCAGGGGCCGCATCTGGCCCGCGAACCGTAGTTTGCCCATCACTGCGCTAGGGCATGGAAGATTTATAAAATAAAATAAAAAATAAATTTATTGTCAAAAAACAGTACAAACTGCGTATGACCACGTGGAGGGGGAAAAAAAACTAATTTACTCTCCGGAAGCAAGCAAGGGACCATCCCATCAATTCCGATCAAGGGCCCTAAGGCAGAGGCGGATTCAAAAAATTCAGCAAAAATTCCTAGATAAGATAAAAAGTTAGCTGCGAGTTATAATACTAATAGAATGTCAATATGTTTGTAATTTTAAGCAAAAAATTACATGTAAGTTATTATCGAACTATAGATTATTCTGAGTATAGTGCTTAAAAATTGAAATAACACTAAATTCACGATTTATTGTTACAATAGACCCGCCCCTAGACAAAGCCTAGAGAACCTGTATGATAAATCCGCCTCTACCCGAAGGAAAACCGGAGAAAAACCCGGGCCAGGATGGGGCTACAGAATTTATGTACACAAACGTGCCAATGTTGAGTACACATAAAACTAAATTAATATGAGCCATAAGACAACACAATCATGCAAGAAAATAGTTTTTGAAATTGTTATAAGTTGTTTAAAAAGTACTACAGCAATGGCGTGATAAAGCACAAGACGAATTTAACTTTTGTTAAAATCAATAAATTCTTTTACAGTGTAGAAGCACTGGTGCAGGAGGTAGTTTTTAACCGCGGATTTGAAGATATTCAATTTCATAATATCTTTTATATTCTTGGGCAGGGAATTATATAGAACGATTCCCGAATGGTATGGTCCCTTTTGGCAAAGAGTGGTTGACACTCTAGGGCGATGAATATTACTACTATTGCGTGTATAGTGTTCGTGAACGAGACTGTTTCGTATAAAGAAAGGGTGGCACTTCAGTAATTCGGTCTTAACAAACACGACCGTTTCATAAATATAAATGCAGGGAAGTGTTAAGATATTTAATTCCTTGAATAAAGGTTTACAAGATACAAAACAGACACCTCCCGCCTGGCGAACAGGTAACCTAACCGGACTACCTGTACTCATGAAACAAAATAGGCTTACCCCACAGTGTATAGTACTTATCACGTCTAATTCCCCAGAAACAATGTGCAAGTTTTGCCAAAGATTTTTTGACACTGAAAGATTTTAGAACTGTCGTGCGTCTGATTCACTGTCCAACACCTATATTGGAGAACGACAGCTAAATTTGGACGGCGTCAGTTCGGGCTCTGTCACCTCTCACCGCTGGTTGTTGTAGTTCGATGTTTTCATCGGGCGATGTTATTTTCACGGTCTGGAGATTCCCACCTTGTGTATATAGGATATCACTTCATCCAGCAGCGTGGGCGGCAGTTCGGTCACGTCGAAAATGCAGTCGGCGGTCCCGCTGGCGAACCCTGTCGCTGGCTAGGCGACGTACGAACACTAGACGAGCCGCGGCGCACGATTTCCAAATCAGCCAAAGTGCTAGTACTGCAACAACCAGTACAAAAATTTCTCCTAAAATAACACCAAGTAAATACTGAACTTCTCCCTCGGCACGCACCATTGGGAGGTATTTTGCGAAGAAAGCAGGGTTTATCTTGATGGCCAAGTAGGCCACTGCCAAATATAAAGCCAAGTTCCATAAGAAATAAATATTTATCTCACGTATGAACGATTGAAAACTGTGTGTCCTAATTCTTGTTGAAACATTTGTATCTGAGCAGCCGGGTGTGATGTGTAAGTGGGAGCTATTAGTTCCCAATTAGAATCTAAATAATCCCAGAGTTTTTGAAACTCGGGGTTCAGATGTAATTTAAACGAATCAGGGTGTGAGCTATCCAAATGTGTCCACGCTGCAGGAATTAGTCTGACAACGCTGGTAGGAGTCTTCCGTGTCCCACACGGAAACTGTTTAGGAATAACTAGTTTACCTTTAGCCCATAGCTCACAAGAACATGGGACCGTGATAAGGAGGGCCCCGGGCTAGCCACGGGGCTGCTCCATCAGAATGAACGATTTATTCCCGCAATTCGTAAGTAATGGATACCGAAGTTGTGTTACATACGACTCACTGGACAGTTCCCCTATACGCATATCGGATTCTAATTGACAACTAAAAATACAATTAATAGCAATTGCTGAAACGGACATGTTTGAGACCATTGCTTCAGCACATGTCGAACCGAAGACTGCTGCAGATGAGAATCGCGGAACATAACATACGTGTAACTCGCGTGGTTCACAATCAGCGTGATTAGTTCCGGTGATAACTCTAGATCCATTTCCGCGCTTGGCGAGCATTGCTGGTTCCTGAAATAACCGACAAGTTTCGTTTTTCCAGGCGAAAGGCAAGCGTACAAATTCAAAAAGCTCCCAACTCGAACCCTTTTGTCTGATTCGTATTTTGATTTTTACTAAAATATGATATTTCGAAATGAGGTGGTTTCTTTACCTCTGTCAAAGGTAATTTATAATAAATAACTAGGTCTTCCGGGGGAATAACTAGTTCTACATTTCGATCTTCGAGTACTTTTATTAATTTTTCAATACTGTCTTTTAAAACCGACACTGGAGCAACTACAGCTGGGATTAAGTGTCTTGTACATCGAGATAGAATATCCACATGTCTAATGGTATCTCGTAATCGGAATTCTCTTAATATCGAGGCTGATTGTTGTTCTAACAGGATTTGTTCAAGATTATACACCACTCTTAAATCACCTTTTAATTCTTTTAACAAAGTTGACGTGACTCCTTCCATGAAATGAAGACAGTCGGAAATTTCTTTTAATGCTTCTTCATTTTGAGTACTATATTGTAGTTGCTGAATCAAATTAGTTAGAAAGTTATGGTCTTTATCAAAAAGATTTTCCATCTGCTTCGGTTCCGCCTGGATAGTCTTATCATGGACGATACTGCCTTGCTGTCACCACTCCACAACACCAATGAAAATAGTCTCTAATGAGCTCGAGCGACCGTTTCCCACGTGTTTCCGGAGTCGTCTTTATTTCAAAAGTCAAGGTATTTTCTAACTTACTTAATTCTGTGTAAAACAGCTCACTCGTAGCTTCCAAAGCTTGCCTAATTTTTAATTGCTTCGAGTGGATTTCTTATCGGCAGTTTTTGTTATTTCGATTCCGGCAACCAACGTTGTGATTTCGTCGAAGCACTCCCCGCAAGCGGAAGAGATAGCGACGAGTCAGGTTGCCCTGTCAAGGAAGATATGAGCGCAATGGATGATTCATACACGATCGTGGGTGGCGTGGGGCAGCAGCGCTCATTTCTACTAAACAACCACCATAGGAAGCTTTCTCCTAGCATAGTGCACTAGCTATCGTTTTACAACATGCGCGAGACAGCGGAGTTTATTACACAATTGCACCACCCTCCAAATAGAGAAAATCTAAGAGGACTACCCTCCAGTACGGGAGGGTTCTTCCTGAGGGAGAGGGTTTCCCCTCCTCCTACAATCCCATGTATCGTATTGTATGTAATAATGTTTCTTGAAGTTCCTTTAATCAATACGACCCAGCGATGCTTTATCGTCTGAGTCATCCGAACGGCTCTCCCCGCTTGTGGTACAGAGCTAATCTTTCAACGTGCACGATTTCGGACAATTCTTTGCCTCGTTTCCTGTTTATTCTATAATAGATTGGGGATAACCTCTCCAATATTCTCAACGGGCCTTTGTACTTATGAATCAACTTATCACACCTCACCACCCTAGGAAGGATCCTGAATGAGCACGAAGTCTCCCGCTTGGAAATCAACACTCCTGCAGCGCGCGTCATATCGCTGTTTATCACGCGCCGACTGTTTCCTGCAGACCCGCCTCCGCTGCTGCTCTCGCGTCTCTAATGGCGGCTCTAATCTTACCAAGAGCTCCGCTTCCCCGCACACCAGGTATGTCGCGAGCCACCAGGTATATCCAAGACCTGTGGCGAGGACGCTTCAACTTGCAGAACCGCTTGACGTGCATATGTTAACTCAAACGGGCTCCGTCCCGTGTTCTTGATGGGCCGTATTATAAGCAAAGACAACGAATGGAAAATACACATCCCAGTCGTGCTGATGTGAAATGAGTTAATGTCGCTACTAAAGTTCCGTTCAGTCATTCACAAGCTCCATTAACTTGCGGCCGATAACTAGTCGTATATATCTGACGACCTCCTAGTTCTGTCACTATCTCTGTTACTAAAGCGGACCTGTACACTTGTCCACGATCACTAAGTATTTCATGAGGCCCCCGTGTCTCACTAAAACCTGATTTACTAAGAATTTTGCAACTTGCGGCGCTGTTCCGGATTTAAGCGCCGTGGCCTCATACCACGTCGCAGCGTAATCAATAGCGACCGAAATCCATCTCTTCCCTGACTTTGTACGCGGCAGAGGCCCAACAAGATCCGTTCCTGTCCGTGAAAATGGTTCACCTATTTCTTGGGGAACCAATTCTCCGGCCGATCTCTGGTTAGTAACCCCTTTTCGCATCCTGATATCCTCTACAACTACGAACGTCAGTTCTGACGTCCTTAATCAACCCGAACCAAAATATGTACGATATTTTGTCTAAAGTTCGAGCAATGCCCATGTACTCATCACGGTTCTGTGCTAGAATTTCCTTTCTCAAATGGTCAGGAATCACAATTAGATAGGGTAACCCGCGAGATTTGCTATTTTGTTATTCACTATTCCTGATTGTGTCGTGAAGTTCTTAGCTTGTCTTTATTCCGCGGAGCTCGCTTCGGAGGGATCTAAGAGCAATTGTTTCAACCTAACAATTCTCGGATTCCTTTGTTGTTCATCTACCCAATTTTCAGGGGTTAACATAAGAAGGCAAATCCTCATCATCATTCGTATCCTCAGCAACAGGCAGCGGTTCCCTACTTAAATAATCTACTTTTGCATGAAGCTTTCTGTTCTTATATTTTATTACGTATTTATATTCCTTTGCCTTATGGCCCAGCGAGCTAAATGACCGCTAGGATCTCGAACCTTTTTTAAATAACACAACGAATGGTGGTCAGTTACTATTGTAACATTTTCTCGCCATATAAGAGGTCTGAAGGCGGCATCTTTCTCAGAGATCGTATATCGTTCTTGAGGTTCTTTAAGGGTTCGAGGGACATACGCCACGGGGCGTAATGCCCCGTCACGTTCCTGCAACAGCACACCGCCCATCCTATATTTACATGCGTCTACCCTTAATTCACTTATGTCCCCCTCCGAAAGTGAACGAGATCTGGGGCGGAAATTAACTTTTCCTTCAAAAGATCGAAGGCTTCCTGTTCCTTCTCCGTCCAGACAAAGGGAACATCTTTTCGGATAAGATTATACAGATAAGATTATACATGACATTACAAATTAACAGTACGGCGGCTGCGCGCACCTGCCGTGGAGAATCGATGTGCCTGTCTGACTCTTTACCTGCCGCTCAAGTTAACGTCATTTCTTTAACACATGGTTCCTCCCGGGACTGCTTTCGCGTTTCTTCAGGAGGAAGGCTGTCGGTGGCCTCATGAAGGTGCTACAATTCTCTCTCTTCGTTTTCCTCGTAAAACTCACCTCACGTATGTGGATGTTTTCCGGTGAACTTTACTTTGTAGCATAATAGCCAGGACGTTTTTTGGAGTAATTGAGTCAATCTTGAGTCTTTTCCTTAATTCTAATCGGTAGTTTTTCCACCGGTTGCACTTGAAGAAAGTGTGGTAGATGTCGATAGGTGCTGCACAGTATTGGCAGCTGGCATCCGATAATACGCCCATTCTCTCGAGGTACGCATTAAAACATTCGTGGCCTGTGCGGAATTGTGTGAGGTAAAAGTCAACATCTCCGTATTTGCGGTTCATTCATTTTGTCACATTGTTGATGAGGCGTGCTGTCCATCGTCCACGGCTGTCCGTGTCCCCACGCATTCTGCCAAAATCTTAGTTTCCTTTCTTGCTGCTTTTAAAACATCTTTTCGATCCTCTAGCGTATTACATTGGAAACTTACGTCGCTCTTGTGCTTGAAAGTGAATTTGAAGAGTTCCTGCAACGACCAAGATGGCCAGTTCCTATACTGTGCGAAACGCACAAGTTACTTGTGCACTTTTCCTTTGAACCGCTGCAATGTGTTTGCTGTAAGTATTTTTATTCAGTGACTGCCCAGATTTCTGTTCCATATAATGATACTATGAGCAGTGTTCGTTTAAAGACGTCTTTTGAGTTCTCTGGGACCCCCTACATTTTTGATCATCCTACTTTATGCCGACGGAACTGTCTAAGGTTTTGTCGATGTCTTAATTTGTGACCAGAAGCATAGCCTGCGGCCAAACAATAGACCAAAGTATTTCACGGCTATCTTTGTATCCGTTTTCCTCCAACTTTTATGTGTTGGGATGATCTTCCTAGTTAGAAGAACTATCTATCTCCGTTTTGGTCATTTCCGAATTGAGTCCTTGATTATTTATCCATGTCTGGACACGTCTTGTCTGGTTGAATTTGAATTCTGCTTATTCACTATTCCGTGCTAGAATGAGGACAACCACGTCGTCAGCATATCCAATGAGGTTGACCCCGTCCGGCACTTCTACTTCTAACAAACTGTTGTAGTGGGCTTCCAAAGATCGGTTCCCAACACGGATCCTTGGGCCGCTCCAGCCGTAATCGGTTTGAACTGCCAACCCCCCGTTATATTGTAGACAAGTGTTCTATCTTCTAAAAAGTTTCTTTTGACGTGAAGCAGGTACTCCGGTATCGTAAACGTTATCTCTAGTGCAGAAAGCATTTTTCTCCATCTCGCACTATTCTTCGCGACTAATGTGACCAACACAATAATATCCCGTGATCTATGGTTCCTGCTTTCATTTAATCGAATCCAGTCCATGACTTCTCCCATTGCGCTACTGCAAGAATGACCCCGTCGGAATCTGTGTTGCCGTTCACATAAATCTCCTGCAGCTTTTATCGCATCTTAGAGGCGGTGTTCTATTACTTTCACCAAGAGCTTCCCCGTTCTGTCCATCATGCACAGTGGTTTGTATTCCGATGCGTGAAAAGGATCTCCTTGCCTTTCGCATTACTTACACTTACTTATGCTAGACTCCATCCTTTCTCATTCCTGACCTTCCTTGGTCACATCTTGTTTTTTTGATCCCTACACTAGGGTACCTTTCATTTTCCTCTTTCTTACTTTTATAAAATATATGTAATGTTTTCAGATATGTTGATATTTGAGTTTTGAGTTGTAATTCAAGAGGGTTTTTAGTAAGTATGGTTGAGTCATTCGGCGAGTCCCACACGCGGGGAGAGTCATGTTTGCTCTCCCTAGTGCGTAACTGCATTTTCCCTACCTGTACAAGTTTGTAGTGCTCTAATGACCTCGATGTCGACAAGCTGTAAAACCCCACAAAAATTTGCTTATCAGAACTAATCTTTGTTTTTTCCAAACCTTGGGAAATACTCCCAACCTTATACAATCATTGAACATTTTAAGAAATAGCTCGGCGCTGCTACGGATAGCGATCTTCAGAATCTCCGTCGAGACCTGTTACTTTTCCATTTTAAAGCTATTGTCTGCGATCTCAAGTTCTTGTTTCGAGAACAATGGAGTTTCTAACGCTAAATAATCTTTATCCTTTTCCTTGTCCATAGGATGCATAGGAAAGAATGTATTAACTATCTTCCCCATGATGTCTACGTTCATTGTGCCAGTGGGAGGCAATGCGCCGAGATTTCGCTGAACAATTTTTTATGCCATACCCAATGAGTCCTGATTTACCTCGTCCACAATTTCCTATCATTTTTGGATTTTGCTACTTCTTATGGCGTCTTTAAGGCATTTCTTTGCTGCTTTGTACTAATTTTACCGGTTTTTTTGAGTTTTGCCTTCTCGCACGCTGTGCTTTTCGTCTGATCTTAAGACACTCATTGCGGAGGTTCGAAATTTATTCAGTCCACTGGTAGGCTGGACGTATGTTGCTTCTCCAGGAAATTTTCGGCATTGAGGCGTAACATGCTTGATGGAGAAGTTTCATGATGCCTTCTACCAGGTGTTGAACATCGCTCCCATAGGGTTTGGCAAGGATGGTTTCTTCTCCATTTTGGAGGGCATCAATCAATTTCCCTTCATCCATTTTTCGTAGGTTCCAGCGAGGCAAGTAGGGGATTTGTGTCATATCCAGCATAGATAAGAGCTGATAAGAGCATATCACCAGATGTTGCTGTTTCCGGTCAAAACTGGAAGTGTCACATCGAACACATCCGGTGTGACGGAACATCCGGTCATGTGACGGTCTGCGAAACAGGTGTGTCACAACGAACACAGGGGGTTTTCCCCACAGCCGCTCACGTGGGAAGGTTGAGAAATAGGTGTGTCACATCGAACACATCCGGTCACAGCCCCAGGAGAGAGGTGGTGAAAAAACGACAGGAAGGGGGGAATACAACCCCTGAAAAAATGGAAAGACAATGTGAAGCAATGTTACAGCATAAGATGTAAAGTGACGCAATGTTGCGCAATGTGCTCCCACTGACGATGAGATGAATCAAACGTAGTTTGAAACTATTGGTAAGTGCTTTTTATGCGTTTTGCATACAAGTTTTTTTTCTTTCTACAACCCTTATTGTGTTTTTTTAATTCATATTTCTTTGCTACAGATATTTTACTACCACCACTCGAACCACCTACCTCCCCGGTGCCCGTCTATGAAGGTATGTAAAAAATAGATATGTACTGTATGTTACGTATGAAGCGATTTTATTCATTCATTTATTTTTAGATGTTGTTCTGCCGCCCCCTCCCCAAAAAAACGAGGAGGAGGAGTACATTTTAATTGGTAAGTTTATTTTGTTCTTTTTCC
>NNCF01128931.1:28532-54270 GCA_002313205.1 Laupala kohalensis | reverse complement strand
GGTTCTAAAAACATTTCGTTTTTTAGACCGAACAAGGATGATAACAGCGAGAATGGCTGCAGTGGCTGCTGCTGTGGATGCAGCAGCCGCAACAAATGAAGAATTTGGTGAGACACTAATTTTTTAAAAAAACTATTTAAATTTTTTTTTTAATCGGAGACTATTTCATGTATTATTTTCTTTTTTTTACAGAAGCACTACCAACGTCCGACAACCCCCCAGCTCCAATGGATTCATGTACGTTGATTATACGTTTCTCTATACTCTTCTACTTGGCTGCGTCTGCAGCTGTGAGACACGGTATTTTTTCTTCTTTTTTGAAATAGGATGTTGTTTTTAAAAATATTTTTGTATACTCATACTCTGTTTTTCTTTATTTTCTGTAGCATTTTTTCCACCGCCGCCACCACCGCCCGCATCAATCCCCGTTCTGGCAGGAGAGTTTCCCTCTCTCTCTCTCTTTTTCACCATCTTATTTTACATATCAATGAATCCATTTTTGAATTTTTTTTCTTTTAGGAGCCCGAGAGCAATTCTTTGCGCAGTACGCGTTGCGTACTATTTTAGAGGGTATGAAAAAAAATTCATTCATTTCTTTCTTTTCCTATTTGCACGATCATGACAAGCAACATTCTTTTTCTTTATAGATTTGTACACGTTCGAGATCGGGCTCCTGCCAGATCGCCTCTACACTTTGTCAGACGATGAAAAAAAAAGTTGGTGGCGGCCATGATGTTGGAAGGTGTTTATTCTTTTTTTAAAGAATGCATTTCATGTATAAAACAATGTGTTGTCTAGAAATGAATTCATTATTTTACTTCAGAAGATAAATGGCGGATACTAGATGAGACGTCTTACGGGTGGCAGGTGGAGGACGAGGTAAGCCGGAGGCCAGCATGGCAGAAAACACCTGTGCTTGAGTAGTCAGAACGTTCTACGACGTTTCACAAACGTATCACACGTGGGTGTATCGTAAACAGTGCACATACACGAGATCCATTGGCGTTTTAGAACAGTGTAGACTACCGTTTGTGAGGGCAGTGCGTCAGTTACAAAAGCATACACCTTACAAAGGGACCGCGTGTTTAGAATGTGAATTCATGATTGAGAAACCGAGTGCAGATAAACGTTTTCAACTTTCCAAAATTTTCCTCTCCACCCCAGCAATTCTTTTTGTAGTGAAACGTTCTTTCAACACACTCTACTCCATTCTCGTTTTGATAATTTTGGCGATAGGGATTCTGGAAAAGCTTTAAGACGTATCATGGGCCTCCATCTCGATATTCATTATATTGATCATGCAGGTTCTCACTATGTCGTTTTACCTCCACCTTTTAATAATGCAAAGAAAGAATTTGTTAACGTGAAAAATAACGATCATTATTGTTTTATGGGGTCCATTGCTGCGATATTGTGTCATCGCACACGCTCTCCCATTAGAAATTGTATTCGCTCTTCGCATTATGAAGCTATGTTTCATACACTCATGAACACATTGCATTTAAACAACATTTTCTTTCCAAAGAAAGTTTATCAAATAGAACAATTTAAACACATATCCATGAATGACATATCCATGTTTAAACGCGTCAATCGTTTTGATATCGTTCCTTGTAACAAGAAAAAGTTGGACTTGTTCAAGGATGAGTGTGGTACCGACGTGTTCATTGAAAGTGTAGGTCTCCGCACTAAATTTTATGCCCTTCAGACACTCTCCCAGATGACCACATGTAAAGCGAACGGCATTAAACGAAGCGTTGTTCAACACTATAAATTGCAGAATATTTCAAACTACAACGCGAATGGATATGCAACATTTTATTCGATCCAAAGCACATAATGTATTCTTTTGAACAACAGAAGCGCTCTCTTCGGTGTTTCGATGATAAACGTTATTGGATGGATAGGATAAATAGTTTACCGCGGGGACACTATCGCATTGTAGAGACGTGAACCATGGACGATGAACATGTGTATCAGCTGGCCATTCAAATGATGCATACCTTGTCGGATATGAACGAACATGTCTATCATACTTGTACTCGTGTCACAAGCGCATGGCTGTCTCTTGGCATTATTTGAGAGGACGCATGTCGTTGCTATCGCTGATCGTGTTACTGTGATACGCCAAGCACTCTGGACACTCCACCATCAACCGCTAGAAAATCTTACACCCCCTTATGAGAATTCCTAAACACCTTTACAACTGTTTTTTTAATTCTATTACAGTGTTCTGTGTGCCAAGAGCAGTTGACGAACCCACTCCTCACAAGATACCTACATATTTTTTGTGTGGAGTGCATGAAGGAGTGGGTTCTCCAGCACGGGAGCTCCACCTGCCCCATCTGCAGGACGTTGTTAACCGATTACAATATCATGTTTTGGAATCGGATGATAAAGCACTGGACATTATTCCAAAATAATATACATTTATTGACTTAATTTTTAAAAAAATTCTAAATTTTTTTTTAAAGATTCCAAAACATGATATTGTAATCGGTTGAGTCATAACTTTTTGTAAATAATTTGTAAATAAAAAATTTGTAAATAGTACTTGTAAACAATGATATAAATATATTTTTTAATACAACACTCTCTCTTTTCCCCCATCCATTTCTTTTACCATTCACTTTCAGGATTGCATTCCTCTTATAAAACCATTTACCATTATCACTACGTCATGAAGAAAAATGGGATATCGTTTTTTAGTCTAACATTCACTATTGACATCGCTATTTTGGAGCGATACTTCTCATCATTTTCTAAAAATCCTCTTTTAAAAGTTATAGCGTTTTTCGACATGAAAGATAGCATGATTTCATCTACATGAAGGTATGTATGAACATTGTTTTTTTTATGAAAGCGATTCTTCTCATACTTCTAAAATTACTATTTCAAAAGTTATAGTGTTATTTTACGTGGGATAGAATATGCACCCCCACATTCCTCGGTAAAATGCACCCCACCCTCTGTCACATGCCTCCTTTTATGACTCTACTACTCACCACATCATCCTGTTTAGTCGTCGTGCTGCATGCCTTCCCTCCACTTCCTGGCAAGTTGTTAAAACTATATTTTATAATACAGCACTCTTTTTTATTTTATCATCTATTATCCCTCCATTTTTTTCAGGGGTTGTATCAGGGTTCTCATTCCCCTCCTCATGACACCTACGGTCTCTCTCTCTCTCTCTCTGCTTCTTCTTCTCTCCTGTTTCCTCGTGCTACTCGCCCAGCCGTCCCCCTCCTGTCGTTTTCAGCACCTCTCTCCTGGTGGGGGCACCTGCTGTGACCGGATGTGTTCGATGTGACACACCTGTTTCTCAACCTCCCCACGTGTCCGGCTGTGGGGAAAACCCCCTGTGTTCGATGTAACACACTTGTTTCAGCGACCGTCACGTGACCGGATGTTGAGTCACACCGGGTGTGTTCGATGTGACACTTCCGGTTTTGACTGGAAACCGCAACTTCCGGTGATACGCTCTTATCTGTGCTCCATGTTACACAAATCCCCTACTGAGGCAGCAGCACTTCTGTTATTCTAAGCCCAATCTTGTTGGAAGATCTTATTCAATCGAAAATATGATGAACTTGTGATCACTCCCAGTATAGTCTTCAAAGACGTGCCACCTAGCAATTTTGTTCGATACCTGTTCGAACGTTATGTCGGGGATAGTACCCTCTGTCTTGGTCGCCTAAACGTGGTCGTACTGCCTGTATATATAATTGATAGATCGAGTCTTGCATCCATTTCTAGGATTCGTTTTTCTAGTCCGTTAGTTCAGGACATCCCCCATTCTGTGACTTGGGCGTTAAAGTCTCCCGCTATCACAGCGCGATCGTCAATGGTCCTCATTTTGTTTTCAAGAAAGATTAGTTTCTTTCGAAATTTCCTCCCCATTTAGTTTGGTGTGAAGTAACAACTAACGTAAGTTATGTTGACCGTAGTAATCCAAACAAAACCATCCTCACGGTCATGCCTCTCAAATGGATCGTCATATTCGAGGTCCAAATAGCTGCTGTCCCTAGTGTGTCTTTGAACCATCCCGGGCTTTCTTCATTCTTATGTTGTTCACTAATAATCCACATATCAGCTTTCTTTTCAAATGTCAGTTGGATTCTGAAGTCATGTTCCGTTTTACTTCGGTTCATGTTCTCTTGTGGAACCCTTGTCATGGTTTCCTGTATTTGGCTTCTGCGAGTGCTTTCCGGAATGCAGAACATTCGCCAGATCCAGGGGCGTGATTACTTGTCGCCGCTTCATTTTCTGAGCACAGCATGCAGCGGATCTGCATTGTGCATTTCTTTGCAATGATCTGGTCTGTCCCACTTAAAACATAATCTGTTCGTATCGGGGCTAGCTCCTTGTTGATTTCTTTATCCAAAGATATTTGAATTTTTTTGTTTCGTTAATCTATTGTCATTCATTGTGTAGAATTGTACAAATAATATTAATATTTGTTTCCTTGTAGACTGTTGTATTTTCTATATTTTGATATATATCTTTATTCTAAATAAATAAATTCTTCTAACAACTGTGTCTTAATAGTTAGACAAAACAATTTTCAGGCAGAATTACGGGAAGGATCATCTCATAAATGAAATGTACAACTTTTCATTTAAACACATTTATTCAGTATTGTTTTTCGCCAACGTTTCGAAGTTATAGGTTGACCTCTTCTTCAGGGTTAACTAAAATCACAATAACAGATAGTAAGTTTTGTTCCCTTGGAAATTTCACGGGTTCGCCATATTGGATATATCTGCACAAATGCTGCATTAGCTTTCATAATTCTCGTGCGCACATCCTCTTCTGCCCCACCCGTCACGGTCACTTTGCTGCCTAAATAGATGAACTCCTTTACATCCTCGATTTCTGAATTATTTATTTTGATTTATTCATATTTATTCTCATTGATTTTGTCTTATTCTCATTTATTTTTAGTCTAACAGTCTTCCTACATTCTTCCAAAACCTTTAGCTTCTTCTCCATACTCTCAAAAGAATATGACAGTAAACTGATATCATCGGCGAAATTCAAATCCTCTAGTTCGTCTATCAGCCCCCAGCTTATTCCTCTTCTTTTCCCGTCAGTGACTTTCCGCATTACTGCTTCCAATACCATGAGAATAATGTTTGGGGAAAGGACTCATCCCTGTCTAACTCCTCTTGAAACTGGCATAGGATTGGTCAATTTACCCTCGTGCACTACTTGGCACGTGTACCCTTCGTACATTTCCTTAACGAGATCAATAAGAGATGGTATGCCATAATTATTCATTATCTTCCACAATTTTGGCCTAAGAACGGAATCGAAGGTTTTTTCAAAGTCTACGAACAATAAATATACATTTGCAATGAATTCTGTACTCTGCTCGGTGATGGTACGTAGAATATTGATTTGGTCACGCATGATCTATTTCCTCTAAAACCAGCTTGTTTTTCTTAATTGTTTTTCAACTGCATGTTGTATACGGTTTAATATTATTTTATTTAATACTTAACTAGGGACAAACAAAAGGGTAATACATCTCCAGTTCTTACACTGCGAAATATCGCCTTTCTTTGGAATTTTGACCAGCAGACCCTTCATCCAGTCATCTGGCACCACGCCTTTCTCCCATATTTTGGCAAAAAGAGGATACAAAAAGTCACAGATGTATCTAAATCTTCTTTTAGTAATTCAGCTGGCATATTATGGATACCAGGGGCTTCCACACATTTCAGCATTTTTATAGCTACTTAAATTTTTCTTTGGTTGGTTTATCAGTACTTATTGTGTTGTTTTGAGTATCACTTTCTTCATTTTCCTCATCCTCGGTTTCAATTACGCCGTCTTCGCTCATAACATTTAATATTTTCTTATAATATTCCTCCCAACGTTTGATTTGCTTCTCATTATTTGTTAAAAGGTTACGCTCTTTATCTTTAACAGGACCGCAACGCCAAGTGAAGTACCAGAATTACATTCAGCCAATCAGAACGCAGAATGAAAGAGGCTTCTTGCTATAAATTACCGAAACAATACCAAGTAACCTAACTTTCATTTATCACCTTATCTAATACTCTTAAACGAGCAATTTTGTGTATATTCTTGAATTTTCACCAAAATTGGTGTATAAGGGAATTTGTACCCCAGAAATTCAACCAGGCTAGGTACTGATTTGGTGAAAATTAGCGTTTTCCGGAAATATACATACCAAAAGTATGTATGTAAAGTATATATGGGTGCCACCGGCGGCAGTACTGCAGCATTCGATGAACAGAAAACCGGCAGCGTGCGCATTCGAGACCTTCACATGTTCTTATGTTTTCTTGTTCTGACAGTTATATATGTATTGCTTTCATTCTTATTTAAACAGTTTAAGAGATTTTGGTTGGTAATCATACTTCCATCGTAACAAAAGTGCTCCTAATATTCATTTCGAATGAAGATTCAAAACAGGGGACATAAGAACATTATTATTTAATGAAAAATATGAATTTATTTATAGGATTTAGAGCTTCAATTTTATTGGAACTCATATCCTATAAATAAATTCATACGCACTGAGTAAGTAAACCATGGTTTGAATCCACTTTTTGAATGCATTTTGTCACGATCATGATGTGCGTGGTCATACATCGGTACTATACGAAACACTTTTTACGATTGTTTAATAATAATACATTTATTGTCAAAAAAGCAGTACAAACTGCGTATGACCACGTGGAGAACAATAAACTAATTTACTCTCCGGAAGCAAGCAAGGGATCATCCCATCAATTCTGATCAAGGACCTTAAGGCAGAGGCGGATTAAAAAAATATGTTTGAAAATCATATTACCACTTCGTGATCCATCCGAGCGAAGCTCGCTCACCCAGATATTAAATTTAAACTACATAAAATACAGACATTGTAGGAGTAAACTACATAAAATACAGCCAGTATACATAGAAAATCACACAAAATCAATGAATAATTAACCAAACACTAACTTGTACGCATAAATGTACTCAAGAAGGTATATTACTTGAGTAAAATGAATAGGCTTATAGGGAAAAAACAAATCCAAGTATCAAACAATATAAATAAAAGTAAAGTAGAGAATGTGTTATTCAAAGTAATATCAATACTGGGTTGAATGACGGTAACTGAGGTGTGGAGTGAACAATATAAATAAAAGTAAAGTAGAGAATGTGTTATTCAACGTAATATCAATACTGGGTTGAATGACGGTAACTGAGGTGTGGAGTGTAATGCATCTAGGTTACCTTTAGTACTTTGTAGATCCTGCCCCAAGCATCAAGTCGTGATATCGATACATCTCATATCGAGATATTGCGACGCTGTCCCCTCCTCCCTACACACCGGTCTTAAAGAACGCGGGAAAATGGTCGTGGCGGGAGGATCATGGTCAGGGAGTTGTTTGTGAAATTTCAACCAATACTATTAGTGAATTTAGTATGTGAACTCTTGGACTTTTTATTGTTTTGAATGTTTACGAATCTAGTATTTCAACAATTGTAATTGTTGGTGTGGCATGTTTACTTGTGTTGTGACTGTGGAGTGTGAGCTTCGGCCGCCCTGCTGCTGAGTGTAGATCCCTTATACCTGATTATTTAGCATTCTCAGTCAGAAATATTACATATATGAGGTTCGTCTTCAATTTGTTATTCACGGAATAATTTCCCGAAACTTAATTTTATTGTTTTGTGGGTTGTTTGAGGAATTTCTCTTTTTTAGTTACTACTTTGCTTGATCCGATTCTTATTCTTAAAATTTGTTATCCTTGAATTTGGTCTTACTTTCGGCATAAACGCTGTTTTAGTTGAAAATAAGGTGAGTCATTCTGTAGAGAAAAGAGTTCTGTCAATTCTCTAAACTTCATAATTTATACAAATAATACATTATTTATTCATTTTTGAGTGCAAAAATGAAGGTAGCTGTCATTTGTGTTTTGCCATCAGGTTCAATTAAGTTCAACTTATTCTACTTGTTACTTTGGTGTAATTAAAATAATATTTCTGGAATTAATTTTTTTATCAGATTTTGTCCATCTGAAATATTTTACTATTTTATTACAACTATCTTGATGTAAATGTCTGAAACAATACTGTTGCTGAATTGCAGGTCTCTCCCTTATCAGGTAATTTATTTTCTTGATGTTACTGTGCCCTTGGTAACATCAACTGTTGTTTGAATAATGGACGATGGACTTCATGAAAGTTCTTTGCTTTATAAAAGCAAAAACTTGTTTGATTATGTGTGTATGGTCTCGTAGTAACTAAATTTTGTAAGTTTTTTTGATATTTGACCAATTTTATTACAAAAATGGCTTCAAAAATCATGCAAACGTGCTCACCTAAAATGAAATTACGAGAGTGCACTATTCCCAAGTTACTTAAAGTAAATGAATTACATTGTGAGCAAGTAACAAAGTCATTGATTCAGTTCAAGAAGCAAATTACTGTTAGAAACCTGAAAGTTGATGCAGGTAAGTGGAGACAATTCTACCAGACCCATTGTCAAATCTAAATGTTCATTGTTATTATAGCTTATGCATATTTTAAAATAATTTTTTTAAGAGAAGGAAGCGAGGAAATTATTGAGACATGAGAAAAGCCAGCTGGGTAATGAACTCATGAAAATTGATGTAGAGATAAAGAAAAGCAATGCTCTTTATAAACAACTGGATACTGAAGTTCATCATCTTCAAGAAAACATGGACTTATTGATGAATGATTTATCAAATCTTGGTGTTGATAAAAAGTTGCTTGAGGAAGGTTTGTATTTCATATTTTGGTTGATATTTCAAAATTAATCAGTTTTTAATATAATGTATTATTATTCTGTTTTTTCGCCCTAAATTTTACTGCATTTTATTATTTACATTTATTGGGATAAGTTTATCATACAAATTTGATCGCGTGACAATAATTTTTTCATAAATCATTTGTATGTTACATCTATAATCATTATTTTTTAACAGTGTGTGAACATGTATACAATAACTTATATTTTTATAAAATTTGTCTACATTATTTCAACTTAGGTGAGTTATTAGGTATGTATTTAAAAAATCATACTATTTAGTTCCATGGCATACAATAGAACTCCTCTGAACTGACCAATCCTGTGGACAGTTTTCTCTCTCTCTCAATGTAAAATATCTGGCAAGTAGTCACCTGAAAATTTATCTTTTTTCCATTTGACAGGACTTGGCGGGAAAGACTGACAAACTTGACACGTTTGACAGGACTTGGCGGGAAAGTAAAACAGGGCGATGCGATGTACTGGGCAGAATGGGAGAGGATAGAGAGTTTGCAGGCTTTCTTCCCCTCTTGCTTCCTAGTCTTATTTCTCTATGTATCAATATGTACATTCGTCTATTTTTCTATGAATCAATTTTTTTCGTTTATGTAGTACATACAGTACAGTAAAATCAGTTTCAATGATGTCTCATTCATTGTTTATTTGAGATAACCTGATGAAATTGTAAGTGCATTTTCTTGCATATGGGTCATATAAGAGCTAGTGATATTTCTACAGTACATGGTGCTTTTGTGTATGACAATTCTGAGCACTTGTGTTTATCTGGAGTAATGTTTGGTTCCAGTTAGTCTAATAAATGAAGTTTACAGTTCCACAATTTTGGTAATCTAATTATTTATTTAAAATAAATTTTACGTAATAATTTACATTTTCATGAGTTTAAATGGAAAAAAGATAAATTTTGGTTTGCATTTCTAGATTGTGATATAATCAGTGGGGGACACGGATTTTACGAAATGCTATTTCTATCTTGAACTTTTCATGATGTTTCGTTTCCCAGAAGGGACCAGTAGAATTAAACTTACCGTATTTACCCGAATATAGTCCCCCCCTTTTTTTCGAAAAAAATCACCCAAAAATCCTTGGGGGGGGGGACTATATTAGGAGTTTAGGATGGGGAAACTGCTAATTCAAATTTTCGTGGGTGATAACGAGTTAAGCGAACACAAGTCGTATACGTAACGTAAGGCAAAGAACATCGATCAATGATGGCGGGACCTGACGCTCATTCGAAATAGAAACCAAACTGGTCCACGTCGTCTAGGAATTACCGATTCCTGTCACCGTGCTGACCGTGACACGATTTTTTCGAGAGACAGGGATCTTCAACGCAACGATAGTTGGGTGATAGAAGATGCTTCGACGCCAACATCAAACTGCGAGTTCTAAATAATGCTCAGACACACAGAAATAACGCAGCAGCACGAGAATTCGAAGTAGAGCCTAAGTCCGCGTGGATCTGGCGATGTCAAGAGGAGAAGTTAACTGCATCAGTTAGCTTTTCAAGCACTTTTGATTATACTTAACCATTTCACATGGAATTTTGAATGAGCATTTCCCTTCAGAAAGACTTTTTAGAAAATTGATTTTACTCAACTTCATTTTTTTTCTACATTTTTCCACCTAAAATAAGGAGGGGACAACATTCGGATAAATAGAGCAATTTTATCATTTTAGCTCAAAATCATAGAAGGGGATCTTCAATGAACAAACACAATGTAACCAACAAAAAAACACAATTAGGTAGCTGTTACCAATACTAAAACTTGTTTTAGCTTTGACAAAAACATCTCAGTTAATCGCTTAGCATTGAAGGAAATTTTTTGAGTTGTCGTGTTATATCTGTGTGATTTCCAGTAATAACAAAGTAACTGCACTTTTTGAAAATAAATGAGATTATCTAAATAAATATATAAAAAATGTATTGTCAAAAACACAATACAAACTGCATATGACCACATGGAGGACAATAAACTAATTTCTTCTCCAGAAGAAAGCTGCCTCTAGGCAAGGGCCTAGCGAGTCTTTATAGAAAAATCAACCTCTACCCAAAGGAAAACCGAAGAAAAAGCCTGGGCTAGGATGGGGCTACAGGATTAATGTAAACAACCGTGCCAAAGTTGAGTACATGCAAAACTAAATATGAATCAAAAGACACAACAGTCATGCAAGAAAATAGTTTTTGAAATTGTTATAAGTTATTAAAAGTACTACAGCAATGGCAAGATAAAGTACGAGACTGATTTCACTTTTATTAAAATCAATAAATTCTTTTCGATTGTAGAAGCACTGGCGTAGGAGGTAGCTTTTAACCGTGGATTTGAAGAGATTCAGTTTCATAATATCTTTTATATATTTTGGGTAGGAATTATATAGAACAATTACCCAAATGATATGGTTCTTTTTGGGAAAGAGTGGCTGGCACTCTAGGACGGTGAATATTATTCCTATTGCGAGTATTGTGTTCGTGAAAAACCTGTTTTGTGTGACAGAAGGGTGACACTTCAGTAATTCGGTCTTAACAAATACGACAGTTCCATAAATATAAATGCAGGGAAGTCTTAAAATATCCTTGAATAAAGTCCTTGAATAAAGGTTTCCAAGAGATTCGGGGGGTGAGATTTACAAATTATCCGAACAATCCTCTTTTGAATTCTGAAAGTTTTGATGCTCTGTTCGGAATTGCCACAGAAGATATTGCCGTATCGTAAATGGGAGTAAACATTTGCAAAATATACGCAAAGAGAAATATGTTATCAATATTAACTAAGATTCGTAATGCATAACACAATTTACTTAATTTGAAATTAAGATTGTCAATGTAACAATTGCCTTCAAGATTGTCTTGAATATGGAGTCCTAAAAACTATGTATTAGTAACAGTTTTTAATTGTGTTCTGTTTAATGTAAGTTAAACCTGGGGTAAAGATTTTGTGATACTATTGTGAAATGACATAGACACTGTTTTGTCAGTGTTTACAATGAAGCGATTTGCATGGAACAAAGCCGAGATGTTAGATAAAACTATTTGAGCATTGGAGTGTTTTCATAGTAAATTAATGTTATTAGCAAAAAGAACCATTTTGCAATCTGACGTGGAAGACGACATGTCTTTCACATACAATAAAAAGAGTATAGGGCCGAGAATTGAACCTTGGGGAACTCCTCGACTAAGTGGCTTTGTTTCTGGAAGGCAATGCTTTATTTTTAGTATATGATATTTCTACCTGTTGATAACTATCTTTTAAATAGGAAGTTAGCCATTGATATGCAAGTCCACGAATGCAATTTTGAAAGGAGAATTTCGTGATCAGTGACATTGAATGCTTTAGATAAATTAAGAAAAAACACCCAGAGGATTTTCTCCATGGTCAAGAGAAGAGGTAACATTGTTGAAGAAGGAAAATATGGTGCTTTTAGTGGAAAAGGATTTCCGAAATCCATGTTGATCATCAGAGAGAATGTTATTTTTTGATAGAAAATCTAGAAGACTTATAGAACAATTTTTCAAGGTTTTTTGAGAATGTGGGTAGTAGAGAAATTGGTTGATAATTACCAACATTGTGTTTGTTTCACTTTAGCACTCTTAAATATGTTAGGAAACACCCCTTCCGATAAAGAACTATTAAATATATTTATATGTGGATTTAATATAACATGGGACGAAAATTTAATGATAAATTTGGGTATATCATCTATGCCTGTTGAAAGTCTGTTTTTTAATGAACTAATGATTTTCATGATTTCTCTGGCTTTAGTTTCGGAGTGAACAGGGGCACATGGGTGGATATATTTGGAGGCGATTGATTTGGAGATATTGAATTAGTTATTTTACCTACTTCTGAGAAATAAGAATTAGACAAAAACGATATTGCCATCGTTTAGTAGGGAAATGTTCTTTTCATGATTTTCAGGTGACATGTGATTTTTAACAATATTGCACATGGTTTTGGTCAGGTTGTTTGATTTTAGTATCTGCCTGTCATTTTCCATAACTTTAGCTACATAGACTACTTTTCGGAGAATAGTCTTATATTTACGGAAATAATCATGGAATTCGGGTGGTTGATTATAGAGTTTTGAAAGATAATATGAATGGTGTTTGTTTTTAGAAGAAATTCTTATCCCTTGGGTGATCTATCTATTGTATTTCTTTGTGTTGATTAATTTGCGTTTTATTGGAAAGCTACAGTTGTAATGTTTTAGGAATGTTGAATAAAAACATTGAATTTGTCGTTGGCAATTGTAAATATTTATCCAAGTTTCCTCACACAAATAATCTGTAAATATGGAGAAATTTGTGTCGTTAAACTGTCTAGAATACTTGTTAAGGATTTTATGTGGTTTCAGTTTATCTTTCATAATCAATACTTGAGCAAGGTTATCGCTGTATCCGGCGGTAAACACTTTACAGAAATAGGAGAGTTCATTGTTGACAATAAAACGAACAAAAGTTAATAGCTAGACACTTTTATTTAACAAAATTACACCAATTTTAATTTTTTTCATTTCTAATATAAACGTTTAGGTGGGCAAATACTTTTGATCTGTAGTATATGTTAACATCTCTCTGATCATAATAATCTGGTTCTCTAACGATGATTAAACAATATTTCTTATATATGGAAAAGTCAGTTTTATTATACTAGTTATTGAAGATAGTTTGTGATAATAATAAAAAACAAGAAAATATACATTTAAAATTGTACAATTTATGAAACTAAAAATGTCGATTTCAATAAAAAATAGATTTTCTTGATTTGAAAAAAATCGGATTTTTTTCCAACTTCTCCCTTTACGCAATACGTTCAAGTATGCACATTTTTTTGCGCAGTACTAAAAATTTGACCCGGTGAACATTCGCCTTTACAAACTTGTCAATTATTTTGCCCAGGTTTCCCTTTTATAAATTCGTTTCCTTACTCTCTATAGACAATACGTTCAAGTCCACCAGTAATGTAATGTCTCTTGCCCCATCGAATTATGCAGATATTTTTTTATGATTTTTAATTTTGAAAAAGATTGCTCTGCAGTTGCAACCATCATGGGAATGATTAAAAAGCGTAAAATTACTGAGCAAACGTCTGGGAAGCTCGCTGAAAGAGTAAATACTCGACTAAATTTGCCAACTCCCTGATGGAATGGATTTTCGAAATTTGATCTTTCAGTCAATCACGCAAGGATATATCTGGCCCCCAAAATGTCACATTACAAATTTGACAAAATCACATTTGACATACATCTTGGGGCCCCTACTTTAAAATATTTAATTCAAATTTTACTCAACGATATAATTCTTTAAAAAACCTTACTTTTGGGGACCCCAGGCAATTGCACCGGCGGTAGTTATGCCACTGTCTGCAAGTAAGTGGCCTTGTTTCTGAAAGACAATGCTGAAGTACTTGGTTTTTAGTATAAGATATTTTGACCTGTTGATATCTATCTTTTAAATAAGAAGTTAGCCATTGATGTGGAAGTCCACGAAAACCTAAAGAATGCAATTTTGAAAGGAGAATTTTGTGATCGATAACATTGAATACTTTGGATAAATCAAGAAAAACACCCTGAGGATTTTCGCCACGGTCAAGAGATGTGGTAACATCGTTTAAGGAGGAAAATATGGTGCTTGTAGTGGAAAAGGATTTCCGAAAACTGTATTGATCGTCAGAGAGAATGGTATTTTTTGATTTAAACAAATCGAAGACTGCTATGAAACAATTTTTCTAGAATTTTTGAGGAAGTGGGTAGTCGAGATATTGAGTTTGTTTCCTTTCTTGAGTAATTTCCAACATTGACTTTGTTTCCTTTCTTATGTAAAGGTTTCACTTTTGCTCTCTTAAAAATGTTAGGAAACACCCCTTCCGATAAAGAACTATTAACATTTACGAGTGGATTTAATATAACATGGGACGAAAATTTAACGATAAATTCGTGTATATCATCTATGCCTGTTGAAAATGTTTTTTAAACAGCTGATGATTCTCATGACTTCACTGGTGTTGGTTTCGGAAGTTAACATAGAGTGGGGTATGTGAGTGGATATAATTGGAGTACATTGATTTGGAGATATTGAGTTCGTTATCTTACCTACTTCTGAGATGTAAGAATTAAACAAATTTTCAATGATTTATGGATATGATATGATTTTGACATCGTTTAGTAGAGAAATATTTTCTTCTCGATTTTCAGAAGGTGACGTGTAATTTCAACAATATTCCACATGGCTTTGGTCCGGTTGTTCGATTTTAGTACCTCCTTATCAATATTCATAACTTTAGCTGCATAGACTACTTTTCAAAGAACAGTTTTCTATTTACAAAAATAATCATTGAATTCTGGTGGTTGGTTATAGAGTTTTGAAGGATAATATACACGGAATTTGTTATTTGAAGAAATTCTTATCCCTTGGATGATCCATCTGTCCTAAATGTTTGTGTTATGTTAAATTTCATTCATATTAAACTAAATTATTTAATAATGTACCATCTTCTCCAATCAAGCAGAGAATATTTTTGTACTAACTCTTGAAAAGCAGTAATAACCAGTTCAATATACATTTAACTGGAATTTATCATGCTTTGATTTTCAACCCACTCATATTTGTCGACTAGATTATCATCTACTTCCTCATCCTCAAGATCCCCGATGTCACTGATGATATCAAAATTGGATACATAAGTTTTGATGGAACAATTCTGCCCTTCACAATGCATGCACATTGTGGTGCATATCAGGCTGACTTTCTGGGAGGAGCATCGTATCAGTTTGAGGGTATCGTCAGGGACCAGTTGCTGAGATGTTTCAATGGGCTTTAGACTGTGTTGGGACTACTTCCAGCCCCAAATTGACATTTATAGTGGATGGCAACCTGACATCTTGGAAGAATGTTAAGCTTGCTTCACATAATGCATTTGGTACTCCATTCTAGCATGCTATTTTTACTTCCAATGTCCTTCGATGTCTGATTCAGACAGCTGTGATGCTTGTCCTGCTGTGTTGGCTTCACATGATGCATTTTACCACGACAGTTTTGATGTTCTGATGCGGGTGTACTGAGAATTCGGGAAAATGGTCATGGTTAATGCAGAGATTGTCCACTGAGGAGATCTTAGCGATGATAAGCTAACTAAAAGAATAATGCAAGTAAATGGACGAAATAACAACATTGTATGTCAAGTTGTTTGGTGTTATTAGTGGCAAATAATAGAGTCGAGTATCTTGCTTGATGAGCTGTAATATAACTTAAAATGTCAAATAAAATGTATTTGTGATATTTTTCTTTAAAGTGATTTCATTTATCGATTACTTCTTATTGACAATAATTTGTTTTCATGATTGTTGCTCTAACCTTAAGGTTGCACAGCTGCATCACTTAAAATAATGTATAATTAATAAATATCGGATAACAATTAACACCAGGTTTGGTTTTGCAATCTATTATAAATCAAATATATTAACTGATAACACTTTGTTGCATTTCTGAATGAATGTTTGCTCAATGAAGTTACTTTTAATAAAGATAATCATAATAAATAAATTTAATAAAGAAAGCTTATTAACTAGGAAAGTGAAAGTACTGTTTTCATCGTCAGTGATCACCTGTGTGCTAGCTTCCAACAGTAATTGTATCATCTACGATTACTTGTTTCAAATAAATTGTATTTAGTTTACTTTAACGATAATTCATCAGTGCTAGTCCTATTTCGAACGGACCATCAGCTGTCAAAGTCTCGGGATGAGACTCAAGGTTTTCATTGGTTGACACTCCAACTTGGCATGCAAAACCTCATGAAAAATAGAACATGTGCTATTTCCCAAATCTTTCATACCAGACTGCGGTGTAGACAGCAATGACGTCTTTTTCTGTCATCCGAGACTGGACGGCTGACTGCATAGTACTTTGCATGTTATTTTGGAGCACAAAAAGCATTGTGTGAAGCGAGCTTTATACATGTATTATTCTACTCTGTGGAGCAAAAGAATAATAATGAGATGGGGTGCAACTGCAGCATTTTTGTATGTCTGTTGCACGGGGTAAGCTATTTTGGCCATTCTGCCTACAACCAATGATTCCTTTTGAAACTGGCTCAGTGTCATTTTAATGATGGTAGAGCTTATTTGAATTAGTCTTTCAACAGGTTAATTTATATTTCTGATAAGATGCTTATGTTTAATTTCTTTTGATGACCACTACTATTGACAAATGATTGTAAATTATTGATCATTTCTTTTTATGAAATCACTTATTTATTTGTATCTGATTTCATCTGATATGATATTTGTTTCTCAATTTTTAAATGTAATTTTTGCTGGCTTATTAATGTTGTGCGATAATGGTCTGGGAAAATTATTCCTTTTGTCAGGGAAGGTAATGGAATTTTGAGATGGAGAATCACTCGTCACCATGATTGTTGATGAAAAAGAACAGATGCTTTCCTCATTGACTGTCAAAACCAGTGGGACATAAGGAGAGATGGAAGAAAACATAAATATATTTTAAAATCAGTATGCTAAAAAATCAAGGAAGTATTAAAACAAATACAGTATTGCGTGAATTTTTTAACTGGGGATGAAGTTTTCAAAGTATATTTGTGACATTTTGGGCTTAATATCTGTTTCCCATGTGATTGTGAGGAGAGAGATAAATTACTGACACAAAAATATGAGATTGTTGTCTGTAGAGGGGAACGTGCATTATTTTCAATGGGGAACGTGCATTATTTTCAATAGACACACTCGCACACAAAAAAGAGCACAAGAGATAAATACAAGGAAGTATAAAAATCTTGAAAGGGTACAGAAAAATGAACACAAGGGAGGTTTGGAATCACCAACTCTATGATGAGATAGGCTGATATAGTCTCACACACTCCATTTGACACTGATGGAATCTTGCTAAACAGGCATTGTTCTCGCTTGCATGTGATCCATCAGGACCTCCTCAATCACTTATCTTCATAATCTGTGCTTCATAAATCTAATCTAAAATGTAATTGTATTGATTTAGTTCATATATAATGAGATGTGTTTTAATATGATAAAATTTATTTTAATTACAAAGGGTGCAAGTCTTGCATTATTTATTTTATTACAAAAACTTTATTTTGAAAAAACCTCTAACTGTTATTACTATTTCAGGACGCAATGAAAAGAAGAATGAATTAAAAAAAACATTTCAAGCTCTTGTAAAAGCTATGGCGTACCATAAACAATATTTGTCCTGTTATATTGATTTGGATAGAGCAGACAGTAACACATTTTCTCTCCATTTTTTTCATGAATTAACTGAAAAAATATCAGATGATCCAAATTATTATGTAAAGTTGGATCGTTCAAAAAAAAAGTGGAAAGGTAATATCCCTTAATTTTTTCATTTTCAACGCTTTACTTTTAAATGGAATTAATTAATATTTTGTTCATTTATAGTTATGGAAATAAAACCTCTAATAACATGCTATGAAGAAATGTCTGCTCTTCTGGAAGATAGTGATGACATTCAAGGGTTTCTTGCTCATGTTAGAGATGTGTTTACTGATATCAAAGAGAAGGAATGCACCACAAATGTCGATGCTTCTTAACTCTGAATTGTAAATTATTTGTACAATTATTATGTTTATAATTTATTTAAAAAAATATGTAATAAGATCACAGAATATTTTTATCGTGAGCTTTATATAAGTTAGAAGTCAAGAAATTATTTGTACTGGTGTTCAAATGTATTTATTTACTCTTTGTTACAAGTTTTAATAGCAATTTTATATAGCTGTGTGTAAATGACTTTAATATAATTTTCAGAAGTTGCTTGTAGCTGAAATAAACTTTAATTTATTTTCTTATAATTTATTTGTTCTTTCTTTAGTGGAACTGGCACATGCAGTCAAAAAATTAATTTTCTTGACCCATTTTGACATTTAATTTGTTTTTGCTTTGCTCTCACTTCATTAAAGCTGACGTTCTTTAGTAACTCAAAATCATTTTACATTTGTTGTAACTAGGGACTTGGTGTTCTTTGACATCTCATTCATGTATTCTAATTTTTTCTATCCTTCCCGTTCCTTTATTCTATCTGTTATTGATGGTTATGGATGGCAGTGTTGGTGAAACAGTATAGAACTCTGCAAGAAGTCAAGGAAAGAATAATTAGTCTAGGTGATGAATAAATTCCTGAATGGATGGAAATGCAAGAGGAAATGATATATACCCGGAAGTAACTGATTATAATAACAAATTATGTTCAATTATTGGGAGTTAAAACAATTAGATTTTTTAATAAGGAAATAAGCTTTTTTAATGTTGGCTACCTGTAGCATAGTGCTTCACCATCTATCTCTGGTGACGCTTTTTCAAACCCTGTCCAATCCAAATACGATTTGCGGTGTTGGATGAAGCAGGGTTTGCAGCAGGTTTCCTCAGATCCCCTGCTTTTCATTCCGCCACAATATCTCGCCCTATGGAAGCTGGCTATCAATCGGTGGGCACAGTGTGTTGGGCATATACTGCCTTCCCTAATTAAACTAAGTGTACTTTTAATGTTCCATTTTAATTATATTTTCAATTAAATATATTTTATTATTACATAACAATTTATAATATCTCTGTGAGGTGCACTTGTTGGAGATATTTTTCTGCTTCTCTGACAACCAAACAAAACAATTGCTTGGTTGGTTCATAAAAAAAAAGAAGGAAAACTTTACTGGAATCAAATTTTAGCTTATTTTGTAGGAAAGTTTACCATCTACAACTTTTTTACATTGAGTGCTTTCAAGATGTTGCATGTTTTTCTTAAATAATGCACAATTTTGCATTCCAGTCTTTGCCATGATTGAAGTGTACACATCGTTTTGATATTTTTATGTATCACATTCCTGGGGTTCCCTTGGAGGCGTTTATGCAAAAAAAAATACAATTTTTTTTTTACTTATTCTACTGGCCTTATTTGAAGTATCTGTTCCTACCCCTCCTAGGGGATCCCGCCTTCCCGAAGCACTGTCCATGCGGGCGGTGAGGGTTTGAGAGCTCTCGCTGAAGCAGAAAGCAATTAGTATGCATTATATCCGTATCAGCGGTATTTCGCTTGAAGGTGTGGTATGGACGCAGTAAAATAATTTCTCTGCTATCCTTACACATTAGTTTACTGTTTCAAGAAACTTGAATAATAAATGGACGAAGCAGACGTAGAATACACTTCGTAAACTAAAATGAAAGATATAATGATAAAATACATAGCAAACGCACTGCAGAACTACATTTACATACACTTACGATATTTTGAAGACTGATATGTCACTGTATGTTTTGAAATAATATTCTGAGTTCAAAACTATTTAGTAGTGCAGATGTTCCAAGCCGAGGGAGATAGGACCGGCGGGCCTGTCTGAACCTGTTTATCAATGTATTTGCATCTGAAAGAAAACCCAGGAGAAGTTAAAAACGTTCTTCTTCACACATAGTTGTTATATTCATGATATGCAAATGTGGTTTCATATGTTTTCCATATAATTTCTAGTTTGTTGCTTGAAGTCTACTATTTAAACCATTGATTTACTGTGTATAGTTTATGATAAAAATATTGCGTATTTAATGGAAGTAAGACAAACTATCTTTGCAACACAAATTACTAAGAAAATAGGCGCACATTATTATTTTCAGGACTAAAACCGTATAAACTATTTTAAAAATTCAACTACTACCTTGTTATAAACAAAGTGTTTAAAAAGGTAACACATCCAAAGAAAACGGCTGAAGTCTAGCTTTTCCTTGTAATACTAGGTGGCATAGAATACACATAGAATATATTACTTCAGAGTTCATCCCTGATGTAGGCGGCAGCATCCGCAACTCACTAACATATTGCTGACACGAGTAGAACTCCCGCGTCTACTGCGAAAAGCACAGATAAACGAGGAAGTATACTTGCGACACGCATTGTCTTCTCGATTTCAGCGAACCCTTAAGCTGGGACTGGGACTCCCAAAAGGGCGCAAACCCAAAATCGTTAGAGGACGCAACCGTAGGAACACCCGTATAACTGGGGGGAGAGGGGTGTAAATATCAAGTACAGGGGAGTCCACTCACCTCACTAAGCTAAAGATGGTATGAGTTATTCACAAGTATCTATATTATTTAAATTATAGTTTAACACGTATAGTTAATTATTTTATGTTTATTATCAGTACGTATAATCATGTTTAAAGAACGCTTTAGTATTGTGCATTCGAAACCATACTTGACATGCAATTAAATCAAATTATACATACTAAATGCATTAAAATATCATGTATCAAGTAAAATATTACAGAGGTAAATTAACGTATAACATTCATTTTTGTTTTATAACTACAAATAGTAATCGAGAAAGCTAGTAAAAATTTGTCACAAGTACGAATTAAAAATCCTATATTCAGTTTCTAACAAAACTCAAACCAAGGTAATGATCATCAAGGAACCAATAAATAATAAACGCTATTTGTGAGGTAAAAATGACTCTTTTAAAATCACAATATTATTAAATTGGCATTCTCTAAGATCTTTTGTTCAAAACATAATGCTCAAATTTATTTAAATTTAATTGTTTTATTTTCTGGTATACTTTAGTTAACTTTTTTGTATATGTACTGATAAGGGAGACATAAATTTGTTTTTGTCAGACGCACCAGGTAATCGTGTATCGGTCCTGCATAAAACAACCAGAATAAAACAGACAACAAAGCAAACAATAACACTATTACTACACAAATTGAAGCATCAACAAAATATAGTAATCCCAATCAAACGAAGACAAAAAAAAACTTGTACCAAACTTAAACGTAACGCATCGTACCGCACTGAATCCTAGCAGACAACGAACTGAATGTATCTGCCTCAGTCCAAGATGTCGAAACTAAAACGATTTATTATTTTATGAATTGGGCTCTCAGCACTTTTACAATGCGTCTGGGGTACGACAATATCGTACAGAAGGAGAGAAGAGACCAGCCGGAAACGTGGATGAGTGAAATATCCCTGGTCTCTGTCGTGTTTCATCACGAAATGAACTTGGACGATCTTCGAATCGTTCGAAACTGCTTTTCTCTTGACACTGCTTTATGTACCAAAATGAAACATTTAGCTATATAGCAATGTTACACGTTTCCCACTTGGAGTCGGAAAAGATCAAGGGGATTTATGTAGCAAGTTTCGCCGTTATCCCCACTACCGTTTTTTATTTGTTTGCGGAACTGATTAGAGAGGCAAAGAATATCGGCCATGCATAGGTCAACCAAAATGGACGTACACTGTCGCGGAGATTTAATTTCAAATGACTCCTACTTTTTTTAAATTATGCAACTACATCGCCAATTAATAGCTTATAATAATTTAATTGTTTGTAATTGAATAGTTTAAAAATCCAATAGTTTGTATTATTTTTAATTAATTATATATTCATATTTTAAATTATTATATTGTTTTTAATATACAAATTATAACAAATTTAATTGTGTATAACACTTTAAATAGTTTCAATTGTAAAAATTATAGTTGTTCATAACAACTTTTATATTTATTGTCAAAAAACAGTACAAACTGCGTATGACCACGTGGAGGACAATAAACTAATTTACTCTCCGGAACCAAGCTAGGGACCATCCCATCAATTCCGATCAGGGGCCCTAAGGCAGAGGCGCATTCAAAAATTTCAGCAAAAGTTCCTAGATAAGATAAAAAGTTAGCTGCGAGTTATAATACATATATAATGTCAATATGTTTGTAATTTAACGCAAATATGTTTGTAAATTTACATGTACAAGTTATTATCGAACTATAGATTATTCTGAGTATAGTGTTTAAAAATCATAAGAGTTGAAAAAACACTAAATTCACGATTTATTGTTACAATAAACACGCCCCTAGACAAAGCCTAGAGAACCTGTATAAGAAATCCGCCTCTACCCGAAGGAAAAACGGAGAAAAACCCGGGCCAGGATGGGGCTACAGAATTAATGTACACAACCGTGCCAAAGTTGAGTACACATAAAACTAAATTAATATGAGCCATACGGCAACACAATCATGCAAGAAAATAGTTTTTGAAATTGTTATAAGTTATTTAAAAAGTGCTACAGCAATGGCGTGATAAAGTACAAGACGAATTTAACTTTTATTAAAATCAATAAATTCTTTTACAGTGTAGAAGCACTGGTGCAGGAGGTAGTTTTTAACCGCGGATTTGAAGATATTCAATTTCATAATGTCTTTTATATTCTTGGGCAGGGAATTATATAGAACGATTCCCGAATGATAAGGTCCTTTTTGGCAAAGAGTGGTTGACACTCTAGGGCGATGAATATTATTACTATTGCGAGTATTGTGTTCGTGAACGAGACTGTTTCGTATAAAGCAAGGGTGGCACTTCAGTAATTCGGTCTTAACAAACACGACCGTTTCATAAATATAAATGCAGGGAAGTGTTAAGATATTTAATTCCTTGAATAAAGGTTTACAAGAGTTTCGGGGGTGAGATTTACAAATTATCCGAACTATCCTCTTCTGAATTCTGAAAGTTTGAATACTCTGACCGGAATTACCCCAGAAGGTAATGCCGTAACGTAAATGGGAGTAAACGTTTGCAAAATATACGCAACGGGAAATACGTGGACTAACTGCGTTAACTAAGATTCGGAATGCGTAACACAATTTGCTTAATTGGGAATTAAGATTGTCAATGTGACAATTCCATTTGAGGTTGTCTTGAATATGGAGACCTAAGAATTTTGTATTTGTAACAGTTTTTAATTGTGTTCCGTTTAAAGAAAGAGAAACCTGGGGTAAAGATTTTGTGATACTATTGTGAAATGACATAGACACTGTTTTGTCAGTGTTTACAATGAGACGATTTGCATGGAACCAAGTCGAAAGGTTAGACAAAACTTTTTGAGCATTGGCGTGTTTACATAGTAAATTAGTGTCATCAGCAAAAAGAACCATTTTGCAATCTGATGTGGATGATGACATGTCGTTCACATACAATAAAAAGAGTATAGGGCCGAGAATTGATCCTTGGGGTACTCCGCAAGTAAGTGGCTTTGTTTCTGAAAGACAACGCTCAAGTATTTTATTTTTAGTATAGGATATTTCTACTTGTTGATATCTATCTTTTAAATAAGAAGTTAGCCATTGATGTGGAAGTCCACGAATGCCTAAAGAATGCAATTTGGTAAGGAGAATTCCGTGATCGATGACATCGAATGCTTTGGATAAGTCAAGAAAAACACCCTGAGGATTTTCTCCACTGTCTAGAGATGTGGTAACATCGTTTAAGAAGGAAAATATGGCGCTTGTAGTGGAAAAGGATTTCCTAAAACCGTGTTGATCGTCAGAGAGAATGTTATATTTTGATAAAAAATCTAGAAGACGCTTATAGAACAATTTTTCTAGGATTTTTGAGAAAGTGGGTAGTAGAGATATTGGTCGGTAATTTCCAATATTAAGTTTGTTTCCTTTCTTGTGTAAAGGTTTCACTTTAGCTCTCTTAAATATATTGGGAAACACCCCTTCCGATAAAGAACTATTAAAAATATTTACGAGTGGATTTAATATAGCGTGGGACGAAGATTTAACAATAAACTCAGGTATATCATCTATGCCTCGTGAAAATTTGTTTTTTAAGGAGCTGATGATTCCCATGACTTCACTGGCGTTAGTTTCGGAAGTGAACATAGAATTGGGTATGTGGGTGGTAATAATTGGAGGACATTGATTTGGATATATTGAGTTCGTTATTTTACCAACTTCTGAGAAGTGAGAATTAAACAAACTTGCGATGTCCTGAGGATTTGACACGATCTTGCCATCGTTTAGTAAAGAAACATTTTCTTCGCGATTTTCAGAAGTTGACGTGTAATTGTTAACAATATTCCACATGGCTTTCATCCGGTTGTTCGATTTTAGTATATGCCTGTCGTTTTCCATAACTTTAGCTGCATAGACTACTTTTCGGAGAATAGTCTTATATTTACGAAAATAATTATGGAATTCGGGTGGCTGGTTATAGCGTTTTGAAAGATAATATAAACGGCGTTTGTTTTTTGAAGAAATTCTTATCCCTAGGGTGATCCATCTATTGTATTTTTTTGTGTTAATTAACTTGCGTTTTATGGGAAAACTAGAGTTGTAATGTTTTAGGAATGTTGAGATAAATACATTGAATTTGTCGTCGGTGTTTTGGCAATTGTAAACATCTTTCCATGTTTCTTCACGCAAATAATTTACGAATATGGATTTATTTATGTCATTAAACTCTCTTGTAAATTTGTAGAGGATTTTAAGTGGTTTTAGTTTATTATTAATAGTCAATACTTGAGCAAGGCTGTATTATCACTGTATCCGGCGATAAACACTTCAGAGAGATACGAGATTCCATTGTTGACTATAATTTGATCTAGCAATGTTTGAGATGAGCCGGAGAGGCGAGTGGGGTCGTTTATCGTAGTAATAAGGTTGAAGGAGTCGATAAGATTCTTGAATCGATTAACTGGTGAATGTGCAGAGTCGGATGTACTCAGGAAATCGATGTTGAAATCACCACATATAACGATAGATTTAGTAGATTTATGTGTGATATGTTTTAAAACAATTTCGAAGTTCCGAAAAAATATGTCAAGATCTGATTGAGGAGGTCTATAAATACACAAAACAACAATACCGGTGTCGGTCAGATTAACTGCAGAAAATTCGAACACACTATCTACGCAGAAGTTCTCGTAGCCTGTCAGTGGAGAAGATAAAATATCATTACGAACGTAGATACACGTACCTCCGTGGGGCTTTTTGCCTTTATAATTTTGCCGACAGTAAGAACTTGCTAAATAATAATTAGAAATAGCAGTATCGATGTTAGTTGAAAGCCAATGCTCTGTGAGGCATAGGCATAGCAAATCGAATCGA
>NNCF01128931.1:0-28437 GCA_002313205.1 Laupala kohalensis | reverse complement strand
AAAAAGTGCTACAGCAATGGCGTGATAAAGTAGAAGACGAATTTAACTTTTATTAAAATCAATAAATTCTTTTACAGTGTAGAAGCACTGGTGCAGGAGGTAGTTTTCAACCGCCGATCTGAAGAGATANGAGTACCACATCGTACTCCTGAGCGCAAGTTGTAACTGTGTATGGGGGCGGCAGGAGGAATAGATGAGGACGTGCGAGATGAGGAAGCTGTAGGTGAAAGAACGGGGAAAGTAGAAGAAATGGGTGTCGAGATAGGAAGAGGAGATGGTGTTGAGGTAGGAGCAGAAGGAGGAGATGAGGTAGGAGGATGAGGAGATGAGGTAGGTGCAGGAGGAGGTGTAGGAGTGGTTGTGCAAGTTATTGTTGTCCATAACGATTTCATTATAGCATTATTAATTTTTTAACAATTTATATAAATCAATGATAATTTTTATAACGATTTAATTGTTTCAATAATTTAAATTATTTATAGAATTTTTGTTATTTTTAATAATTTTTATAACAATTAAAATTACTCATATATTTATTCACACATTTGTATAGAAAATGTAAATATTCAAAACATTAAAAATTATTATAAAAAATTAATTTGTAAACGATTGAAAATTCTTACATAACAGTACACAATTTATAACAGTAGTACACAATTTAAGTGGTATACCAATTTAATTGTTATAACAGTAAATAAATTGGCAACGCATTTTAATTGTTAGAGCAATTTCAATTATGTTTCACTATTTTAATTGTTTTTAATAGTTTTAATTTTTAATAACTTACCTAATTATTTATTTTTCTATTGATTGTGTTACAATATAAAGAGTAGAGCTTAAAATAATTACTTAAGTAACCACGCTACTGTAAATTGCGGTTAGATTTTATACCTCGAAATTTTATCTGTATCTTGTGTGCAAAAAAGAGTTGGAATAATATTCATTATTTTATTATTTCATAATTGAACGCTGTTTCCTCACAAACGTCACATCTTATGTTCCGTACAGTTTTCTAGTATATCTTTAAATTTGAATATTTAACGTCTTACGAATTACACACGTAACTATCAATACAAAACTTTATAAAATAGCGGGGTGGGTCGCTGAGGGGGTGTAAAGAAAGGTTAAGTCAAATGCCTGAGAAAATGTACTAGGAATGAAAACTATTCTGTTGTAATACTTCGTACGTGAAAATGAACCTTTTAACCGTACATACAGTGTACGTAAGTTTCAAATAAGAGTAACTTCATTACTGTTGTGATGACATAATCACGGATAGTTCTGGCCTGTTAAAGGACAAACACTAGCTTTGACAAAAGCGGTCTGTGCAGGTCATTTTGAAAACGTCCAAAAATAGACCTGATAAATCGTATCTTCCAACCCTAGCTCTGTTGTGTTTTTCGGTCAACTACTGAATTCGGGTTTTGGACATAACGTGTGTGTTTTTGTTCCCTCCACAACGAACAAAGGATGCAAACGATCGAAACCGAACTTCAGAATTGTATTTTATTAAATTAGGAATACAAAATTTTCTGGGCAGCTTATTTCGATTTCACTAACAGCCGAAGAAACAAAACGTAAATTTTTTAGATAATGAATTGTTTTGTGTGTATATATTAAGATGTGCGTTTTGTCGCGTAGATACATGCAGCGGCACTCGCGTAGCCATTTGAACATTGCTCCGAACACAAACTGGTGACTCAGCTTATTACGGCTATATAANACGAAAATAATTATGGAATTCGGGTGGTTGGTTATAGCGGTTTGAAAGATAATATAAACGGCGTTTGTTTTTTGAAGAAATCCTTATCTCTTGGGTGATCCATTTATTGTATTTCTTTGTGTTAATGAACTTGTGTTTTATGGANCGCATATGTTCTGTTTAACACAAAACACAAAATATCTGCAAGAAGGTAGCAAAGCTCGACACAGCGCCCGCATCAGCCTCCTGGAAAAGGTTTTTAACAAGCGTGAATAGCAGAGAAGATCACTTCAATAAAAAATACTCCTATTGTTGAAGCAGAATTAATCTCATTGGAGCTTATAAAAAGTAACATTTCATTGTCGTGAAGTTTTTTATTGCTATGCCAATAATGAGTTGAAATTAAGAAATAATTTCACATTATTTATCATGTGAATTTTAATAAAATGTTTCAATATGAAAAAATGACCAAAAAACGAATTTGATAAGATACAATACGTATTTTCAGACACCTCGTTTTTCGTAACAAAGCAACTTTAAAAAACAGATGAACTCCATCGTCATTCGACTGTCAAGGGCGAGCGAAAGATGCGCACTCTGATGAAGGAATTCTGAAATTATTTCGCCTGCCCTTTGCGATCTCGGTCACTGGTGCTATCTGGAGGCGTAAATTTAAACTACCCTTTGGGAGGGAGTAGCAGCTGTGGCTTATTCACTGTTTTCCCAGCGGCTTCCAACCGGTTACTGAAGAATATACTGTATCTTCAAAGCGGGAATGTCAATTTTGCAGAACTGCGCAGGCGCAACACGCCCTGGTTAGCAAGAGTTGGCTGATCGTCTCAGGTGTACTTAATCTGTTACCTGCACGATCGTTTCGAAACACGTTCTGTCGCTCCTTACCTGCCACTCCAGAGTTCAGAACAGGTCTAATCGGCCTCTGCTTACTTCCTAGCTCAAAACCCTTTCGAGTTCAAAACCTGATCGGTCTCTGCTCGAGACCTAGTCCTTGAATACTGGTGGGCCTCACGGCTCTCCAGGTCCAGTCCCTCTACCACTCCCGGTCTCCTAATTCGCCTCTGACCACCCGGCGCTCCGCACCTGCGAAGCACGCCGGCGTTATTCTCCACCGGAACTGTACGGGCGAGTCACCAGCTCAGAGCATTGTATCTACCGGAGCTATGGGTCGCTGCGTAAGTATATTTCATGACTGAATAAACTGCTGTTGCCAGAAATGGACAAAACCCCTATTATTGCTCCCTCTCGTCCTTTCATCAAATATATTAGGGGTAGATAAGTCCTGAGGGACTTAATATTTAACTACGTCGTAGGTGAGGTTTCAAAAGTGCCCACAAAACAATCCCCCTCCCTTCCTCACCACGCGACAAATGGAGTCGGTGTGGGGTCAAAACTAAACCACCCTTCCTCACCACGCGACAAATGGTGTCCGTGTGGGGTATCCGAAATTTAACCACTCTTCCTCGCCACGCGACAGTTTAGATTGCCAAACACCATTATTGAGCGTCTGACAATTTTCAGATGCAGCGACAGGATCGCAAAAAATGGTTATTACAAAAGTTAGTAAAGTGTATACAATACAATAATAACTATTCATTGTTTTGTAACTGTTTGGGGAAATAATTTGACGTATTATTGAGATATATAATACTTAAGTGGGTTACATTCCAGATTTTTATTTTTTCAGATTGGTAGCACAGTGGGAATATTGTAGCTAATGAAATTATTTATTTTATTGCTACAAATCATTTCATGAACGCAATTTGGCTTTAATGTAAATGAGGGTTAAACAAAAGGCAAAGCACAACATTGTTATAAAACTGTCAGCGAAGTGGAGTTTCGTATTAGCAGTCCCCTCTATGCAGACGTGCTAGCCTGAACCCACTATACACGTTCCGACTGGCCTGTCAGTTTAGGCTGAATAGTCCGCCGGAAGAAGGTGGCCGGAACGTGTGGGTCCCGGTGTGCCTGTCAGTTCGGACTGAAGGGACGGCCGGACGTCGAACGAAAACGCGTTCGCCCATCTGGCAGAATGAAGGCAGCTCGGATTGTGAGTTTGGTCTGGCGACAGGCCGACCCTCGGTCATTGGGTATTGAGCGACCTCTCTGTGAATTCATTAAGTATTACTAGTTTTGAAATGACACATGAAAGGGAAAACCAATGCTTTCAGGGCTTTATAAATCTTTATTGAAGGAAAATTTGTGAACGGAAAATAAAATCTCCGGAATATCACTATAGGGTAAGAAAAAAGAGGTGGCATACGTTCGATTGATAAATGTATGGAAGGAGATAGAATCCACGTGTACAAAATTGACAGTCCTTAATAACATAAGTCAAGGTTGTTAAATGGGAAATTGATGTTATCTAAAAAGTTTCTTCAATTACATAAGTGAAAATAAGAGATTGAGAGTACACTAATATAACCTCCGATTACTAATATAACCTCCAACATTATTGGATAACATTCTCAGTGGATACCAGTGAAGATATGAGAAAAAATAAAATTGGTGACATCACAGAATTTACGCGAGCAATGCTGCGGATACTTAGCTAGTAGTTAATATCCAATTGAAAGTTATATTTTTTGATGAATTTGTCATTTTTAACTATTGATTTATTATATTTAATGTAACATTTTACAATTAATGAACATCTTGCGTATATTTGGTTAATATCAGATAGTTAGGAGCAATTATTTTTTTAAATTTTAATTGTTTTATACAACCCGGTTTATCGACCTTATGGCCATTACCTGGGTTTTATCTACATCTTTTTTGTGTCTAGATGTTATATCTGTTTTCTTTTTGTTCTTATATCTCTCTTCAGTTCCACCGCGATGAAGTGGGAAACCCCCTACTATCTAACTGTACACTTGATTCATATTCATTATTGTATTAACATATTCTTCAAATTTCCAAAATATTTCCTCCTGTACAATATATTCTGTCGAATTCTTATCACAATATATACCTTGTTTCTTTTGCTCTTTCATCCATTGTGCTCTTTCTTCTTCCACGATCTTACAAATATGGATAATTTACTGTATCTTCCTCTTCACCATTTCCTTGTTATATCTCTTTTATACAAATAGTTCTTGAAATTTCCATGTCCTGTTAAAATCTCATATACCGGCGGTGTTGGCTGATACTACTTCCTATTTTTATGGCTAAACTTCACATCCGTTATGAATTGGTCCATTACTCTTCCTTCTTCAGTTTTTTCCCATCTTATATTCTAGTAATCTATTAATTCTTTAAATATTATACTCTTCCATCCTTTTGTAGTCTTAACAAGTTATACAGTATAATTTATCAATTTCTAAATTCCTCTCCGTATCTTCTCTTAAGTAATATTTGTCAATTTCTAAATCTATTGGCATTACTCCTAATAACACTTGCAATGCTTTGGTTGATGTACTATTGTACATACCACTCCAGGGCACATCTTCTCTGCATACTACTAAAAAAATTTCAATGTGTCTATGCTTGCTTTTCTCATATCATGCTTTAATTCCGTATACTATATATAGTCTGATTACTCCTTGATATAATCCCACCAATTGCCTTGGTCCTATTGTAGTTTTCCTAATGCCAACTCTTTGTAATCCATACATTACCTTCTTTATCTTTTGACTTATGTGCTCTATATGACCCGTAAATGTCAACTTATTATCAATCATTATGCCTAAATACTTTAATACCTGCCTTAATTGTAACTGCCATGTTGGAATTAATTGGATCGCCTTGGACTTGTGACTGACTGATTTTTCATCACACAAGCGCCGAAATATTCTATCTTCAAGAAATCGTCTTCGACTTGTGACTGGATAATATTCATCATACAAACATCGAAATATTCTATGTTCAGAAAATCACTTTTGACTGGTGACTGAATTATTTTCCAACTTCGAAGAACCACGAGGCTCTATCTCGTGGACTGCAGCGAAGTTAACTCTAACTTCGAAACGCCATCGCGAAGCGCCCTCGCACAGTCAACGGTGGAACTACTTCCACGGTCCGAGGACACGACGCGCCATCCTACGAGGCTACGCAGAAGCTTAACCAGCAGCGTCGCCACGCGCTGAGATATCGTACTTCATCGGCTAACTAATTCGGGATTGACCACCAGTGACACCATCTCGTGACGAAGAAGAGAACTTCTTCAACGACAACCTACTTACCGGCAGTCGTGAGTCAGACGAAATAAAAGGCGTCATTTACGGAGTTTCTTTCTAACGCCTGTAGTTGTCAGACTGGTGTCCTTTATTGTTTAATCACTTGTTCATATCAATCCTACATAATAAATCTTGTCTGTTCAACCTGTGAGTATTTATTTTGAAGAGGTAGAACTTTATTGTGAAGCAACCACAGCATTGAGATATGTGAAGCAATAAAAAATCTTCCCCGACACTTTTATATCGCTTTCTCTTTGTTTCGTACCCTCTTGGCTTCCTGTAATTCTTCGACCCACCATGTTTGTCCTCTTCTCTGTCCCACTATCTTTTTGGCACTATATGGCTCTACTATTCTCAATATAGTTTGTTGCAGGTTTTCTACCCGCTGGTGTGTCTTGGATCACCTGTTATCTTATATTTCATGGCCTTCGGCATTTGCCGACCCGACTAGTCTGTCACTGGCTCTATCTATATTGTAAGATAAAAATAGATCTATATTGTAAGCTCTATCTATATTAAAACCTGTTTACTTACAGGTTTTTAAAAACATATGTACAACGTCCTCTCTTATCGATTAATGCCGTCTTTTTCCCCGAGTCCATAATTTTCGGCGTCACTGAGATGACAGTGAAGTCCCGACATTGTGTACGCCTGAATTCAGTCCCCATGTAACAAACACACCACTAGCACCCCTTGGGCGAGGTAATTGGGTTTATGGATGAAAATAATTGAAAACTAATTTTGAAATATAAAAAAAATTATAAGACATCGCATGAATAGTTTTAAGATTGATGAGACGTGTATACTTCCAATGTCGTGAAGTTCAAATTGAGATCACAAGGAACACGGTATGTTTAGAGCTGGGGGTGGGAAGAACGAGACATAGAATTTACGTAAGTACAATGAGATTAGGGTCGACTCCATGGCTTTTGTGTATTCTGTGATGGTTAATCGTATTTCTCATGACATGATGTACCTTTTAGACCTCATGAGGTGCATGGCATCAGAGAGGTAGGGGTTGGGAAGAGCGACACAAAAAATTATCAAAAATGTCCTGTAAGAAAAGATTTTACAAAAATTCATCCCTAAGGCAGTGAAACGGAAAATTCGTGTTTCCTAAATTCTATTTCACAATTAGGTCAGTGAAAATAAGGGACATACCAATACTATCAACCCTCCAACATTAATGGATAACACCCTCACTGGATATCAATGGAAATGAAAGAAAGAATAGTTCTAAATGTTTATCACTAACTTTTACTATATTGTATTATGTATCTTCTCAATCTGACCTTTTCAATAATTTATATTCTTTATAAATATCTGATGATTCAAGTTTCTTGTGAAAGAGTCTTTTCTAAACTCAAAATCATTTAAAGCAAATTACAAAACTCCTTAGGTCGAGAACTTTTGAGTAATTTCATGCTTATGAACTGTGAAAGAGACTTATTTCAAAAGTAAAATAATAGATGACATAATGTGCACAAGTGGTGAACTCAGAAGGAAGTTGATGTTATGATATTAATTTTTGTCTATTTATGTACAATATTTCCTTATATTTTCTATTCAGTAAGGAAAAGGATTATGTAATTAAATAATTGTATAAAACAAGATATTTATTGTGTTCATTTATTACCCCTTCTGGGATAAAGTTTTGATTATCAGATCAGGTATAAAATGTACTGTTTTTGTACTAAATTGAGTTTTACCAATATTTTCTGTAAAACTAACAGATAAATTTTCTCAAGTCCTATTAAAATCGAACCATTTTCAGTTCTTCCCATATGGGTTATGCAATAGTGAAAATATACGGAGAAGGGGGACCACCCCCAAGAGAATATTTTGGCGAGGGCCCACATGCCAGCCAGTCTGACACTGGATAGATCGTATCTTTTCTTGAGTATGAGAAGATTGGTCTAAGCAAAATTGCAGACAACGCTAAGTAATACAAGTTTAATAGTTAGTTTAAAATATTTCAGCCTTATACTATTGTGATCATTCATATTACATAGAATTAATCTTCTATTAATTTTGTTGTCTAAGGCACACCAGATTTTAATGTAAAATTTTCCAACAAATAAATAGCGATTTAAATTTTCTACCAATACTCCAACAAGTTGTGATAGGAGAGGCAACTAGAAGCCACATTTCATTTTACAGAGGTCAGAAAATTTGCCTTAAACCCAACAAATTCTAGTGGTTATAAATAATTCTATGGGAATAGGATTCTAGCTATTTGGCCAAATCCTATTCCTGTATGATGATTATAGCAGATAAACTTTCAAGTATGTTTAATTAATTTTGTCTTTAAGCAACTCAAGTTCGTTACATATTTGGATGCCTTGTACCCAACAAGACCCATAAAATTTGTAGCTTTATACAACATTCACACACACACACACACTTCAGTTAGGAAGTTGGCAAAACCCCTGAATTAATCCCAATAAATTTTTTTGTCATTCAATGAATTGGAACACAAATCTATCTCAGTCGTAGATATTATACTTGTTAGTAACTGAATATTAGTTTTTTTAAATTAACTGACTACAGTTTATACATAAAATCACACATAAATCTTCCAGAAAATTATTTCTAAATCATACTTGTTTTGCGTAGATCAGAAAGACAAATATCGCACATAAAGAAACTCTAATGAACAAAGGAAAACTATGGGCTTTGTATACATCTTCTTTAAAAGTGCTACAGAGATTTATCTCATCAATTTGGCTTCCTCCACAATAGCCTTCCACTTTTTCCTATCTTACACTTTCCCTGTCCAATTCTTAACATTCAATTTTTTTAAGTCTTCCAGGATATCATTTTTCCATCTGGTTTTGGATCTTTCTCTCTTCCTTGATGCTAGGGGTTTCCATTCATATACTTTCTTCATTGTTCTATCTTCTTTCATTCTGCATACATGGCCCAGCCAGCTCAGTCTGGTCTATCTGTTTTATGATGTTCTTGGCTTTAATTAATGCATCTAGCTCCAGGTTTGTTCTTTGTCTCCAAATACCATCTGCAATCTTTATGGGTACATATATCCTTCTTAAGATCTTTCTTTAGAAAACCATTAGTTTTTGAATATCTGCTTGTTTAAGTGTCCAGGTTTCTGCAGCATGTGTTACTCTTGGCCGTATTGTGGTTTGGTAAAGATAAAGTTTAGCAGATTTCAAGAGTAATTTGCTCTTATATAAGGCTATATTTACTTAGTATGCTCTGTTGCCGGCTGCGATTCTTTTGTTAATCTCTTCCTCTATCTTGTTGCTTCCATTTCCGACTGAGCCAAGGTATTTAAATGATCTCACTTTTTGAAACTCTTTGCCATCTACACGAATATTTATTAATTTAATTTGCCTGCTTTACATCTTAGATATTTAGTTTTGTGCACAGAATGTTTCTGCCAATGTTTTGTATGTTCTTGTCATTATCAGCACAGACGATACATTGTTTCAGGCATTTCCTTTGATTCCAATCTTTTGCATAATTACATCAATAATTATGCCGAAGAGTTGTCGAAAGAGGATCACTTTGCTTTACTCCAGAGGTCACTTCAAATTCTTCTCTAAGTAGATTACTGATTTTTACTCTCACTTTAGTGTTGTTTAATGCGAGTGCTATCAAATCTCTTTATTTTTGGGGTGCTCGATAAATAGCCAGGGATTCCATTATTTCATCCCTGTATACTGAATCAAAAGCCTGAGAATAATATGTGAACATATTATACAGATCTATCCCATGTTCATGACATTTTTCATAAATGTGTTTCATTATGAATATATTATCTTTTGTAGATTGATTTTAGTGGTATCCCATTTGATAGTCTGAAAAAAGCTTTTCAACTATACCAGTTAATCTTTTGTTTAATAATATACCAAATATTTTATAGGTTATATTCTACACTGGTCTATAGTTACTGCACTCATATCTATCTCGCTTCTTGGAAATTGAACATATTATTCCTTCTTTCCATTGGGAATATTGACTATTCCAAATTTTAAGTATAAGTTGATGTATTTCTTTCCTTAAATTTCTTCCTCCATATTAAATCAATTCTGCAGGGATGTTGTCAGATCCGGAGGTTTTATGGTTTTTAAGATTATTAATAATATGGAAAATTTCATTGAATGAAGGGGGTACTGCTTCTTCTTCGGTTATTTCATTGTTTCTGTCAATACGTAAGGTTGTTCTAGATGTAGGATTGAAAAGTGTTTGAAAGAAGAATTTCCATCTTTCAAGCACTTGTGTTTTGTATTAACAGTTCACCATCTGCATCTTTACAAATGCTGGATTGGTAAATTGTTTATTTCCCAATTTTCCAGCTTTTTTAAAGAATTTCCTAGTTTCATTCCTTCTGTAATTGTTTTCTACTGTTTTGCACAGTATTCATTTCTTTTTCTTTAACCTACATACTTTATTTGCTTTTTTCCTTGAACTGTGATATGTTTCACAGTTTGCCCTAGTATTAACAGATAGCATTTTTCCCTAGCATCATTCTTTTCTTTGATAACAATTAAGCAATCTTCATCCCACCATTCATTCTTTTTTCTTTTTATACATTTATCAATTGTTGCTGTGTCAGTTTCAGTTATTTTATTTCTTAAATCTTCCCAATCACCACTGATTTCCTCACTCTCTTGGAGATTTTTCAAGGTGTTCGCTAATTTTTCTCTGTATTCTTTCAGTGTTTTAAGATCACGCATGTTTGATATATTCCATTTTAAGATTTTCCCCTCTTTTATTTTATATACTTTTGGCAGTTTTTGTTGTAATATCACTTTAATTAGAGGCTTCGTATACAATTTTGCTTATTAATGTTCCACATTATCCAATATTTCCGTATTATCACCCATACTCATTTTCAAACAGAAGATAGGGAAGAGTCCTTAGTATCAATGAATCCTCAACACAGTGTTTCCATACTCATGAAATTGAATATAATAAATATTCTATTTCTCCATCTTGCCATATGTTGTTCCATACCCAAAAATTTCTAATGTAATTTCACCCACATTTGTCTATTGATTAAGAATGTCCTAATTCTTGTGTAACTCTTCCATCTGGATAGAAATCTAATGGGAGGAATACAAACACTACATTCAAATTACCTTTTCTATATTTTTCATTATTACTGAAAAAAATCAACAACACTATTCTGATTACTAAATTAGAAATCAAAAAGTATTATCACAAGCTTCATTAGGTTAACCATTTATTAGTGTATGGTATATATCATTTCCTTTTTTTATATTGTAGCACACGTTGGTGATACTATCACCGGATTAATAAATTATATATACTTTCATTTTTTAATGTAATCGTCTGGCTTCTGCAATGATGGTAGACTTGTTAAATTGATAGAGCTGGTTAACTCAGCATAACTTATACTCAGAGATACTAGTCTTGTTTTCACATAAGTACAAAATTTAAAATGATTTTTCATTTTTATTTTAAATTCTTATATATTGTATAGTTCATACAATGTGATATATTTTGGTAAATGCTACATCAAAAGGATTCAAGAATGTAAAACCTAAAATGGGACAGTTATGGAAGAAAGATTTGCTTAGATGATTTTTAAAATACATTTTTGAATTTTTTAATATTAGAAAATAACTTAATAAAAGGCATAATAAAAAAGTATGGAACAAGATTCAAATCTCTATAGATGGGGGAATCTTTCCAAAAATGAGAATATTTAATGAGCATACAAGTCTGATGGTCTTCTTGTAAGCATGAAATAACAACTATTCAACTCTTCCATATTTTATTTTCGCATGCTAACATACACTATATTATAGAGGAAATTCCTATGAAATATCCTGTTACTTGCTAGTTACTTTCGCATTATTCTGCCCCAGCATAGCAAACAAGTCTGATGGTTTTCGGAAGTAATGGTCCAGAATAATAGATTTTTTACCATCAACAGTGAATCTGTTGAATTGCCAAGGCAAATAACCCTTGGGTTTTAACCTTTGCAATTGCCCTTCAGAAAAAGAGTACTTAGAAATTTGACATGGAAAAGTTCCAGATTTTACCATGATGTAGGAACCATTTTCATCACTGTAAATTCTCAATACAAACATTGATAATATTCGAAACATGGAAAAATTCAAGACTACAAATGCTGTTGACCACGTTAAAAGTTCAAGATCTATTGGAAAATATCCATAAAGCACGACTCTCGCTAAGCAACCAACACTCAGCAATAATGGACCACCTATAATCATTGTATGTGATGCTAAAACATAGTTATACATTGGAGCTCTATAAATTATTTTGAAATTGGCAGGAATTTTGTCATATTTCTTCCACTTCTCCTCGGTAGCTGGGCTTATCCGTGAGCTGGAACTACGGAAAATTGCGCTAATGTGGGAGGAAGTAGAGGTTAACTTAGGTTTAAACAAAGTTTGTTCCATGCGCTGAGATTTGGAAGATATTGTTCCAAGGCACGACACATTGCACACGGTGAACGAGACGAAACTGTTTGAAGATGTTGGACACGGCAAACGAGACAGATACTTGAGATTCTGCATTGATTATATTTTTAAAAACTATTACAATAAGTATTTCGACTGAGAGTACAAGTATGTACCATCACTTGTGACTGTACGAAATATTATTCTAGAAATTTCTGGTAACAATTCAAAACACGGGAAAATAGTTTCCTAATGCCAATTTCTAGCTCTTCTCATAAATGAATATTCCACTAGTTTTCAATTTCAGCTGCTTCAACTACCATGTAGGTTGATGTATGTAGTTTGTGATGTAGACTAAGAACCACAGACTATAAACTAAGAACTAAGAAATTGAGAGTTGAAATCTTACATCGTAGGGGCACCATCTATAGAATCCCAAGTAACTAAGCAGCTAGAAGCGCCTACTTTGAAACATGAAACGGAACTAACCAGCTCATATCGAATGCTATAATGTTGGACATCCACGATCACTCCATTGCTCCATTTGGTGAGGAGCCGCTCTAAAGTCTTCTCGTGAATGTGAAAATCTATTTTGAGCGACTCTCGGCACGATGTAGTCCGACTCGAATGAAATCCGGGAAGGAGAAATCTAACGCAGTTTGTACTGTTTTTTGACAATAAATTTAAATTAAATCTAACCTTGGGTGTATCTGATCAAATACAAAATATCCATCTGCTAAATGGTGAAGAAGATTATTCTAACGATGAGGAATTCATTTCGAAAAGATCTTAAGAGGGAAGATAATAAATTAGATGTCATTTAATTATGTGAATTAAAATTCCAAAAAAATTTAGCGTACAGTTTTTATATTTTAAATTATTACTCGATCATTTACAGACATATATTTTCAAAATGTCAAAATATTATAAAAAATTAATACAAACGTACTAAGCTATAAATATACTTCTGTTAATGGTCGAGCAATAATTGTTTTTTAACTTGAATATAGCATAGTATACTGAACAAAATCCATTAGAAAATACTATATCAAAATATTTGAACCTGGATTATAGTAAAAAACAACAAAAAATAATAGGATTTCCACAGAACTATATTACAAATAAAACTTAATATTATATTAGTGTCAATGACAATTTTGTGAAATTATTTGAGAATTGAATGTACCGTTCTTTCAGATAAATCATGTTCCTTGTTATATTAACCCGTAAGCTCGAAATTGTTAGGAAATTGTTTACTTATTGGTTTGATATGTTTCTTGAATGAATTTGATTCCTAGAAAATGTAAGAATTAAGGATGAACTGCTGTCAAATTAGTAATAATTTCATTACTCCTGAGCAAGATTTTCGATTGACATCGATTAGAGTTCAACCAAGAGAAACAAAAGATTATCTCGTAATAGCGTAAGGTAATTATTACAAAAATAAATTTTAATTATCTTGGTTCATTTCGAAGAGTATAATCATTGAATTTCTATACACCAACTCAATGGTTTAATGCATCCACCTATACAAACTCAATGGTATTTGCAAGATACAAACTCAATGGAATAATGAATCCACCTACAAACGGATTGCTATTACAAGGAGATGCAACACACAATCTATTGCAAAAAAATTCAAATTTAACATGGAAATTTTAACTTCAAACTGTTTCTATCTTCCAAGAATTTGAACGCAACTGGCATGTAGATCTAACTTAATCAAGAGCGAACCGACAGACAAGGAAATATAATGCGTAATTTATCATATTTCTGGAAAATACCATGCGTAGTTTCTTGAAGTCTTCGGTGACATTCCTCTGGTCTTTTTTTGTCATTTTCCCTTTGACTACGCCACTCTGCCATCCGCGAGTTCCCATCCCTAACCACGGGGACGCGGGCGTTCGTTCTACATCTAGCTTTTTAAGGATTAATTTTCTCCACGTAGTCCGTGAAATATCCATAATTATCTATTTCCTTATCTTTAAATTTCTCTTCGTGCTCCCCCTTCTATGAAAACCACATCATCAGCGTATGCTATAATCTTGTATCCTTCTTCTTTGACAGTTCGTAGAACCCATCGGTTGTGAGGTTACAAACTATTTGGCCCCAAACTAGTGAGCCTTGTGGGCATTCCTTATATGTCCTATATTATTTTCTTGTTCCCTATTCTATAAATGACGTTCGATTTTTGAAGTAACTTGTCAGAATATTGTAAAGATAGCCATCAGTTCGCAGCCCCTTCAATTTTTTCATGACACCCTCATAACACAGTATTAAAGACTCCTTAAATCGATAAATATGGCCGAACCTAGTTTGGCCCGCCTCAATCCAATTTGTCAAAGTACGCACTCCATCCTGTCGTTTCCTGATTGATTCTTATCTAAGATTTGTTCTTTCCATTCAATCTATGGCAACAAGCTAATTGGCCGATATTCATGCAGGTCTTCTTTCTTTCTTTTTCTTCTTTTTTCTCTTTTTCTTTCTTTGTCTTTTTTCTTTCTCTCTCTTTTTCTTTCTTTGTTTCTGTTTTTTCCTTTATGGAAGACCCGGATTTATACAATCTTACATGTTTTGTGGGAATACCCCTTGGCATAAACATGCATTAATGTTACTTACATTTCCTTTCGTAGCATTGCCTATGATGCCTTGATCATTTCAGTTGTTATGCAGTCTGGACTTTTCCCTCGACTTAAATTTTGTACTCGTAAGTCCAGTGCACTTTCTGTTATTGCTGAATATGTCATCCTCAACTGACAACCAAGTCCAGAACCATGCCCACCCGTGTCTCAGATGGTAGTGTTGTCGCTCATCACCAAGAATTCCCGGGTTCAATTCCTGATGTGGCTTTTCACATTAACGTCCCAGTTCATATAGCTGTGACTACTGATAAGCCAACCTTCCTCTATCCAGCTCCTCCTAGTATCAATAACTCTATTACTAACCACTTCGACTAACCCCTCCACGTGAGCCAAGTTGTCGGTAAACCCAGCTAAGCGGCCCACCTACTAACAATACCCTTCCACCCAACTCCTACTTCCTACCGTTCCATGTAAATAAGCTTAAATATCACGCTGCATTTCCTGTTTACAAATGCAACAATATATTAAAAGTTCAATCTTACTCCCCCCCGCCCAGTGAATCTGACGTCATTTGGACGTCACGTCAAGTTAGTTTCCAGGGGATAAGATTCCGGGGTTGGACATCTCACTGAAGACATATACTTTCTGGTTGACTATATTCTGATTATACGATTAATGCGTATTAATTGTATTGTTACTAGATCCACATCTCGTAAGAAGTAACTGGGAGAGTTTTCTTTTCCTTTTTTTTTCAAGTTCTCCTGGAGGTCGCAACCACATCTACAGAATATAACTTTATGAACATAAATTACTTTATTTTACTATATTACATTATTACAATATATAATTTTGTAATATTGCCATTTCAAATTAAATCATGAATATATTTTGTGGGAAAACACTTGCAACAAAAATGTAATTAAGGCGCCCAAAACCAGATGGGCCTAAAGCACACCATGGTCAAATTTAATATTTNGTATAAGAGACAGATATTTTAGCATGTATGTATACTCCTAACACATGTGGATCATATGGTGAACTAGCTGTGGCTATGCTTTAGTTCTGTGTACACATAAAAGGATTTATGAAATGATGTTCTGACACTTCATCTGACGTTCAATTCCATATGGGCCCAAAGCATAAGCTGAGTTTTCTTGATCTATGTTCCTCAATTGTAAATACATAGTACCACACTAATACACTATTTTTAAAGTATGCAACTGGACACTCAAAGGCTGCAATAATGCAATAAATGATGCAACCTACCTTATTTACCTTATTAAATTTAACGCTGTCAGTGAGCTCATTAATAAGCCATAAGTGAATATACATGGTAAGAAAACAAATAACAGGAACCATACAATGCTAAAATTTTCAGCACATTGCCCACAAGTGATGTTTAAGGAAACACACTCTATCCTCGAGACATGGGAATTGGCCACTCTTCGAGGGACCTCATCGAGGGAGACCAATGCTAATAACATTCAGAGACTTACTACAATATACATAATACAGGTGGAAGGAAAATATTAATTTTGAAGCATTGTATTATGCAATGGAAATATTGTTTTGTGTATTTCTATTCTCTGAAAAAGTCATATTTGAACAAAAATATATCCTAATATCTTAAAAGTTTTATCATATAAAATGGGTTCATTTTATTTTTGACATGTAATTTGGGACATATAGAGTACAGCCGAGACCACATAAAAGTCAAGACAAAAGAGAATTCAGTTAGAATTTCAGTTTCACAAGTATCTTATAATCTCAAAAATTGTCTCTACGCTTTGGACCCTACTGGTTCTCAGCACCTCAATAATATATTCTGAAATTAATTCAGAATTTTGACAATCCTTTTTAGACTTCTCATCAGCTTTGAACTATTCAAAAATATATTTTGCGAAATAATTCAATAATTAACGGGTTCTTCACCAGTTAAATGTTGCCCAAGTGTTTTTCTCACTTACTAGTTCTCTCCACTATGTTTGGTATATTTTTTTCCGTCACAAACAATTCCAAGCAGATAATATAAAGTGAACAGTATATTCAATAATAACAAAGCATTTGTAACTTATTCTAGATGAATGTATGTTACTCATAATATTTCAAGTACCCCAAATAATACACAAAGTATATAAATTCCTGTCTTTTTATGTGAGCGTTGGGGTCTTCAGAGACTGACTGTCAACATTAAAATGAAACCAAACAAAAATATAGCCTCTCGTAACCAAATGCCAACCTCACCCTTCTCGTGGGACCCCCTGTTACAACGGATGAGGATATGGCGCCCGAGTATCGGCGGGATAACCGTAGCGAGTATTCGCAAAAAGTTTGGAGAATAGGAAATGATATTCCCTACAGAGCACAAACAACCGTGCTCCAGGCTGGAACCTTGGCCTGAGAGTGGCAGACCCACATTGGTGCTCGGGGGCGGTGGGCCAATAACCCGCTCCCTTAAAAACCCATTATTAAGAAACTGAGCGAAGTAAAAACCGGAATACCCGTTTGAAGACGACCCTTGGCCCGAAAAGGATTACGAGTATTGGACACTGGAATGTACGTACGCTTTACCAAACTGGAAAGTTACATCAGGTTGCAGCAGAAATGGAGAAGTATAAGCTGGACATCATGGGTTTAAGCGAGGTGAGATGGAATCAATTTGGAAAATTGAAGACACCAAAAGGAATGTGCTTCTTCAACTCAGGGAGAGCAGGTGAAAATGATGAACATGGAGAGGGGGTGGGAATTCTTCTCAGCAAGAAAGTATCAGAATGTCTCATAGAATGGAAACCCATATCAGAAAGGATAATTACTGCTCGATTAAAGGAAAAAATACGTAATCTGAGTTTAATACAATGTTATGCTGCCACTGAGGCAGCCGAAGAGGAAGCGAAGCAATATTTCTATTCACAATTGCAGAAGGTATTTAATGAAATAAAGAAGAAGGATATTGTGGTGGTAATGGGGGACCTCAATGCACAAGTGGGAGATGACAATCTCGGACTGGAAGAAGTTATGGGAAAATATGGATATGGAAAGATGAATGAAATTGAGAAATTGCTCACTGACTGGTGTGCCGATAACGAAATGATTATAGTAGGAACCCTTTTTCCCCACAAGGAAATCCACAAGGTCTCCTGGGTGTACCCTGACAATAAGTTTGTCAGTCAAATAGATCATTTCTCTATAAGTAAAAGATGGAGATCTTCTCTTTTAGACACCAGAAATAAAAGGGGAGCAGATATCAATAGTGATCATTACTTGATGATTGCTAAATTACGGGTTAAACTGAACAAACCAGCAGAGAGATTTAAGCAAACTATGAGGAGATATGATGTATCCAAGTTGAGAAATAAAAACGTAAAGAAAGAATTCCATCTTAATCTCACAAACAGGTTCCATAATCTGGCGGTGGACGATTTAGGGGAGGAAAATTTGGGGGGAGCAGAAATTGAACAGCAATGGAAAACAATCAAAGAAGTACATGCGACAACGGCGGAAGTGGTGGTAGGATTTCGGAATGTGCGAAAAAAGAACTGGATGACTGATGAAACATGGAAGACGATAGAAGAAAGAAAAACATCAGAGAAAAACTTGTTTCGTGTAAAACAAATGCTAAGAAAAATGAATTACAGCTAGAATATAGTTTAAAGGAAAGGGAAGTTCAACGAAGTGCGCGCTCCGATCGTAGAAGATGGACGGCAGAGGTAGCTGAAGAAGTGCAGCAAGCAGCAGGAAAGAATTATTTAAAGGAAGTTTATCGTGCTGTTCGACTGCTATATTGCAGGAGAATACCTAAATCAAGTCTAGTGAAGAACAAAGATGAGATACTTCTAACAAATAAGGATTAAGAGATGGGAAGAATATTATACAGAAGAGCTCAACAGACCGGTGGATCAGGGTGAAGCAGACGAAGGGGAGGAAGGGAGTGAAGAGGTTCAGGAAGACAGGATTAACAGGGAGGCGCCGAGCAAGATGGAAATAGGAATTGCCTTAAAGACGATGAAAAATGGCAAAGCGCCTATATTTGATAACATCCCAGCAGAAATACTGAAAGCAGATGTGGACACATCTGTAGAAATACTGCATCCACTCTTTAAAAATATATGGGAAAAAGAAATTATACCTGAAGATTGAAAAAAAGACCTACTTGTAAAAATACCAAAAAAGGGGGACGTCACTCAATGAAAAATTGGAGAGGCATCACGTTATTATCTATGACAGGTAAAGTTTTAAATAGGATAATCCTGAATAGAATTAGAAATTCAGTTGAAAAGCGCTTAAGAAAAGAACAGGCAGGTTTCAGGAAACAACGATCATGCACTGATCAGATAAATACACTCCGTATTATCTTGGAGCAAAGCCTGGAATTTAGTACCAACTCATACTTAATATTTGTCTATTTTGAGAGGGCATTTGACTCCCTTTACCGAGAAAAAATATGGATTTATATGAGAAAATATGGTATACAAAGCGCATAATTGAATTAATTAAACAAAACTATGAGGGATCTACTTGTCAAGTGGTGCATGAAGGTCGATTATCTGAACCTATAGAATCTACAGCAGGAGTGCGCCAGGGAAGCATTCTTTCCCCTACCCTTCTCCTCATCATTCTGTACAGCGTAATGAGGAAGGTAACTGAAATGAAGAGAAGAGGTATCAATTGAGGGTTATATGACCAACTTGAGGATCTGGAATACGCCGATGACATTTGCTTGCTGGCACACGCTTTTGAGAAAATGAAGCTGAAATTACAAGATCTGGAAGAGCATGGCAAGCAAGTCGGATTGAAAACAAATGAAATAAAAACTAAGTCAGTGAGAATAAATACGAAGAGTAACCAAAGCTTTCAGTTAAACGGCAATAATATAGAGGACGTAACAGAATTTACATATCTTGGAAGTGTTGTCACAGTAAAGGGTGTAACGGAAGAAGAAGTGCGAATAAGAATTAGAAACGCCAACGCAGCTTTTGTAAAATTATACACCGTGTGGAAATCTCATGAAATATCACAGAAGACCAAAATGAAAAGAAGCTTTATTTAGAAGCAGCGTGAAAGCAATATTTTTATATAGCAGTCAAACATGGAAAGTGACCAAGAAAATATCACACCAACTACAAACCTTCATAAATAAGTGCCTCAGATTCTGGCCAAATGTCATAAGAAATGAAGAACTTTGGAAAATGGCAGACGAAGTACCGCTAAATCTCACTATCAGACGGCGCAAGTGCAAAAGGATTGGCCATACTCTGAGAAAAGAACAAACAGCTATTGAAAGACAGGCCCTAAGTTGGAACCCCCAGGGACAACGGAAAAGAGGAAGACCTAGAGCAAGCTGGAGAAGGACAGTGGAGGAGGAAGCCAGAAGAGTCGGCAAAGTGTGGAGGAGGTGGTGAGGTTGGCGCCAAACCGGGTCAGATGGAAGAACTTCGTGGAGGCCCTATGCTCCGAACAAACGGAGTAAAAGGAAATAAGCAAACAACAAACAAAAATATATTCATTGCCACATTGTTTCAAGTCATAGTTACCAAAGTGTTTTTGACTTAATACCTTATAAAAGAATTACAAGAAAGGTTTAAGTGAGTGGTCCCGAGTGTGTCGTGTGTCCTATCGTGTGTTTGTGAGTGTGTGTGTATCGTACATACTTATCATTTATTAATTTAATAAAGTTGTTGAGAATCGGACAAAATCATTTTATAATCTATTAAAAATAAGAACATATGAAAGAGTAAGACAATTTATTCAATGCATCAAAAAGAAATACTCACTCATTGCTTTTTGAGGAGCTTATGGCAAGAAATAGCCTTTAATATACTTTCCCGAGTTTTGCATAGAACATCATTTATACGAAGTATAAAATTTATCTAAATGAAGTACTAAGTAAGTATTTATCGTATTTTTATACGACAAAAGAAAGTTTATTCAGCAAGTAAGAATTTTAAGTAAAACTTTACAACAAATGTAACAACAAAATTAGACCAGGAACCAGGTAGGTCTGACCTTGTAAATAGTTACGGAGAGTTCATATTAGGCATACTTCTTGAGTTGGGCGACGTAATAATAATGCTGAGTTTTCGATCTCCAGTCATTGCCGCTCGCGCCGCCATCTTGGAAAAACGGCAGAGAATTTGACCTTTTTGCAATTATTTCGTTGCCGGTACCAGTTACGTCCAAAATATTTATTATAAGATAGATCATTTAATTTCCAGCATTTTTTGTAGAAATTCTTTGTTTGTCATATTAACATTTTCTGAAATACGAAGGATTGAAAAATGTAAATTTTCCCAATGTTTTGAATTTTCTCATTTTTATCTTAGTTTCGACGTGAATATTTGGTTTTGTTGTGTTTTACTCGTTTCTACGTATAATGAGTGTAAAAACCTTCAAGATCAATACAAATATAATATCAAAATACAAATAAAAATTAGAAATACATAGTATAGTAGGAATATAGGACAGGTATTCGATAAAGAAATTTAAATAAGTATTGACAAAGTTAATTTTATGAATTTTTTATGATTTACTCATTTCCCCATCACTATTGTGGTAAAGTACAAGGCACATTTTTATAGTGGTGTTTCCATTAGGCCTAATTCACTTCTCATTACAAACAAAGAGGCAGTGGTCTTTTGCGAGACGTACATAACACAAGAAACTTTCTGAACTGATGAAGGAAAAGTTACGGAAAAATAAAAGGATTTTCCTGCTTTCCAAACCATTCATCCCCGTCAAATTCCGGACTCTGTTACCAACTTCAAAGGAGCACCCGGAACTGAATTTATCCGGTAGATAAGCTGTTGAGACTTAGTTCACCGCCTACCGTTTATAACCTGTGTAGGTTTACTTTGCAAATTTTGTAAAATGTCCAACCGTACGTTTTCTTAATTTAAATAAATTGGCCAATATTCAGACTCATATTTTCACTTGCCTCTCATGAATACGTTAAATTTTAATTTTCGGTTTAAATTTGTGTGACCCGGGAAAATGATTTCAGAGTACTACCAATTTGTTTGAAGTCACTTTTATGAAATACTCCACCACGAATTAAACAATACAGAATTGTGGCTCTGGATCATTGATTATTATNCGGAATTCTTGAAATCGACACTTCCTCATGGTCATAAAGTCGGGTGAGGGATTAAAAATTTTGGGTACCATTAAATTCGGGCTGGCACAATTTGAGAAACTTTTACCTGCCATTGGTTGTCGAAAGATACAAATTGAGAAAAAAAATCTTAAATTTTACCCTTCGGGAAAGGCACTAGTTGAGAAACTCCTTTACCTGCCCATTTGGAACAATTTGACCCTTCTTAACAGTGCAGGTATACATTTTACCCAGTCCCTACCTAAAAATCAAGAACATTTCTTGAGAGCATCCAGTTGTCAAGCTTTTTAAGACTCGTTATTTTGATGTATATGTCGCAGTCCGATACTAAAATCAGTCTCTTTATAAAGAGCCGAACGATATTGTGTGAAACATTTAATATATTAAGTGACTGAAGATTTTCAACTTCTTTATTAAGTACCTGACCTTTGTCACCTGACTTTTATTTACTAGCTGAGTACCCGCAACTTTGCTCGCGTGAATTCTGTAATATGTCTCCTTTATTCCTTCTCATTGGGGTGATACCCTTCCCTGAGATGACACACCTTTTATGTCATACCCTTCCACGAGAAGCTAGGGTTTATAAGGCGGATCGTTGATTTAAGAAGAATCGGAAATGTTATTAATAATCTCAGCGACCCCTAAACCTTTGATCTCCACACATATCGGTAACCTTCAATGTTTTTTACATGTCTACCCTTTCCCATCCCTTACCAAGGGAGTGCTAGAAGTTCTTATTTTCCATGGGGACTGAATATACCCTTACACGATTACAGGATTTTACAATCAAGTCAGTAATGGTGAAAACTGTGAACTCGTTAAAGATATCTATCATTTTCGGTAAGTTGTATATAGCATCTCCTACCCTTGAGGTGCAAATGGTGTATACGGGCCGATTTTGGACTTGGGTCTTCGAAAATGTCATTAATAATCTCATCGACTCCGAAAACTATGATCTCAACACTAATATAAGTCATTTTCGATTATTTTTACATTTCTTCCCTTAACCAACAGCAGTGTATTCCCTCATTGGGGGTGATCGTAGACTTAAGCGACATTGAGAGTGTGACTCTTCTCATTTGCAAAAATTGAATGGTTGTATTCAACACCTTTATCGGACATTTTTTGATAATTTTAACCTGCCACACGTTCCCACCCCTACCCACAGGATGCTAGGGGTTTAATATCTCTAATTTGGACTAATTGTGAACTTACGAAGCACTGGAGGCGATTTTATCTATCTCAATGGCACCGTAACTATGGTTCCATATATGTTATAGAATTTTTTCATCATTATTTTTTCACGTCACTCTCTTCCCACCCCTTTCCCAGGGGTACCAGGAATGTCAAACCCTCACAGTGCTTCATGTAAGATAGTCAGTGTACAAAGTTTGGTTGAAGTTGCTCGAGACAATCAAGAGTTAAGGTGTGATACATAGGATGCATACATAAACGATTTTAACCCACATTTTACCCTTGTAACGAAGTTACATATACGAACTTAGTAAATTGATTACTACCTCCGTAATTAAACAACTATTTAGTAACTAAATAACTATTTAATGGGCAACAATTAAAAGAAGCTTTCTAGAAAGTTCTCGAACAAGTGAGTGTTTCTACTAGAATGGTGAATTATTAACATATCTGACAAGTGAATAAATACGGTAATATTCGACCAATTAAATATGTTAACAAACTGCAAGTTGACAGTTGAGTGCACTCGTCACAATTGTTTGACGTTGTCATATGTGGCACAACTTCACAAAGATTAATTAATACTGTCGGACTAAATATTAAATTCATTACTTTTGATATACTGTGTTGATTTTTAACTTCCATATTCATTATCTACAAACATACATATATTATTATATGGACATGTTTCTGATGTTGTATAATCTACTTCTATGTTCATACTAACACAGTTTATTTTACTATATTTTCTAGTTTCCTATTTCACAGGAAAACGTATCATTCTTTGTTTATTGTATTGCATGTGCATTTGTGTGTTTCATCCACTAATTATTTAATCAATTGACATTTGTTAATGTTTTCTGGTATTATGCCAACCAACCACTTTTGCAATTAACAAATACTTTATTTTATTATAAATGGAATTAAATCGTTTTATTTTATAATTAGTCAATTTAATTGACGTTTAACTATAAATGTCAATGTTGATTTATAAGTATATTTCGATGAGGTATTATCGTAGTTTTTTAATTAATCCCTTCTGATTTCGAGATTATCAAATTCCTTCATAAATTCATGCCTTGTCTGAATATCCTCTTAGGGGTGGAGTTTAATAAAATACTTTCTTGGCGGACGTCTACATCTTAAAAGGAATCTACCTTCCAAATTTCAAGGTTGTAGGTTTTGTAGTTTCTGTGATTTCGTGAATAGCCAGTCAGTCGGTGGTATTTCACTTTTATTATACATAACTTAATTGCATATAATTTCTATCCGACGGATGTTTCCTTAAACTATGAAATTTCGTAATTTTTTTTACGTAAGAGGATTTATAGTAAATAGAATTGTGGGCTCTCAAAGCAGCAACAGGCACGTGCACAGAGGCATGGCGTCGGTTCAAAGATACCATTCCTTAAAACTCTTGTAAAATCTAAACTATTTGCCCAAATTTCACGATGAAAAGACGATTTTTATCCTTGTTAAATGCACAAAACAAAGATCCCATTCAATTTGATGACGATAGATTTTTTCCTTCTCTAAATACTCGATGAAATGGAGTCAAAACAAGTACAAATTTCATTAATGTTAAGTTTTCTCTTTTCTTTTAAACAATTTACAATAATTGCACATTTTTAATCCTTAGATAGTGCACTTGCTTTTTATTGTCGTTATCTTTTGAATATAAGTTCCAATCGATTGTCTTTCTCCTTGGCGCGTTTCACATGATTCTCGATATCATAATAGTTCTTCTCACTCTAATAAACAAATCAATGCTTATTAATGAAAGGAGTATAAATAATAATAAATTTATTGTCAAAAAACAGTACAAACTGCGTATGACCACGTGGAGGACAATAAACTAATTTACTCTCCGGAAGCAAGCAAGGGACCATCCCATCAATTCCGATCAAGGGCCCTAAGACAGAGGCGGATTCAAAAATTTCAGCAAAAGTTCCTAGATAAGATAAAAAGTTAGCTGCGAGTTATAATACTAATAGAATGTCAATATGTTTGTAATNGAACTATAGATTATTCTGAGTATAATGTTTAAAAATCATAAGAGTTGAGAAAACCCCCCCCACTAAATTCACGATTTATTGTTACAATAAACACGCCCCTAGACAAAGCCTAGAGAACCTGTATAAGAAATCCGCCTCTACCAGAAGGAAAAACGGAGAAAAACCCGGGCCAGAATGGGGCTACAGAATTAATGTGCACAACCGTGCCAAAGTTAAGTACACATAACACTAAATTAATATGAGCCATACGGCAACACAATCGTGCAAGAAAATAGTTTTTGAAATTGTTATAAGTTGTTTAAAAAGTACTACAGCAATGGCGTGATAAAGTACAAGACGAATTTAACTTTTGTTAAAATCAATAAATTCTTTTACATTGTAGAAGCACTGGTGCAGGAGGTAGTTTTTAACCGCGGATTTGAAGATATTCAATTTCATAATATCTTTTATATTCTTGGGCAGGGAATTATATAGAACGATTCCCGAATGGTATGGTCCCTTTTGGCAAAGAGTGGTTGACACTCTAGGGCGATGAATATTACTACTATTGCGTGTATAGTGTTCGTGAACGAGACTGTTTCGTATAAAGCAAGGGTGGTGCTTCAGTAATTCGGTCTTAACAAACACGACCGTTTCATAAATATAAATGCAGGGAAGTGTTAAGATATTTAATTCCTTGAATAAAGGTTTACAAGAGTTTCGGGGGTGAGATTTACAAATTATCCGAACTATCCTCTTCTGAATTCTGAAAGTTTGAATACTCTGACCGGAATTACCCCAGAAGGTAATGCCGTAACGTAAATGGGAGTAAACGTTTGCAAAATATACGCAACGGGAAATACGTGGACTAACTGCGTTAACTAAGATTCGGAATGCGTAACACAATTTGCTTAATTGGGAATTAAGATTGTCAATGTGACAATTCCATTTGAGGTTGTCTTGAATATGGAGACCTAAGAATTTTGTATTTGTAACAGTTTTTAATTGTGTTCCGTTTAAAGAAAGAGAAACCTGGGGTAAAGATTTTGTGATACTATTGTGAAATGACATAGACACTGTTTTGTCAGTGTTTACAATGAGACGATTTGCATGGAACCAAGTCGAAAGGTTAGACAAAACTTTTTGAGCATTGGCGTGTTTACATAGTAAATTAGTGTCATCAGCAAAAAGAACCATTTTGCAATCTGATGTGGATGATGACATGTCGTTCACATACAATAAAAAGAGTATAGGGCCGAGAATTGATCCTTGGGGTACTCCGCAAGTAAGTGGCTTTGTTTCTGAAAGACAACGCTCAAGTATTTTATTTTTAGTATAGGATATTTCTACTTGTTGATATCTATCTTTTAAATAAGAAGTTAGCCATTGATGTGGAAGTCCACGAATGCCTAAAGAATGCAATTTGGTAAGGAGAATTCCGTGATCGATGACATCGAATGCTTTGGATAAGTCAAGAAAAACACCCTGAGGATTTTCTCCACTGTCAAGAGATGTGGTAACATCGTTTAAGAAGGAAAATATGGCGCTTGTAGTGGAAAAGAATTTCCTAAACCCGTGTTGATCGTCAGAGAGAATGTTATTTTTTGATAAAAAATCTAGAAGACGCTTAATAAATACATGAAATAATGATAATAATCGAGTTATTGAATTAAATGAGTATATTCAATGGATATAAAAGGTATGTGTCCAATATATTGTAAGAAATTATTAATTTTGCACATTTAATTAGATTTATTTGATTATTTGAAAAATAAAAATGTTTCGTAAGCGAGTGGAAATTTACCGCGACCCTTAGCGAAGGGCAGTATTGGAAGGAAGTCTCGCAAGGCCTTGCCGCTTGAGGGTCTGAGCCTGCTTCCTTGTTCTGAAGAGAGGTTGTAAATCTGCCAAAGCAGAGTGGGGTAGCGTCCTACGCATATACGTTTACAAGAAGCAATATACTTACTCACTTATCCGGCACTACAGCCCTGTGTGAGCTTTGGCCTCTTCTATAATATTCCGCCATCAAGTTCGATCCTAAGCAGCTGATCTCCATGGACGTACGTTCATTGTCGTCAGGTCAGCTTCAACTTCATCACTCCACCTGTTGCGTGGCCTTCCTTGTCGCCGTCTTTTTTCCATTCGTGATTTAGCCACTTTCCTAGGCATAAGATTTGCTATCATCCTTTCCACGTGTCTCAGCCACCTCAGTCTCTGTGCCTTGATAAATCTATGTCATATTACATTGTGTATTTCAGAACTCGTTCTTATCCTCCAACCATTCTGATCATGAATTGGGCCATGAATACGGCTAATAACCTTCCTTTCAAATATTCTCAATTTATTTGCGTCCCCAACTAATATATTCCAAGATTCTGAGCCATATACTGGTCTAATAAGTGTCTTATCTATTTTAATTTTTGTAGACCTGGATAACAAATTATATTTCAACAATTTCAGATTTGCGTAATATGCCCTATTTCCCGCCATTATCTCCTCACTTATTTTATTGTTGTAGTTAATAAGGTTCCCAGATATTCAAAACGTCGTACATTTTCAAAATTATGACCTCTTTCACCATGTCATCTCGACTTCTTCTGCCCTCTATGGTCGTCAAATGTATATACTTAGTTTTACTGTCATTCACCTGTAGTCTCATTCTTTTACCTTCATCTTCCATTTCAAGAAATATTTTTTTCAAATATGTACTATTCCTAGTTATCAGTACTACATCATCCACACAAATTTGCTTAGACTTAGACACAATGCTTCCGGTATTCGAAATTTTTTGAAGAATCTTGTTAATCGCCAAGTTAAACAGAGTGGCTGATAGCGCATCCCCTTGTCTAACTCTTCTACTAAGGGTAAATTCATTTCCAGTTCTTCCATCAACCATCACCTTTGCTCTTACATCTCACAGGGTAATCCTACTAGCTCTAATCAATTTCTGTGGTATTCCTATTTCATCCATGTACGCATATAACTTATCTCTGTTTATACTGTCAAAGACTTGTCTAAAATCTACAAAAAACATATGCAAGTCTACAATATGCTCATAACATTTTTCCATCGTTTGGCGAACCACAAATATTTGATCTACCGTACCTGATTTGCCTGAAGTCACACTGAGCTTCATCCATTACCTCTTCAGCATATTGAGACCGTAGATTAAATAATTGAATTATTTAATTACATTCTCAAATTTATAAATTACTTTATTCAGAAACCGTAGCCAGCAGAGGGTAAAATTT
>NNCF01128929.1:512500-552190 GCA_002313205.1 Laupala kohalensis | reverse complement strand
GGTCATTAGAGCCCATGCAAGTAGGGAAAAATGCAGTTTCGCACCATAGAGAAGAGCCATAGTAACTCTTCTCCGTGTGTGGGACTCGCCGAATATCTCGACCATACCCACTAAAAAACCCTCCTGAAATCAACAAATATCTAAATAAAAAGATGAAAGAAAAGAAAAGAAAACAGAATACCAATACATTATTTCGCAAAAAAGGAAAACAATTTTCTAAATATCATATTTTTGAATTACAGAAACGAACGATGAAGACAAAGAAGACAATAAAGATGAAAAGGGAGTGCAAATTTTAAACCCTCCCGAGAACTTGTGATCCACACAATAATCCTCCATTAAACTATATCATACTTAATGAATCTACGTAAATAATACTATATGGGTGGGATGTTTTTTTTTTCGTAAAATATATGAATATTTTATTCATTTTTTTTTTTTTGTTACATAGTTTTGAAAAATCTAGAAGCAGGGCCCACGATTTAATTTGGGAGATATGAAGAAGATCGAATATTACTCTCAAACCTAAGTTACATACTTATCAAAACTAAGACGTCACAGCAGACTGTCCTAACAGAAGAACTCCAAAGAATGAATGGATACGAGTGGGAGTGGGGGGTTAGATAAGGACGCCGCCGTCTGCCCACCCCCACCCCCCACCACGCCAAAAACAGTTATCCATAGCACGCCAGAACAACGTGGCCACAGCGCATTGCTACGCACTTGCTACGACCAACCGATGACGCGACTCCCAACGAAGGAATCATCATACAAACATTACTCTTTTTCTTTCCACCGCATCAAAATTTCGTGAAGTAATTCTGTGGCCGACAATCGATTGGATCCCGCGGTCAACTTTCCCTTCGTTTGCGTCCCGGTTACTCCCTTAATGTTGTTGTTTTTTTCTTTTCTGGCCAGAAGGGTATAGTTGAGTTGGGTCCCGCGGTCAAGTTCCCCTCTCCAGCACTCCTTCAAGGACGAACATTTCTGTACGTGGCAGAGTGGAGGAGGAGGAGGAAAATTAGTTGAAAATAGGAGTAAGCTAGAGATGCACAGCTAGAAAATGCGAGAGTTGTGTGAAAAAGGAATGACAACGGAAGAATAATATTTTATCGAAATTGGGTCATAGCCAAGCAAGTTAAGTCGAGAATGCTCTTCAAAGACAGTTCGAAATAATGTCAAAAGAAAGGTAGAAGACTTATCTTTTAGAACGTCCTGCCAAACTGATTCACAAAGAATTAATACAGATACCTTCACGAAGATATGTATGGACTACAAGATTTTCATAACTCTCATGTTCCAAAACTGTAAAAATTAGTGAACACAGCGAGTCGGCGAGAAAAGGACACGCATTCAAATAGATATTGATCAATATATTAAACAAGGATACTTGTTTTTGAGGTTTGATGAATAATTTTTTCGACTCTACATGGTCTTAATTAGCGAAAATCGACAAAACCAGTTTGTCCGAGAGATGGAGTTTTGTCGATCTTCAAGAGGCAAAGTAATTAAGAAAAAGACCGCGGGACCCAATCCAACTATACCGTTTGGGAAGGGTGGCAAGAGGATTAGGATAGCTTAACAAGGGGGTCCAATCCAAAGACTCCGAACTCCACTATTTAAGTCCATTCTTTAACCTCCATCCTGGCCCGGGTTCTTCTCCAGATAGAGGCGGATTGTATATTCAGGCTCTCTAAGCTCTTGCCTGGGACAGTCTACATATTGTAAAGATCAATCTCTCGCATTTAGACTTACTTTAATGCTCACAATTAATCTATATTAATAAAAAATATATGCTGTTCGTTGGTCTCAAGAGCATCACTTGACAACGGCTGGACAGATATGACTAATATAAAAAAAAGTTCGTAATAGAATAAGGTTTTTGGGGAAGTAAAAGTTGCCCGGAAAATTGGAAAAACAATGTGCTTTTTTCTATGGGATTTTTTCTTATGAACTCAAGACCATAACTCACGATTCGAACGATAGATGTGCGTGATTCTTTTTCGTTCTTCTTTGTTCGTTACGGTCCTGGAAAAGCTTTCAGGAAAAAATTAGGGACAATTACAAAGGTAAGTCGGAATATTGGGACAAACTACAAAAACCATAATTTTTGTATGCACTCTCGATCATGACACGATAGGAACTTTTCACAATTTTACAAAAGAATAAGAAACAAATTTATTGAAATTTGGACAGGACAACGTCTGTCGGGTCAGCTATTCCGAATAATCTATAGTCACATAATATTACGTACTTGGCTAACTATATTTTCTGTGTTTTATTCAATACAATTTTTTGTTTGTTGGGGCTTTAGGGCTCGTCAACATCGAAGGTCATTAGAGCCCATGCAAGTAGGGAAAAATGCAGTTTCGCACCATAGAGAAGAGCCGCAGTGACTCTTCCCCGTGTGTGGGACTCGCCGAATATCTCGACCATATCCACTAAAAAACCATCCTGATTTCAAAAAATATCCAAATACAAAGATGAAAGAAAAGAAAACAGAATAAAAATACATTATATCACAAAAAAAAGGGAAAACAATTTTTTAAATATTTTGTTGGTATTCTGTTCACATTCTAACACGTAGCTAACTTTGAACTCTTTTATCTTCCCATCCGCCTCCGCCTTTGAGTCCTGGATCGAAATTGGTGGAATGGTCTCTTCCTCGCTTCTGGAAAAGAAACGATTTCTTTGTCCTCCATGTTTGTGACAGCTTTTTGACAATAAATTTATTTACACATATTATAACACACGACCTATTTTGGACTATCACAATTTAAGTCCCACTAACAACGAGAACTCGAATGTCAAGTGGAAATGAAGAATATTAAAACACACATCAATAATATACGCGGTAATCGTAAAAAAAAAAAGTCATAAGTCATTTCTTTTTATGTTCGTGTAGCAACTTTGAGGTTATATTTTCATATGTTTCAAAATTTTCAAATTATATTTCAATACTCTTTCCCGTCTTCATCGACATTCATAGTCAAAAATGTATCTCCGAAGACGTATACTTGCTTACGCTACCTAGACGGTAAAAGATAGGAGACAACTCTCACTGGCAATATTGTTTACCTCTAAGAGTCCTACAATTAAGTCGGCGACAGCGTTTGTCTATCTACAAAGGTTAACCTAAATTATTGGGGGGGTGGGGGGAAATCCCATCATAATGCGTGGTATACTTATGGACGATGGCGAAGTGGATAGCGTTGTCTGCACTGGGTTTTAACACCCAACCAGCTAGACTAGCTGTGCACAAATAATTCTTTGTCAAGCGAGTAGTTTCAGACTGCCAATGACCACGTTGAGGTTAATTAACTAATGCAGCGTTTCTGCTTAACAATAAACTAATTAACACAGAGCGTACCCGTTCAGGTATCTTTTTCTTAGAGATTACATTTTCGTAACTTTGAATATACGTATGTTTCGGGACTACACATCGAGAACAGCTTATGCGACTCTGGTTCAAATCGCAAAACAGAAGGGGTTTTGGGATGAAAAAGAGAGCAGCATTCTCCGAGAAGAATCGTGGTTTGGATATTCAAGAGCATAGTGTGGTGTAAAATTATGTTCTTCTTGACCACTTGATATCCATGAGAGTATACGAGAAAGTAGAAGAACCTTAGTGAGGGTTGCAGTATATAGAACTTCCGAAAACGACCACTGGAGTGCGCTCGTCGCGTGTCGCCGGCGACAGAAGAAGGAGACACTTACGTCACAGGTAGCAGCCACATGAACCTACCACGCCGCCCCCATTGCCAAGACTACGTCACATGACGCAGACAGGCGACGAAGTGAGCAGCATGTATCGAGACAAAATTTACGACGTTTTACACCAAAAATCTGTTCCAGGTACAGTAGCATCTTCTCTAACCCAATCAGGTTCCGTAACAAATGTCTTGATTTTTAAAAAAAATCTATTCAAACGATTCAGAAAGTAATGTTTTTACGAAAGTAAATTATCTTTTTATACAATACAATGTTTACCATCCAAATTCTACTACAATTAACGTCCATTACAACGGACTAATTGGGACCTGTTAAGATAAGCGAAAATTCACACAATCCAATATAATACGAAAAATAAAAGTGTGGCAAAAGAATCTAAAGTTTATGTAATAATTAAATGTAGATTTATGTGATCTATTTGTTTAGAATCAACAAAAAGAGAGTTTAAGAGAGTATTCTGTGAGATTTTCAAATGTATAATAAAATGAATGCTGAATGAATTTTAGTTAATTATTATTGCTATTATTAGTTTTGACAAATGTTTATTTCATTTACAATATTTAAATTTTCCAAAAATAAATAAATCTATTTGCTTTTTACCGGTTTTCAAACCATCGGGACTTCACAGTATTATCATAATATTCATTAAAATGCCTTGTTTCTTAATCAATTAGTTCAATCAATAAAAAAAACTATTAATTAAAAAAATACAGATCATGGGAAATTCAATTTTTGAGAACATGTATTTTACTTTTTGCAGTATTATGAACGTGGCTTTAGCTCGCGAGCAGTCGCCGTCGTCATCTACATCATAAACATTTATAATGTACATATGTCATTCCGTGGTACTAACGAAGTCAAGCGAATTTAGTTTCTTAAACAAATAACTGTCACAATAATTACGATTTGTCATAAAATTAAAATACAAAGTAATTTAAACAGGAAGAAAAAATATCATTAGACTTATGAATAATTTTATTCAAAAGTAAACGAATGCCTTAAGTAAAATAATTATAAAGAAATCCATTACTTTACCAAAGATAGGGGGCCTCATAGGGCACAACAGTTCACGAACTTACCTAAAAAAAAAAAAGTAAGAAACTTAAATTAGTCACACTATCAACTGTGAAATGAAAATAGACAAGTTTGGCATCATTACAGCAGAAAAATATCATACACAAAGGTTGAAGTCATAGATAAAGGAAAATCATAAGTGTTTTAACATCGACTCTTCATTGTGAATTACAGATAAAAGCATTGTGGATATGTTTAACAAGTCAAACGAAACACGAGATAACATACCAAATAAAACACCAATGCAAAACAAAGTCCAAAATACATGAATGATTCATCGAAAGAGTAAACCGACAATCTACATGAATATAAAAAAGGGCGATATTTTTTAAAACCATTACTGGAAATTGCGGAAGGAAAGTAGAACTAGTGGTGCAACACCGTTGCACACGCTTCCTCACGTTTCTTTCTCCACCTACACCATTGAGTGAGAAAAAATTCTATAAATAGAGGATTATTTATAGCAGGGTCCTCTATAGTTTGATCGTCTTCACGCGCTCTATTCGAAATGTTTATTAAAGAAATCCTATAATTACCGTTGACATCAACCCTCTCCAATTTCCAAACCCAGTCGTTGGGATTTACCAGGAGGTTAACTAGGTAGGATGTATAATCTACATGACACAAGAAAGATATTATCCATGTGAGTAAACACACCATCTGTATTCGTATTTAATTTGCTAATTAAGCCAAAGAGAAAATTTTTGAAATATAAAATCTACATTTCTGGCCAGTAAAAAAAAACGGATATCGACAGCAAGTAAGTGCTACAGAAAATATGATATGTGAGTTACATTTATGCATCCATTTACTCAGGATAGCTGCGCAAAGACGGAGAGACGCTATGCCAAAAAACACTTTGAGAATCCGGGACCACCAAAACTCCTATTTCGAATTTTATCCCAATGCAATACTGCTTATATCAGGAAGTAAATAAAATAAAAAATTCAAAACAATCGAGAAATGGATATTTAAACATAAAAATTGTGAGTAATTTAGACGTGTATTGTGCCCAAAGAGATAGGGGCAATTTTACATTACACAAGTAGAGGTTGGATTTTTTTCTCCCAGCAGCTTTTTACACTTCAATATCGAGATTACATTGCTGTGACGACTGGAAAGCAAACCTACCTCCATCCATCCAGCCACCTCCTACCACTGCTAGTATCAGTAGCTACAACTATTACTACCGACTACTACCAACACCTCCACGCGGGTCAAGTTGCAGGTGAACCCAGCTACTAACGACAGCCAACTCCTACCTCCTATCGCTCCATGTAGATAAGCTTCAATAGCACATAGCTACATTTCCCGTTTACAAATACAACAATGAAAATGGAAAAAGAAAACTTAGCGACTGCGCATAGCCACTTTAATTTAATTTTAAATTACTTTAAATAATTGAATTTAATTTTTAATTGCTTTAATAATTAAATTTAAGATAAAAAATTACTTTATTTTTTTAATGAATTAAATTATGAAATTTAGTTTTTAAATGGTATGATACTATATTTTTTAAATACATTTCTCATCTTAGTACTTTTCTTATTTTTTATTTTAATATATTTCTTATTTTAACACATTTTTATTTTAACACGTTCTTATTTTAATTCATGTATGATTTTGTATATCCTCGTTTTATTTTTGTTGTTGTAATTGTTGTATATTGATGTATATTTTATGTATTTAAATTTCTGCCACCGGGCATGACAGCCCAATTGCAGTAATAAATTATTATTATAACGTGCGTGGTTCGACAACTTCGAACGATCTCTGACACTCTAAAAGGTCTTGAAAGTAAAAATAATATTTGGAGCACAGGATACTTAATTAGCAGCAGAAGAGTTTTCACACGGTTACAAGGTGCGACGCGTTGCCTCCATAATTAGAGCACAATTGCTCTTCACTTAACGTCCAGAATCTAATTAAGTGCCAGGAATGCAACGGCCCCATTTCTTCGTCAAGTGAAATGAAGTCATCGGTTACTGAATTCCTGTTATATTTGTGTTTTCTCACCTTCACTTTAATGAAAAAGCATTTTTCGAAGAAAATGTTTCATTACAGAAAGCAACAAAACGTTCCGTCAATTTACTGCCTAACGCTTTTTCTCTCAAACACGTATTTTCCCGTTACAGCGAAATTTACGAATCCAACACGTGCGATTCGCCCGACGAGAAACACGCACTGGAATAGATTACACCAAATTACGCCCATTTTCTTGTTGTAATTAGTATTTTCCTCTGAAATAAGCGTGTTTCCTACAATAAGCAAAATAATAACAACACCCAGATATTGATATTGCAGTAACCAACACCCACAACACACAATTTACTAACAACGATAAAATTCAAAAATTTGAAGATTTGAAAACAGAAATTCATCGCTTATGGAATACGGAGAGTGTATATACAGTTCCTATACTCCTCTCCACCACCGCAGTCATCCCTCACGGTCTGCATTTGAGAATCAATCGGCTTCATCCCCCCACCCCCACCCGGCAAAACAAATCTAACTTTACAAAAAGCACCCACCCTTCACACCTGTAGAATAGTCAGAAGATTTTTAAACTGTGACATTGTTTGAGGTGAGGATGCTTGGTATACCCCGCACCTCGCCTGAATCAAACTACGAGTTGTGAAAAAACGTATTCATGAAAATAAATAAATAATAATAATAATTGACGGTTCATTGTAACTGACGAGCACGTTGTTAATAACAGACGTGATATTGAATTACGAGACAGAGAGAGGAGAGTGGCCTCTCTCTAGTTGATGTAGCAATCACCAACTCACAAAATATTCAGGCAGCGATCAACGATAACAGGAATACATATTCTGATTCGAGTAATGAAATGAAAAAGACGTGGAAGCTAGACAGCGTGTGCATTGAACTAATCGTTCTCTCTGCGACGAGTCTCATTCCAACGTCCCTCCATGAAAGGTTTGAAATTTTAGGGTTACACAAGAATTTATTCATTCTCATTCAAAAAGCAAATTGTTCTGCATACTACCCGCTCGGTAAAAAAAAATTTAAGGCAGGAGTAGATGAGAATGTTTGGCTTGAGTCCGCATCTCGTCTTTTACCAGCAACAATATGCTAAGATCGAAAATGATGATGATGATAATAATAATAATTCATCTGGAAATTACAAAATCACTGAACTGCATTAAGAATCCCATAGCACGAGACCATCAGTATAAACCTCAATCAGTCCTGCAACATGATTTGAAGTCAAATATTTTGTACTGGGACAGAAGCATTCTCACTGACCTAACAACAGTTCACAACAGACCTGATATCATTTGGAGAAGAAAAGAATCAAAATTGTATCTCGTCGATTTCGCTGTCGTAAATTACAACAACTTGGAAAAAGCAAAGAACGACAAAATACCAACTAGTCCTTGAAGCAAAAGAAAACCTCTGGAATGTTCGAGAAGTGATCACAGTGCCTAACCCAATCCCTAGCCGATTCCGTTAAGAAACTCGAAATCAACACCAATCCTACTGTCCTCAACCCACATTACCTGAAAGTTCATGGACCTGAAATAGATTCTCCCTCCCGGCAGAACTTGATTTCATAATGCACCGCTGAGAGGAAAACCAACACTAGATGAGAGAACTAAATGATGAAGATAGTAAGTCGCGACATTTCACTTTGGCTAATCGCACTATCCAACGTTAGACCCTACAATAAGCCAATTCAAGAATATGGAAGTAGCTTCTTAATAATGGTACATGGTAATATCACTTGATCTACGTGCGGCGGAGGGTGAGTAACAACGCCCACTACAGGTCCGGGTGCCCGGTCTTATGCCACGTGGAAGGGACGGTAATGTTGGGAATCACTGCGTGCGTCACGACAGCGGAGTGATGCAAAAAGGAGCAAAAAATAAAATACGGACTAGATCTAATAGAGAGCCTCGTAATGACTCGGTTGAAGGAGAGGAGGTCCAAGAAACTACGGGACCAAATAAATCGAAATAACATTTTCGCGTGATAACCTTTCCTGTGCGCCGAACGGGAATGCGGTTTAGCATTCTGTACGCGGAATGAACTGACCAATCAAAATGCTCCGATGCATATTTTGAAAAATGTTGAATGTTAAGAAACTGGAAGTGGAGCGCGGTGTGTAAGTGAAGTCGGAGGAAATGAACTTCTGTCCGGAAATAGGCCACTTCTGTTCCCAACGTATTCGAAGTCAAATCTCAAGTTTCGTTTCGATGCATCAATTTGTTCGTAAGTTATCGGTAAAACAAAATTCGTTAAAACTTAAGAATATGGTCCCACACGGGTTCGAAAAAATAATTTATGTCATAATACTACAAATATTATTGCGGTTCCGAAAATATGAGCAGCATTCTTCGCTTTTCATATTTACGATAGTTACAAAGAAATATTGTTCCGCACTATTTTCTTCTCTCCGCCACCGTTAATGTTAGTATGTTAGGGTATGATAATTATAATATGGCTCGCAACAGCGATTATAACAAATGTTTCGGTCACAGTCGGCGATGTTAGGTTTGTTAGACCCCGGCGATTCCGTTTTAAGAAAATCTGTTGTCAAGTGTGAAGATGGAGGCGATGGCGGAGGTAGCAGCACTCGCGGAAGGATATTCGAAGAAAAATGTTAGGATGATAATGTTAAATTTGCCGTCGAAAAATTGGAATCTTTTTTTTCACATAAAATGATTCAATTTGTAATTTCCGAGAACAAAGTCCCTTCCAGAATAATGGCAAAAAAAAGCCGTTTTTCGATATTTCATCTGGATATTTTTCTGCGGCGTTGGACCATTTGGTTAAGTTGGTCCCAAAATTCTTAACATACACACATACGACACTGGACATCGTCGTCAAAATTTGAAAATACACTGTCCTGGAGCCAATCCGCAAAGATCCGAAGAGATCTAAATAAATAAATAAATAAATAATCAACCGATTACAATACTTCCCTTATACACAGTGCAATTGGAAAGTAAAAAAAAAAAAAGTATAATTAATAGTGATTTGATAGATCGCACTTTAATATAGATTAAAGTAATAAGGTTTTATTACATAAAAAAGGGCGATTAGGTCAATACTTCAGGGAGTAATGGCGTGAGGTCATCGCGTGTTTCTGGCTCGCATTGTGAAATTTCTGAAGCATGTGCAATGTATGCGTTTGATAGCGAAAGGAGGAGCAGCACATAAAACTATTTCGACGAAGGTACTTGAAGTACCACTAGATTTATTTGTATTGAAGATGAAGTATAGACGCGTTTTGGAAACAGCTAGGGAGATGCGAACTAATGAGGAAATAATACACAGAAGAGAAGGGATGAAAGACACGACAGGTACGTCATATAATTCGATGGCAGTTAAGTGCGAAACGACGAACGACGTATAACCATTTGGATTAGGTGGATTTTTCAAGTAAAAATAGGAACTGGTTTATATTGAACCAAATGAAATTGAATCACTTTAAATCCGCGGTCAAAAACTACCTCCTGCACCAGTGCTTCTAGAATGTAAAAGAATTTATTGATTTTAATAAAAGTTAAATCCGTCTCGTACTTTATCACGCCATTGCTGTAATACTTTTAAAATAACTTATAACAATTTCAAAAACTATTTTCGTGCATGATTGTGTTGTCTTATAACTCATATTAATTTATTTTTATGTGTACTCAACTTTGGCACGGTTGTGTACATTACTTCTGTAGCCCCATCCTGGCCCGGGTTTTTCTCCGTTTTTCCTTCGGGTAGAGGCGGATTTCTTATACAGGTTCTCTAGGCTTTGCTTAGGGGCGCGTTTGTTGGTACGCAAATTCGCGAATTTAGTGTTATTTCAATTCTTGTGATGTTTAAACATTACACTTAGAATAATCTATTGTTCGATAATAATTTGTAGATGTAAAATAAATTTGTGGTATTAAATTACAAACATATTGACATTCTATTAGTATTATAACTCGCAGCTAACTTTTTTTCTTATATAGGAATTTTTGCTGAAATTTTTGAATCCGCCTCTGCCTTAGGGCCCTTGATCGGAATTGATGGGATGGTCCCTTGCTTGCTTCCGGGGAGTAAATTAGTTTATTGTCCTCCACGTGGTAATACGCAGATTCTAACTTTTGCATTTTTTGACAATAAATTTATATTGAATGACTATGTACGGGAGTTCGTTACAGGAATTGTAATGACCTTGTGGTGGATAGGGAACACCAGATGCGGGAGTGTACCTTGTACGGACGAGAACGTGCAGAAGATCCAAGTCGGACGAGGAGAAATGGGGATTACAATCTTCGAGTTTGCAAGGAAAAATCGATTCAGCGGATAAATTTTGAGCGTTAGGAGAATTTGAGACGAAGATAGGTGAGTTGAGAGAGATGTGATTAAGAAGGAAAATGTATAGTGAGACATGACGAAAACGACAGCAAGACATGTACGTACGAGCGCAGGGAGGGGAACGTTGGCTACAGCAAAGAGGAGTAAGAAAAGAAAGAAAATAAAAATTGTGACGAACTCGGGACCTCTGACCGCAGGTACGCTATCAACCGCTCGACTCCCGAGTCCGGACGCAACATCCACTCGCCCAACATTTACGATTCAAACACGAAAAGCTCGTAATGACCCTGTTTACAGACGAGATAATCATTTCGCCACGGTCAAAATGAAATGAAAATACATAAAATAGATAGGAAAATTCAAGCGGAGGTTCAAACTCGAGTAAATTGCATTCTTGAAATCGATAGTAGTGCGTAGCACGCTCGCGGCGTCTTAAACCGTCGGTGATTCAAATGATGATGAATGGATAGAGAAAGAGCACGTGTTAGTCGCGAGTGAGGGGTTCGTGTCCCGCCTGCGAAAGGAGGCCACACGCTCGATTGTGTTCTTCCTAATACGGCGCGCGAGCGACGGAGTGACGTAACGCGACCATATGGCTCCACACGCAGAACGGCGACGTAGCTCTCACGAATGACGATTCAGATCCAGCTGCCTCACTTGCACTCGCTGCCCACACGTGCTACTACAAGAAACAAAACGTTTCACAAAAATAAGCGATCGTTCGAGAAGTATGTAACGGTCTTTGCGAGGTGAAACGTGACGCGTTACATTTGGAATACCATTAATGCTCAACATTCTGACCCATTCTGCCCGTGTGACCACCACATACCTGCAAGGAAGGAGCACGTACTTGTAAAATGTCCACTAAACTAATAAAAATTCCAGGCAGAACTAAGAAAAATACTTATAAGACGAGACAAACCTAACTGGATGAGACAGGAGTATGATGATTTCCAAACCTTGACATCAGAAATCGCAGCAGTATTGACCATACAGACATAGTAAAACCCTCAATCGCAAACTTGACAACACCAAACCCAAATTGGAACAAAAGCAAAGAAGAGACTACAACGAAAGAATGGAAGAAGAAACCCGACACCGCAAAAGGAAGGATATGAAATGCATCCAAAGCTACACAATGGAGGCCACCTTCCTCGTCGAGGATAGGGACGACGTCCGCACCCAACGAGATGGATTCGTCCTGCTCTGCGACAGAGAGGGGTATCATCAACACGTAATTAAAAACAACACACAACACATCCATCTAATTACGTTTAGTACACGAACAAGGAGAAGAATACGACACAACAGCTTCAGTTGAAGAAGTTCTTCTTAGGTATGGGGGTCTACACACACACATTGAAATTAAAAAAAAAAAAAAAAAAAATTGTCTCAATTCAGGCATAATTATCCTAAAATGAAAAAAAAGAAAATGTGATAATCCTCAACGCAGTTTTCTCCGTGAGACACAGACATTCATTGTCCTGCTAAGTACACAAATGATTATATTTCCTCCTCTAATTACTGCTCTTCATTCTTACGATGCGAGAAGGCAGGTCGCCTTGTGACTTCACGTTAAGGAGGGGTTTTGTATAACGTGACAAGGCGTGACACGGGAAGTCACGAGGGGGAGAATCCTCAATGATCGCGTGCCGTTGATGATGAACTGATCCCTAACTGATTTAAGCTCACTATCTATAAAAGTACGTGTGTTCGTAATCGTCATCATTCAATTCGTGTGAATCAATTTTTGCTCAAAAAAAACAGGTGGTGGTGGGGGGAATTTTAATGGATTAAGAACACTTTATTTTAATTGGATCAACTATATTTTATTAAATATTTTAGCTTTGTTAACATAACGCGACACCAAGAGCAAATGTACTTCTTAAGAAATACCAGATCAATTACACAATAGTAAGTGTAAACATAATTTTGTGTCTTTTTTTAAAATAACCATGATAACGATACGATGAAACCGAGGTGGCCGAGGGTGCGTGGCCAAAGAAATTAAAAATAATAATAACCAACCTATTCTCATTTTACAAACATGTCCAGACACCGTCGAACAATAACTGTTGATATTTCAACCACTGTACAAAGGGGTTAGCGTAGTCGCTCACCGCCGACAATCGGGGTTCAATTCCCGGCGGGGCCAGAAGAAAATTTGTAGCTCTTCACATTAATGTCCCAATCCATATAGCTGTGTCTACTGGAAAGCGAACTCCCCTCCTCCTACTAACCACCTCCTTGAGGGCAAAGTTTTTGGCAATCCCAGTTAACCGGCCCACCCTACTAACAATAGTACTATCACCCATCACCTACCTCATATCGCTCCATGTAGATAAACATCAATAGCACTTAGCTACATTTCCCATTTACAAATACTATAATCACTGCAGAAAATATGTAAAAGCAAATTCAATCGTCTCGTCACCGTGGCAACCGAGAGAGGAATGACACTATTTGCTGTTTACGGTCACACTGTTACTTCGCTCCCCAAGAGTCTCACGTCGTCATCGGTGGTCACAGTTAGAATAGAGGTAAAGACATTAGCATTTGTTTTTTGTTTTTTTCTTTCAAGGGACAGAATTTGTCACAAATTCTCAGAAGCAAGAAGTCACTTTGGATTCCCCCTAGCTTTGCACCGAGCCGCGCGGCGATAGTTGCACCACGGTTTCCAACATAATCCGAATAACCTGGATTTTTTTAATTACTCGTCCACTGCCGGTTTCAGTTCGTCTGGAAACGCATGGTTCTTTACCAGTTGTGGCTTCGTTATTGAGGTGGACTTGTAAGTACGTCAAGATTATACTAAACGGGAGGATCCGATAATCCCTGGACACACTCCCGACACGAGTGAAGAGCTTCGTCTCGATCTTTCTTATTCTGCTTCCACCTTGGGCTGTTGACCCCGACGACCTCCAAGGTCCAGCATCATCCCCCCCTCCAATCAAGTGGTGTCTATATCTTCTTTTTTCCCCTCTCTCTCACCAAGAGGCTGCAGCAGGGGAATCTAGAGGGCGTCAAAGAGTAAACAATCACCGAATAAATACTCCTTTGTGAATAGAATCATTGTACACTGGAATGACGTACCTGCAACAACAATTACGAACTTGCCAAAAAGAGTAAAATGTCTCCGCAATCGTCTTCCTGCTTCTTCGAAACAGGAGCACATGCGATGTGCAGTGTAGTGAAGTGAATGGAGACAAAGGGTATAGATTATGCTCAGAGCGAATAGAATTGCTGTACAGTGCAGTGTAGTGATGTGAAGTGTGCGGGACTGTTCACAGTAATTCTGTTTTGGCGTTACTTTTATTGATATTAATTTCTTTTTATTATATTATAGCAATTATTTTTACATTAAGGTTATAGGAGGAGTAATGGTATAAGCGTATTTTGTACTTATGAGTGTGTGTCTGCATCAGTTTGTAAGTGAAAATGTGTTTCTGTACGTAAGCGAATACACACACATATGGACCTAACTTAATTTTTTAATTTATTAGGTGTATTACTCTTCTCGCTAATTGTGAACTAATTTTCAAAGCATTTTATTCCGTGTGTCTATTTTATAGATATTTGGGCTTTCTTTTATTATAATTATCGTATTACGTATATTCTTATTATGTCTACTATGTTTACCATCTGCCACCGAGCATTGCTCACTCGAAGTTGATGTAGTTTACGTTTTCAGAAATGTTTCGGATGATAGTTGTGTTCAAATTTAAGAGTCTAAATCATACTTGGTGACAGATGTGAAGGCATCTTGCATGACGACTGCCCCTTTCGCCCCCCAGCAGAAGACCGCTACTACACGTATTCGGTAGGGTTGAGTTGTGTGTGAAGGGCACAGAGAGTAGAGACCATATGTTAGTTGATTGTGAGAGAAGATGGCGGTAAAAGAGGGGGGGGGGGATAAATAAGTCGGGTAGAAAAGGGAATAAAAAATTCTGACAATGGCATACTTTCATCAAAGATACAGAAACATAGCTATAATTCACGGTTATGTTAAGACAATTATGATTATCCAGGAGCTATGAGCGAACACGATGGAGAGACTTAGGAAGACGGCGCAGGAGCTGGACAAGAAGAACGGCTACGAGACTCGAACATCGATGAGGTAATGTCCTTTCGCCATTACACGTTGCATCAGCGACCACCAACCAGTGGTTAGGGATTCGCACATGGGTATTGCAGAAAATGCAAGACGGAGACCAAGTAGTCGAAGCGAAATGTCGAGAAAAAAACACTCATCCTCCAACTGAGGTTCACGAATCAGCCAAAAGCACTGAATAGAAACCAAATGAAAATTATATCAGATGTTTTTACCTATTATTGGTTGACTAATTAATTCCAACAAAATTATATTTCACCGTAATTGTCTATAAAAAACAATTAATGGTTCTGCCAGCTTAACATGAACCTTGCAGGACCACTCAAAAAAACTTAGTTGTAACTTTTGGCTGTTTATTGGCTAGACCATTTCTATCGTATTTGTTTATAACACTTATTTTGTTGGTATTACATTTTCTTGTAAATAAATAAACTTTTACAAACTAAATAAATAAATGACTCGAAATTGTTATGTATATCTTAACTTCATTTTTCCCACCAGAAGATAAAAATGTTGATGTAAACGTTAATTCTACGTGGAATTTAATAATAATTTTTCGTAATCATTATTTATTCTCAAAGTATGTATCAAATATACAAGTTCACCTAAATACAACGATAACTGTAGTATAGTATATAGGAAAAATAATATCTACACGCTATTCTACAAGATGGATGCCAAAAGAGCAGCAAGATCCGTAACAAGTGACGCACAAGACCAAGATTCACGTTACTACAAGTCCATCCGTGTCTTGGTCTTCTTTTGCGAAACTCTGGAGGTCCGTGAGGAAATTTCAGAGGCCAGCAGGAAAACGTGCCTTAAATTGCAATTTTTCATGAATCGAAGTAAATAGTTTCCTATAGAACAAATATTAGATTGTTTAATTTCTAAGACTTTATGGATGTCCAATTAGTTGTTGACCATTGATCCACACAAACTCTATACATATTGTTCCATCAATTATGTAAATGTTTATAATAAAGTACTTTTTCCACTAAAATACAAGAAATGAACTATTGATCCCCCATTGGACAGAACTGCGTGAGGTTTTCAGACGCAGTTTCTCTTTAGTAAATCCAGGCGAATGCCGGATCGGTACCTAAAATACCCCAAAATCTCCCCTTCTGGCTAATATCTTCACCGACGACTGGAGTTTGGACAGAGACCTGATGACACAGTTAAATTGATCATCAAGTCCGTTTCTCTTTACGTTTTGAGCATATGCTGCGTTTGATATTTCGTTCACGGTCTACGCCCCAGCAATGTTTCGCAAAAGAGTGATTTCAGCGAAACTATATAGAGTCGAAAATAACAGAAGACGACGCAGGAGTACAAAAAGAAAAGAAAGTTGGCGCAAATTCTGGACACACATTTCGGTCGGCGAAAGATTTTGTACACCTTTCTCGAAAAGAACGTTTTGCACCGACAGAAGTGACGTAAAAATTACAACTGCTCCAAAGAAAATCGTAATGCAGCCACACGGCTATTCACACCGTCGCTTCTTCAAAAATGAAAGAAGAAGAAAAAAGACAGAAAATAAGAAAAATCCCCCTCTAGACTTCGTAACAGACTCCCCTTCCTACATTCGCAATAGCACTACGTCACTATTGACGTCATCGAAGCAGCGACCAATGGCAGAGGAGCATCGATCTGGGCACCGCGATAGTTGGTTGACAATGAGACTTCGGAGAGGGGGGAAAGACGGGGGACGAGAGGGGGAGAGAGCTTGTGCAAACCGAGTGCCCCTGGACCAAAGAGTCTGTCTATCTGCTGCATCTACACTCCAAGTCATGTAACTTTGCCGAAAATTACGCAACATGGCTACCTAACACAAACTGGCACCATCTACGAATTCAAGTTATTTCCAAATAAATATTAATAGTAGTCACAAAAGCGACTATTTGCTGTAAAGAAATACAAGTAAATGACAGAACAATCAAAGACAAAGTAATATTCGATGCAGAAGGAATACAATACAAGAGCACGCGAATTGAGTAGGTGTCAGAGGTTGGCGAGGGATTTAAGATTTCAAACATTCGAATGTCCTGGCAATATATCGCGAGGTAAAAATATTACTACTCCTATGGATGACGGCGAAGTAAAAGTAACATTCATCTCACCGGTGAATGTCATATTTCTCGTCAAATATGTAAATCCATCTCGTCTTAGATTTCAAGATTTAGGTATTAGTGTATGCTTTTAGAGAGCTGCAAGACAAGATTCCATCAGCGCATCTTGAACTAATCCTAAGGTTCGACTTAACTATCTGTCGCACATCGCGTTCAGAAAAAAAAAACGCCAGCAATTACCTCGAAACCTAATAATGTACAGAGGCAAGAAAGAATTGATGGACAATTACCTCTCTTTGAAGTGCGAAGAAACAAAACCACGAATCTACAAAATAACACGAAAATCAGTAAACGTATGGCGGTCATACCCCAATCCTGACAAAATGAAAGAAAATGCGTCCAAGAACTAACCCCATGTTTTGATAAAACTGGCTTTTACCTTTAGGAGAGAGAATGTACTTCATATGAGGTAATTGAGATATTTAAAAAACCCAAATTAAAACCACGTATGAAATAGTTTACGAAGCATCTAAGTCTCCAGAGATTTCTCGGAATGCACGTACAATACAATCTAAAAAGTATTTACAATTTCTATTTAAAACTAAGTTTTGGTATCAGAAACATCTTGAATAATTCTAAACTGAAGAAGGATTATTAAACATTTATACAGAGCTTAATTTGCCGTTATGGTTAATTTAGTTGTACCTCCCAAGGTAAGTAAAAGCTTTGAATATGACATCCTTAACTTACACTTCGGATACTTACAATAAGGGGTTCAGATAGTCAAAAACACACTGTTACAAAGTGTATACTACCACGCGGAGGACAATAAACTAATGTACTCCCCGGAAGCGAGCAAGAAACCATCCCATCAATTCCAATGTCCTAAGGTAGAAGCGGATTTATTTTAGAAACTTCTAAAATAACTAAAATAGTTAGCTGTGTGATATAATATCAACAAATATCACGAGAAGCAGCAAGCAAACGAAGTTGCGTTCCTCCGCGAACCCAAAGGTTCAAATCGCGATAACGCCTTCTGTTATCGCGAAGTAGGGGTTAATAAATTATTTTTCTGGCTTCTATCCACCTCCTACTACTTTTAGTATCACTGACCCTTACATTTACTAACTACTCCCAATAACACCTCCACGTGGGCCAAGTTGTTGGTAAACCCATCTACTAGCAATAGCCCTACCAACCACCTCCTATCGCCTCATGTAGATATACTTCATTAGCACACTACATTTCCCATTCACTACAAATACTAAAATATTTAAAAATATGCCAAAGTAAGGACGTTGGAGAGAAGAGATGTGATAACTTCCGGTCAGGCGAAAATGTCGACGAGCCGGGAATCGAACCCGAGACTCCTGCTGCGACCGCAGGGGTGTCAACCGCTAAACCACATCTGTACACCATTTCCACCCAGACCTGGGTTCGATTCACGGTCACGTATCTTCTCTCCGCGTGTAGGTTACACGGAAGAAATAATATGCAAGAAGAATAAGAATAAGAAGAGAAGAGATGGCTGCTGGTGTGAGCGTGTGACGTGGGAAGTTCGTTATCTTCATAAGACGCCGTCGCAGCAGCACAAGAGACATCAGTGAGAGTTACGCCATCGAGAGAGAGGACAGGAGAGCGGGCGGGAGAGAGACAGAGACCGCTGACGTCATAGAGGTTGCTGCGTCTGACGTCACAGGGGTCGAACCGGCGCCTCGTTGCGGCAGTCGGACGGCGGGGATACACTGTGGGGCGAAACTACCATCTTCTCAGGACAAAAAAATTAAATAAAAGAAATATTCATTCAACTCTACAAGACACAGATGGGATATATTTTGAAAAGAAAACGGAAAAGGACGGACAAGGATTTTATCAGAGAAGGAATTCACGGCGACCATTCCTTGTGGGACTGTGCTTCATTTGGCGACGAAATAGGAAAATGTTACTCATTAATTCTACAAAAAAGACATTAACTAATGTACTCTCCGGAAGCAAGCAAGGGATGTATTCCATCAATTCCGATCAAGGGTCCTAAGGCAGAGGCGGATTCAAAAATTTCAGCAAAAGTTCCTAGATGAGATAAAAAGTTAGCTGCGAGTCATAGTACTAATAGAATGTCAATATGGTTGTAATTTAACGCAAAAAATTTACATGTACAAGTTATTTTCAAAATTGTCTAAGCTACATGCACAAGTTATTTACAAATAGAAAGAAGGGAATAGAAAGAAAGAAATAGGCTGTGAAAGCTATGACAGCGACGAATTCGGCGTCGTAGTCTCCTTGGCAGCCAGTGGCACGTACGCGAATGAAAGACGATCCTCCAGCCATCGCTCTTGTAGTGACACTCCACAAGGGAAGACAGAAGAATTCCATTCAGCGCGCACTCATTCTCTTCTTCTTCTTCTCCGCCCTCCCTCCCACCCTCCTTCTTTTACTGCCCCTTCCTCTTCCCTCGAACCCACCCGATCGCAACGAAAACGAAAGAAGAAAAAAAAATACACTTCGAAAATTTACAATGAATAATCTTTTTTTTTTTCGTTATATTTGCACATACGGTTTATTTAAAGCGCAAAATGTTAAAGGTTTCAGACAGCGGTGGTGTAGTGGTATCGTCTTCGCTTCCTTGGTACCGTTGAGCGGGAGAGCGTGGGTTCAAACCCTGCTCGGCAGAACTAGGTGAGGTTTTCAGGTGGGGTTTCCCTCACCTACTCCAGACAAATGTCGGTTCGGTACAATAAGTTCCCTGTCAACCCAAATTCTCTCCTTCCCAATTCCCTTATCCGTCACGGTTACGTGGAAGAATGGCCCGAACCTCGCCAGGAGACATTAAATAATGAATAAATGAGATCTTCATCGACGCAGAGTACCGTACATTTAAAATCAAAGGTATGTCTCGGGATTACTCCAAATCAACGCCTAATTTTACGTTGGGTACTCAGTCTGAACAAAGTACTGGCCACCCTACCAAGGAATTCGCGTCAGAATCGACTGTTCCAACGGGTACATTGGCACATTTGTAGCACGTCATTTGAAAACCACATCACAGGACGGCTCCTAAGGACTTAAGTCATGCTAGCTCAGATAGGTCAACTGCCTCGCGACAAAACTTGGTGAAGAGGGTGATTGGTCATAGAAATTGTATCATAGCGTTTCAGAGCTCGTTTCTTTTTTACATTTTGTACGAGCATAAGGTGTTATATCCGCGTTTACTAAAGTCAAGTTGCCAACTATTCACGAAAATTGAAAAATATCACCAAAGGAATTCTAATTAATTATTAATTAATTCGTTACATAAAATTAAATATATTAATTAATATTGAATATATTTTAAAACTTGATAATTAATACCGATTGTCCTTTGACTACTTCTTTCACAAGCGTCTCATTGTCTTCATTCTCGTAATGCGACATCCATTTCCGTTAGAACTATTTGTTTTTTACTATTTTCGGTGAATTATTCTCGTAAATGCCGCATAAAGTATGAAAATCTTAAACGTCCTTCCGTCCTTATTTCCATTTACTATGTCTTAGTAGGTATTTTTCGCTATGTTAAGCCAATACACTGGGGAAGATGTCAACAACCCATAACCTTGTCCGTATAAGCCCATAGTACTCGTAATTTAACGTTAAGTAATTCAACACGTTGCATCGTATGGGTACGAAAAGTCATTAGTATTGAATAGGGAAAGGTTCAAATTATTACTTGAAGCATTTTTGGGGAAACCCAGTGTGATAACCTTCAAAAATATTTCGTTTTACTTTGATCAATGTTTTACTGTTTTAACGTCGTCACTTTGTGCGCACGACACACTCAACGTTTGAGACACACCCCTTATATAGACTATACCACCTAGGAGAGATATTTCTGTTCAGATACACGTATCTATCAAACTACAGTAGAACTGATTATTCGATCTCCGATCATGTGGAAAAGGCGTTTTTAAACTCATTTTTCTCATCATGCGATCTCTCCTCTAATCAGGGATTTTATTTTAAATTTATTATTTTTACTATTATTATTATTTAGTATAATTTTTACTTAATATATTCTATCACTTTCTCAATCTAATTCAACTAAAACTTTCTAACATGAGTGCTACTGTATTCAATACACTTCCGCACCTGATGTCTACTCAACAGGAGAAAAAGACCCAACACGAACTATACGGAAACTATTCGAAGAAAGTTTCACCACGGAAACTAATCGATTCGGCAGAAAACAAGCGTAAAAAAATAATAAAATTGATTGTTCTCGTCTGTGCGGAAAGGTAACTGACATTCGAAGTCACGTAACATTGCCGAAAATTACGTAATATGGCTGCGAAACGCGAATAAATAAACGTTAATAATAACAACAACAACAACCTAAGACACAAGGTAATATTCGTTCCACAATAGCGCCAAAAGAGCACGCGAATTGAATTGATAGCAGAGGTTGGAAACGGATTCAAGTTTTGACAAATTCGAATGTCCTGTCAACGGTACCGGAGGTCCAGATATCGTTACACTCGTGTGGACGTTGGCGAAGTAGAAGCGTTGGTTACTGTGAGCACAAAGCTCTGAAGCGACTGCGTACTCAAACTAGCTAAATAAATAAAAATATAAATAATTTATATGCTATATGAGAGCTGTTACGAACTGCCCATGGCCACGTTGAGAGACATTAAAGTAATTTACTGCGATTCATAAACATTAAAGCATTTAAACGCAGTGAGTTTCCGTTCAAGATTCTTTTTTCTCGAGTTAAATTCTCTTCAAACAAAGAAACGTGAGTTCGAGTATTGGGGTTGAACCGTGGTTATTGTTATGTTACGTGTACATGTGATGCATCATCATCATCATCATCATCATCATCATCATCATCATCATCCCATTCCGTGGCAGTGAGTAGCTGCCCGCACGCAGTTAGTGCAATGTGGCTGCTGTTTTCGGTTGCTGGTCCTCGCCGCTGCCACCGTCTGCCGTTCGCCCCCTTTACCCGTAACTCGTCGGATGGGGTGGTGGTGGGGGTGGGCGTGGGGGAGGAGGTTAGGTTAAAAGGGAGAAGGAGGGGTGCTGCTGATGACGATCGATGCATTCTGGTGGGGGTGTGGGGGATGACGTCGTCGGGAGGGAAAAGAAGAGGGAGGACTGACGTCACAGCAGCCACCCCTGACGTCACGGAAGGGTCCAAGCGACGGGTGCGTTCGTGGGGGCGCGCGCGGCACAGCAACCGAGCGCGAATGAAGCAGTGAGGCAGGCAAGGCAAGGCAAGGCATGGGCAGCAGGGTTCTACAGCTACATGGGCACTACGATCGGAGGAGCGAGGGGATCGGGGTTTTAAAGAAAAACATACTACCTACTTACATGCATACTACTGTTTATATAATGTCTATTTGCCCTTTGTCCTGTTTTGTTTATTGTTATAATTTGTTATAACTTGATCATCTGACGACGGCGTAGATCCACGTCGAAACGTAGCGAGCTACTCATAAAAATTAAAAATATCACTCGTAAATCAAAGGCCGTAAGTTTTTAATTATTTACATAATAATAAATTATAAAGTTATAATTATATTCAATTATAATTATACCTCGTTGATTATACTTTCAGCCTCCATACTACACAAATAATCCTTATAACACAAATATTCTTGCGTTTAGACCAAAGAAAACAATTTTTCTTGTTATGCCAACGTTTCGATGTTTTATTTCTCACTGACTAAACACGAAATCTCAGAAACTACAAAGCCTACAAACTTGAAACTTTACAGATAGGTTTCTTTTACGGAATAGACATCCGCTAAGGAATGAATTTTATGAAAATCCACCCCTAAGGGGGTGAAGTGGGGGTTGGAATATGTTATGTATGTATCCCACCATAACTCTAAGAGTGTCTGGAGCAAAAGAAACACCCGTTGGTCGGGATGGGAGGGCGGGGGGTGGAAGTGGGGTTGTGGAGAAAAATAATTGAAAACTAATATTGAAATATAAAAAAATAAAAATACATCGGATACATAGTTTCAGGTTTGATAAGATGTTTCAATGCAGTGATGTTCTCAAGGAGATCACATAGGAGCACTGTATTCTTGGAGTTGGGGCGGAAATGGCGAAACGTAATTTTAAAATAAAATAAAAAGAGTGATATTTGGGTACAGTCCATAGTTTTTGTGTATTCTGAGATGAATAGTGTTTGTTAAGACCGAATTACTGAAGTGCCACTCTTGCTGCATACGAAACAGTCTCGGTCACGAACACTATACACGCAATAGGAATAATATTCATCGCCTTAGAGTGTCAACCACTCTTTGCCAAAAAGGACCTTATCATTCGGGTATCATTCTATATAATTCCCTGCCCAAGAATATAAAAGACATTATGAAATTGAATATCTTCAAATCCGCGGTTAAAAACTACCTCCTGCACCAGAGCTTCTACACTGTAAAAGAATTTATTGATTTTAATAAAAGTTAAATTAGTCTGGTACTTTATCATGCCATTGCTGTAGCACTTTTTAAATAACTTGTAACAATTTCAAAAAAACTATTTTCTTGCATGATTGTGTTGTCTTATGACTCATATTAATTTAGTTTTATGTGTACTCAAATTTGACACGGTTATGTACATTAATTCTGTAGCCGCATCCTGGCCCGGGTTTTTCTCCGGTTTTCCTTCGGGTAGAGGGGGATATCTTACACAGGTTCTCTAGGCTTTGTCTAGGGGCGTGTCTATTCAATCAAGAAATCGTGAATTTAGTGTTATTGCAATTCTTATGATTTTTAAACACTATACTCAGAATAATCTATTGTTCGATAATAATTTGTACATGTAAAATAATTTTTTGCGTTAAATTACAAACATATTGACATTCTATTAGTATTATAACTCGTCGCTAACTTTTTATCTTATCTAGGAACTTTTGCTTAAAAATTAGTTTATTGTCATCCACGTGGTCATACGCAGATTGTACTGTTTTTTTTACAATAAATTTATTATTATAAACCACCAGACAGAATTAACACAAAAAAAAGACCTACTAGAAATAGGATCTGCAAATTTCCGGGATCGTGAAGCAATGAGAAAAATCATTAAAACAGAGAGTTTCGAGGGAAGAAAAAGAAAGTAGAACATAATGAGAGTAGAACATAACGGATAAAGGGATCACTGGAGGAAGGAAAAGAAAGAGAGAGAAAAAAGTGCAAAAGAGTTGATCGTTCTAAACAATATGAATAATTATGCAAAAAAAAAAACAAAAAAACATTTAATTTGTATCTATCAGTTAATACAATAATACAAACGATATTCGGGACGTCGCTAGACTCGTTTGAAATGCACAGAAGAAGCGTGCGCACGCACGCACCTCCCCCCAAGAAAAAGTTAAAGATTTTTTTTCCGGATAAAAGAGGTGTAAACATACTTCAAAGGAGAATTTACTACAAATCGAAGGAAACCTCTATAACTTTCGTGATTAAAAAGTGTCTTATTTTGTAAATAAGTTTTTTTCTTCATAAGACGCGATATATTACACCATCAGTTATAATTGAAATTATTTCATTTAAATGGCTGGTGAGACATGTTTTTTTAGTTGAAATAACAATAAATACTTGTCTCTCTGTTCATTTATGCAGATTTCAGGTATTTTACTTATTTAATTCTACCTGAGCTAGTACTACCTTTAAGGGTAATCGTAGAAGGTTCAGTCTCTAGAAAAAAGACGAACAAACCATGTGGTTGACGAAGAAACCTTCAAGAAGCTTAATGACGAAATTAAATTTACATTTTGCATATTCTAGACAAACTTGACAACTGACATTCTTCACCTCGTACGTTTACCGACAGCGGAGATCTAGCGGTAGTGTTGAACGGTAGAGCGCGTGTTCTCACCCGACTCGAGACGAATTAGGCGAGGTTTTCAGCTGTGAGGTGAGGCAACCCAACATCTCTCCTTCCCAATTTCCTTATCCAAATCACGGGCTCATGGTCTGAACTTTGCCAAAAAAAAAATATTTAAAAAATATATGTTTCAAAGAGCATGATGTTCACCCGCCCGTATCTAGGTTCAAGTTCTTATTTTCCCTTCTTTATCACGAAGGATTTGTTTAGGGAATTCAAAATTTTCGATAAAAATTGAGATTCAAGAATATTTATTTACGCACAAAATTCAAAACCTGAACTCAACATGTATTAATAAATTAAATACTGTAATGGTGTAATTTTCGCACATGATAGCAATTAGATGCATTTAAAACACAAAATATTGTTAATTCTCTCTGTATCGTACTATCACCGGAGAGACGTCCCATCTTAGCAAATGAAGCACAGTAAATGTAGATGCGTCATAATGAGGTCACTGGGTCACTCACTGCAGCGATCGTTAGCTTCTTCATCCTAACGCTTTACTTCCATCAGTTACAGAGCTACTATTAATATCCAAGGAAATACTTCTATGAAAAGGGGCATAGTTGTGAGATTGCTTCTTAAAACTGAACATCCTCTTCTTCCACATTTCGTAATGTAATAAATCACGCCCAGTAATTAAGTAAAAATTACAATTTCTAATTTAAAAAAACCCAATCGTCAAGAACACTCCTGCAACGATGCCCGACTCCCTCCAAATAATTACATTAGCTCTACCTGGAACAGAAAAGTTTTCGTTCGTTTCGGAAAATGATAGGACAGATTTTAATACATTGAATTTTCATACCCATACGGCACAAAATTTTGAATTATTTAACTTTTAATTACTAAGTACTTCTATGGAGACATTTTCACCGTCTCCTCAGGCTTTTTTTAATTTCCTGGCAAAAGTACCGGTTGAACAAAGAAAAGAAAAACTAAACTCGAAACATGGTATAACAGGAATGCAATGGCGTTAGGTTTTTTAATATCTAGCACGGCAATTACGAGAATAATTTACCAAAAATTGCGGAAAATACTATTCTAACTGAAATGGCAGACGCATCTCGCACCGTCTCCATCCGTATCATCTCGCACCGTCTCCATCCGTATCATCTCGCACCGTCTCCATCCGTATCATCTCGCACCGTCTCCATCCGTATCATCTCGCACCGTCTCCATCCGTATCATCTCGCACCGTCTCCATCCGTATCATCTCGCACCGTCTCCATCCGTATCATCTCGCACCGTCTCCATCCGTATCATCTCGCACCGTCTCCATCCGTATCATCTCGCACCGTCTCCATCCGTATCATCTCGCACCGTCTCCATCCGTATCATCTCGCACCGTCTCCATCCGTATCATCTCGCACCGTCTCCATCCGTATCATCTCGCACCGTCTCCATCCGTATCATCTCGCACCGTCTCCATCCGTATCATCTCGCACCGTCTCCATCCGTATCATCTCGCACCGTCTCCATCCGTATCATCTCNCCCACCAACACCCAAGAACGCCCGCCCCTCCAAACACAAGCAGAAAAACCAAGAGCCTTCACTGTGTTTTTTCCTAATATTTTCCTCGGGAGAGATAAAGAAAAAGAGCGGCAACGGTGTCAAAGTAACCTCTCGTGTCCTTGGACTAACCTCCTTCCCGCCCCAATACACAACACTCGAGCCACCAGCGGAGCTACCGCAAGGATTTAAATGCGACTGACAGTTCTCAAGGACATGCGGTACACTTCCGACGACGGAGCTCAAACATTCTTCATTCTGCCATTCCAAAAGGAGACTGGCGTAACTCCCAGTCACGTACCTTTTTCTCACAGAAAATGTAACCTAACACACACGAATGAAAACGTACTGTTTTTATTAGTTGATTGTAAAGCAGAAACAGTAAATTAGTGTGTCATAGGCAGCTTGTAACAGCTCGTTCAAAAATAAATTACTTATTTATTTCCAATCAAATATTTTATGTTGGTTCTGGGCTTGTATACAGTGTAGCCAACGCCTTTACTTCGCCGTAGTCCATACCTCGCTTTATTTTGGAGGAACATTAAGAATTTTTTAAAACGTAAATGTGTCGCTATTCTGTTCCTTCTGCATCGAGAGTTTTGGAATCAATTTTATCACGGAAAGGCTGGATTGTATTTTTACTTATTCCGTGATCGACTTACTGAATAAACAGCTAAGGTTTATTCTAAATATGAAACGCACTGTATAGACGGGGGGAGGGGGGGGGGAGAAAAATATTAAATTATAAACACTAATGGTTAATAAGATAAATTTTTTGAAAGTTATTACACAGTTTCGGGGAAAATATTCTTCGTCTTATAAATTCATCAAAAATTCTTGAAATACGTTCCGTCACATTGCAGAGGGTGGGATCAAGATATAGTGACAAGTGTGATAAAAGAAGGGAAGCTAGGGGTTAACGAAAATATTATTTTATTATTATATACATAAATCACTTCGTTCGCGACCTACGGGAACAAGCAGAAGCCCGAACAGCTACGCAGGGCGTCTCAAAAAGACTTCAAAGCACACGTGCGGTGGAGAAGAGTTTGACACGTGCTTCAAAACGAAGCACTCGGCAACTGCGCACAGACCGTATTTATTTTCGCCCGCGTGAATCAATCCAATCGAAAGGTCGAGATTCAAAATAACGGACACACAGAATTTACATAGATAGCATTTCTTCAAAATCAAACAGTTTTGTTTAATGTAAGGTAGGAATATAATCACTAAAATATCTTAAATCAGCATACGTGAACAGAGTAACCTGTACTTATTGTGTTTTGCAACTAACGGAGAAAACACTGGTTTACAAAATGAGACCAAGTTTTAAATCACGAAAATGATGGAAGTTTACTTTAATTTGTAGCACATTTTCCGTAGTGTCTATAGGTTACCGGACATCTGCGAAAGACCTTTCACTATTTCCTTTGAGGTGAGGCGCTTAAATCGCGAAACTGCTTTTACATGCTCTCGTGTATTTCAAACGTGTTCCTGAATACTGTTTGTACTATATTATTGACCGATAGACAGAAATTAAATCATGGTTTATCACCATTATTATTCATATTGTTGTGATTCGTGACAGTTACAATAAAAATAATGAAAACAACTGTACATCTCAGTGATTTGACTAAGATTCTTTCTGGCATCAGTACATCGCCCAGAGAGGAACAGACAGCAATATAGGGCAACGGCTCCTCCACTCTCACGAGCTATTTAAGACTCTTCCCTCGCTCGCTGCGAGGACTGGTGCACGACGAACTCTACGCGACGCGATTTCCAGGGATTGATTACTTTGCATAATAATAATAATTCGCGAGAATATTGGAATCTTAAAGTGTAGAACGCGTTCGTACGAAGTTTCCAGAAGGAATCGAACATGGTTAGTTGACTCCCAGTCTCTTCCTAATTCACCCTTCCGTTAGCTCAGTTCAGAGCGTTCTTGAACTTTACCAAGTCATCTCGGGTTCAATTCCCGGTGGGGCCAAAATTTTTTTGGTAGCTTCTCACATTAACGTCTCAGTTCATATAGCTGTCACTACTGAAAAGCTGACCCCCCCCTCCTCTCCACCGCTTCCTACTGCTGCTCCCAGTATCAATAACTCTTAACTATTACTAACTACTTCTACTAACCCCTCCAAGTTGTTGGTAAACCCAACCTAACCGACCCACCTACCAACAATGCCCAACTCCTAACTCCTATCGCTCCATGTAGATAAGTTTTAATAGCACGCTACATTTCCCGTTTACAAATTCAACAATATAAAATGCAGGGATGTGTCTCAGGTCTTCCTGCGGTTACGTCTGGGTGGAAATGGTGTACAGCTGTGATAGGCGAACGGGTGGTGTAGTGGTTGACACCCCATCGCCAAAACAGGATCCCGGGGTCGATTCACGGCTCGTCGCCATTTTATTATTATTATTATTATTATTTTTTGTGGGGCTTTAGGGCTCGTCAACATCGAAGGTCATTAGAGCCCATGTCGCCATTTTAACGTGATCGAAAGTTATCATAAATTTTATCTGTATACTATATAACATTATTCTCGTTAAAAAACATTTGTATACGACAAAAAATATTAATCATTTCAGTGACGTAATTTGAAATTGTAATTGAAAGAAAAAAAACTACGTTATTTACCACAGTAATACATTTTGTTATAAACAATACTCCCCCCGTCTACGGATCCTGGAGTCACGCAACGGTAGAACCAGATGAAGGGGCCCAGTTCTCAAACACGACGGACGGCCTGCAATATGGCTACCATACGCAAATCACTATAAACACTTTAAAATATGTGTCATAATTAAAGAGAATCAGTCACTTTCACAAAACTATCTTCTGTACCAATTCACTTCTCGCGTTCAATTTATTTATTTATTAATTTTAGGAAAATTGAAAGTAGGAATATTGCAACAATAATAGGACTTCATTTATTAATAGTAAAGTTATTATTCATTTATTAATAAGTTATTTATTAATAAATGAAGTCCTATTATTGTTGCAATATTCTAACTTTCATTTGCCCAAAATTGAATGCGAGAAGTGAATTGGTACAGAAGATAGTTTTGTGAAAGTGACTGATTGTCTTTAATTATGACACATATTTTGAAGTGTTTATAGTGAATGTGAATAGCAGACAATGTAGTAATCTCAATTTTGAACCTAACACAAATTGTCAAAATCTACGAATTTAAATAATATCCAAATACAACATAATAATAGTCACGAAAGCGACTATTTGCTTTAAAGAAATACAAGTTAATATCACAACAATCCAAGACACAAGGTAATATTCGTTCCACACTCTCGATGCAGAAAAAACAGAATAGCGCCACAAGAGCAAGTGAAGTGAATTGATGGCCCATATTGGCGATGGATTTAAGTTTTGAGAAGTTCGAATGTCCTGCCAACACAACGCGAGGTATAAATATCATTACTCTTATGGACGATGGCGAATTAAAAGCGTTGGCTACACTGTGCACAAGCGCTATACCACCATCAAGCCAATCAGACTGACCATAAATAAATAACGAAATAAATAATGTATCGTCAAGAGAGCTGTTACGAAACTAACTATGACCACGTTGAGAACAACAAAGTAATTTACTGCGACTAATAAACTCGGTGCATTTCTGTTCATTTTTTTCTTCTTCTTTTTAAGTTGAATTTCCTGAGGCAAAGTTACATGACTTGGAGTATATTAAGTAACATAATACACACACGCAATCCAAATCAGCAAAAGAGAAATAAGGAAAAGTGTTAACCCTGTGCACAGAGGAGAGAGTAATAGAATTTGAGTGAGCTACTGAACCCATTATTCGTCGTAGATGCTTCCACTTTCCTTTTCTCTGCGCTCTCCCATCCACCGCTGACAAATGTTATTCGAAAGAGCCAACTTTTCTATCCAGGAGGAAAGGGGCAGTGGGAGGGGAGAGTGCACAGCCAATGGGCGTCGACGGGGCGCCGAGCGAAGAGACGAGTTTATATATCGCAGCGGAGAAGGCGCCGCCCGCCGCCCGCCGCCACAGAGAGTGGGTTTCCCAGCCAAAGGGGCATATTCAAACCCCCCACCCCACCCCACAAAGACTCTACTCGCATCCGGACGGTGTAGTTCTGACTACACGAACTAAATCTAACACTTGTACAATTTCTAACGGAACAAGATTTAAATAAAATTACTTACTAATTTAACGAATTTTATTTATGTTTATATTTTGATTTTTCTTTCTTTTTAAACAGGTAGATGAATGAATAAAATATTTGTTAATAGTAAGTAAAATATGTTTTTAAAAATTAATAATTAATACTACAATAAGTAGAAAATAATGAATCTCGAATTTAGGGAAATTTAATAGTTACGATGTATAAACAATACCCTCCGAATAATCTAGTTTCATAATAAAACTTACTCCTGAAATATTTTTTTAAATTTTGTATTAAATACAAATTTGTTGGTATTATGTTAATTTTAAAACACGTACCGAACTATTTTTATAGTTAGGAGTACGTTGAAATTTTTCGATCCACCTCTTTCTTAGGGCCCTTGATCGGAATTGATGGGATGGTCCCTTGCTTGCTTCCGGAGAGTAAATTAGTTTATTCTCCTCCACGTGGTCATACATGGCAGTTTGTAACTTTTGCTTTTCGATTATAGATTTATGAATACGTAATATATGCATTTTCTAATATATCTAAAACAATCCTATCTAACAATGAGAACATAATTAGTTTCTTTCTTCGTACATCTAATAATACCTATTTTCTATGTGTGGTCATTTCTTTATATGTAAACGAGGTTTTTTTAGTCCCCGCAAACTTGTAACGAGTGTCGAATCGTATGTTAGCATAAAGTTTTTTATTTCAGTACATGTCACAACCAACGAACCAGCTAGTTACTTTAACGACACAATACAAGATTAAAATTGCCATATAATGGGTAGGGCATCTGAGTGAAGACTTTTCAATTTGGGTAGACCCAGAAAATAGGTATCCAAGACTTCGTTCGCAAGATTACGAGCACATCACAGCATAGCAAAGCCAAAAGCGTAAGCGGTTGCTAAGCGACCACGGAGCACGAGTGAAAGCCCGACGGTCTGTCCATGTAGGGGCATGCATCGGGAGTCGAAGCGGAGACTGCGCCCACAGAGCCGGCCGCTCGCACGCTCAGTGGGGCCACGCGCTCGTAGAGAGGGTCCTCGGTCACCCTTTTCTTTCTAGACATTTCCATCCACTCGGTAAAACAGAATAATTTTCCACGGTTCTAATCGACTCGTACCGTCAAATATGAAAATTTCGAAGAAATGAAAATTTAAAAAAATCGAAGAGATATTGCATGCAACTAACTTCCTTTCTTACATAGTTGTGCATACAGATTGTACATAATTCAGTTTTTGGAACACTCGAGTTTTACACTTCTCAAAATAATTATGATAATCGTACGTGAGGAGCTAGCTCTGATGTGTGGGCTTCTCGAAGCGAAGACTCCGCACTACGAGTTCAATCCTAGTCCTGCTCTGGAAAATGCACAGTTCTACATTTGCTATTCAACAGAACAATATTGACGGTCAGGACGGTGGAACATAATAGACCTGATTTAGTGTTCCGTAGGAAAAATGACCGGGTTACTTTCATAATAGATGTAACCATAACTAACGTCAATAGTATGCTGACAAAGGCTGCAGAGAAAGTTAACGAGTATTGCAAATTAAAGGGAGAAATAGAAAGAATGTGGAAAACTGACAGTTGATATAATTCCAATGAATATCTCAGCAACGGGCGTTATCCCCACTTTTCCTACCCATGCGAAAAGCTGTCATCTAAGGCCCAATTTCACCAAGTTCGTTTAATGTCTTAAACGAGATTTTCTGTGCAGTAAATCGTGATTATCAAAATGCGCGTTCCACCATCTTCGATTTACGAGAAAATCGCGATTAACGCTTAAACGTTCGGGGACCCTTCGATTACCAGCGCAAATCGCGATTTTCTTCAGAACTGCGAGAAATATGGCGTCCATTTTGTTTGTTTGCTCGTAGCTCGGTTTATAGGTTATGTTCAGTGGCACGAGGGAGGCCCGCTGCTGCCTATGGTGTCCTTAGGTGGCGGTAGTGAGCAACATGATGCGTTTTCCTCCCGTCATTTGTCTTCAAATTACCCATAATGCACTGTAAAACTACTACCAACCCAGAGATTCTTCAGAAACATTGAGCAACTTAATCGACGATTAGTTTTGCTTGGTGAAACGCATAAAATGTAATCGCGATTCCATTTACCTAATCACGTTTAAGGAAATCGCGATTATTCTACATTTGGTGAAATTGGGCCTTAGAAACATGTCGAACTGCGCGGAAGCTATTCTAAATACCAAACCAAACCATAGAAGGGAATGCTTGGCACGTCCCGTACCCATTCTTATCCAGCCTTCAGCTGAGAATTGATACGGAATAATAATAATAATAATAATGATGAAAATTTTTAGTGTTAAATTACAAACATGTAGATATTCTATTAGCGTTATAACTCGCAGCTAACTTTTTATCTTATCTAGGAATTTTTGCTGAAATTTTTGAATCCGCCTCTGCCTTAGGGCCCTTGATCGGAATCGATGGGATGGTCCCTTCTTTACTTCCGGAGAGTAAAATTAGTTCGCTGTCCTCCACGTGGTCATACATAGCAGTTTGTACTGTTTTTTTTGGCAATAAATTTATAATAATAATCGTCAATTTTCCGAAGCACTTTGCTGCATTCGGGTGCGCACACCCCGATCTTCTTCGTAGAAAGAGTGCGCCAATGATTTTGCTCTTCCGACCGAAAGCAAACCTCATCCCCTCACAATCCCTTATGCTACAGCTGCATCACCAACCACCATCACCAGCAAAAGCACCAGCAGCGGTCGCGGCGGCGGAGCGCAAAACTTTCTCAATCTCGACGAAATGCGCGGCCCCAAGATTTACAATTTTCGTCGGTCGGTCGCTTCGCTTATGCGCAAAGTCTCTGCGAGACGAAGAGAGAGAGAGAGAGAGAGAGAAAGGAGAAATCGCGAAAGAAAAAGAATGTCGATTATGAGGACTAACTGTTATCAGGGAACGTCCATATACAACCATAGAAAGTCTTACACGTTCAAAGAACTTACAACTACCGCTTCAGGAGCAATATGTTTTTAGTTTTATCTCTACTCAATCTTGCCCTGAGTGGTTCCCCAATTTTATATACGGATATCATATACGGGCTTTTGTCTACGAGCTGCGGTCTGCATTTAAAGGAACAATTTATGATGGGACCGACACCCCGCGTTAGTCAAGTAACTGAGATGTATAATTGTTCTATTCACAATTATCTTAGTTATTTTGAAACAACATGAAAAAATAAGAAAGAAAACACGAGAATTAATTTGTATCTTTATATTTATAATACAGTACAAACATTATTTAGGAACTCGCTTGACTCATTTGAAATGCATAAGAAACATGGCGACCAAGCACAACAGTTTCGTGATATATGCATTTCACTTTGTAAAAAGGGAAATATCTTTCTTAAGAATCCGGTGACTTATAGATAGAAGCGATGTAAAAAAATATTACGGAAAATAAAAAACAAATCAAAGTAAACTTCCATCACTTTCGTGATTTATAAGATTTCTTTTTATTTTAATAATTGATTTCTTCATAAGACGCAACGTATTACACCAATTAGAATTGGAATTATTTCATTTAAATGAATGGTGAGTTACGTTTTTGTTGTTGTTTTTTACGTTGAAATCATAACAAGTACATATTACTCTGTTTACGTATCCCGATTTAAGACATTTTAGTGATTATATTCTACATACTATTTAACTGTCAGAATGAACTTGTTCAATATTATCCCCTCGAAATCCACAGAGTTCAGTGAACAAACATAAATCGAAAATAAGGTCTTTTTTCGGAGACTTTCGGTTTAGATCTATTAATGTAGCAGCTTAGACGAAACTCTAAATATAACGAAGACAACGAATAATGAAGTGCAAAGACTCTTCAATAATCCAGCGTTCGAATTTTTAAGACAAATGCAATGGTTTGGGTACGAGAAAAAAACCACTAATGATTGGCGTGATTAATGAGACAAATGCAACAGAGGAAGAAAATAAAATAAGATCTGTGTATAACAAAGCCTCAGAACTTATTCTTGTTTCGCTTGGATTCCGAGGTGAAATGTTACGATCCGCAAGGCGCGATGCAGTCTGGAGTTCTTTCACCTTCAATGCACATTGACTGCGGATAGAAAGCGCCTCGGCAAAAGCAGACCCTTGCTCCTCAACAAGGGTCTACCCAAAGAGAAGAAAGTCCCCGAGTGGCTCATGTGTTAGCATGCTTGCTCATCTCCGAGCCATCCCGGGTTCAGTTCTCGGTGGGGCCTGAAAAAAATTGTAGCTTTTCACACTGATGTCCAAGTTCGTATATAGCTGTGACTACTGAAAAGCGAACCTTCCTTCCTCTATCCAGTTCTTCCTGGTATCAATAACTCTAACTAGTACTAACCACTTCTACTAACTCCTCCACGTGGGCCAAGTTGTTGGTGAACCCAGCTAACCGACCCACCTACACTAATACCATTCTACCCTCCTACCTCCTATCGCTCCATGTAGATAAGCCTGAATATCACATACCTACACTTCCCATTTACAAATACAACAATAATAAATGTAGATATGTTTCAATAGCACACCATATTTCCCATTTACAAATACTTCAGTAAAAAAGGAAGATAGACTTCATTCCAAGGGAGGCCAATTCAATATTTACCATACTTTTGATACCTCTCAGATACTTTTCCATTGAACAGTCAATACTTAATTCGATTAAAGACCAGATTCACACTGGACGACGATGGACAGATCACCTGCCTGAACTGTGGACTGTCTTGTGTGGAAAGGAACTTTAGTGGGGCTTTAAGGGCTCGTCAACAGCAAGGTCGTCAGAGCCCGTGGAAAGGAACAGTCCAGACACAAACAAACAGACACATTTGGTATTCGTCCATCATAAGGCCGTAAGTCTGCAATTATTTACGTGTATTGATTACATAATGGCCGTTAATATAGCAATTCAAAACAAGAAAAACCGAACTATACTCAAGGTCACGATACTCTGCCAGAAGTTATTCAATATGGCTGCCTTAAACAAATCGCCAACCTCTAAGAAACAAATCCTTCAAACTCACTCGCGAAAATTTGAAGGAAAGGGTGTTAGAAACATTTCAGGAAAAACTTGGTCACAAAGAATTTAAATAATATCCAAATAAATATTACTAGTAGACATGAAAGCAACTTATTTGCTGTAAAGAAATACACGTTAATAACACAGCAAACAAAGACAAAAGGTAATATTCGTTCCACACGCCCGATGCAGAAAGTACAGAACAGCGACACAAGAGCAAGTGAATCGATTGTTGTCCGAGGTTGGTTATGAATTCAATTTCGAATGTCTTGCCAACAGAACGCCAGGAACCCCCTTATCATTACTCTTATGGACGATGGCGAAGTCAACGCGTTGGCTACATTGAGTGCAGGTTCTATACCAACATCAAGCCAGTTAGGCTGACAATAAATAAATAAATATATAAATAATTTATTGTCAAGAGAGCTGTTAGAAACTGCGTAAGACCACATTGAGGGCAATAAAGTAATTAACTGCGACTAATACAAAATAAACTAATGAACACAGTGCATTTCCGTTCATGTTTCTTTTTCTTAAGTTGAATTCCTGGAAGCAGAGTATGACGACTTTTACTATAGAAAGGGGGATTGGCGTAGATACTCGAAAGAGACTGGAAAAAGTCTTGTCCAGTGAGAAACGGTTTTCCCTATAAATGACACCGTGTCGTAGGGTTAGCTAAGGAGCCCATATATCTCTGAGAACTTCCGATTGCAAACACGTTTCAGAGGAAATCTTCTCCGAACTCGGGACATTCTCTTGACGTATTTTCGGAGTGTGTCAAGGGCAGACTAGTAAATAGGATAAAGGCGCCCTCCAGCAAATGGTATGCCTTGATCTACCTACTTTCATGTGCTACAACTGACGAGAATATACTGCACTACGCAATTACACCACGGCTTGATTACTCAATTTACTTTCTCTAAAATACGATTCAAGGCAATTTAATTTCATTAGTTTTACTGCCAATATTTTCGTGAAGAAATCGTTCCTTATACGTAAGAAAATTATTTATCAATAATTTGATGTCAGTAGCAAATGAGATAAATAATTCAAAATGTATGATCATGCCTTTCAATTACTACGAGCTTATGATTGATTGATATCCTGGCAAAAGTACCCGCTTGATATAGCGAAAAAAGCCCCACTAAAACATGGCAAATGGAAATAGAAACGTATACATCCCCATATATACGACAATTTCTCGTTTAAGAGTATTAGATAGATAAGAAATCATTTCATCTTAGATGAGTATTTGTAGAGGAAGTAAAGGTACAGCAATATGCGTATTGTTCCTAAATGTATTGTCCACTAAATGTATTCCACATACAAATAAAAATGAAAAGTTTCGATTTGAAAGGAATAGCTTTGAAAGTCGATGTATTTCAATGACATTTAAGATTTTATTTCTTATGCGGCATTTAAAAAAAAACTTCAGCAAAAACTGTGGAAAATACCGTCTCACGGAAATGTCAGCAGCATCAAGTGACTGAAGACAATGCTACCCTTGTCAAAGAAAGAGTAAAATGAAAACCTAAGTTCATTATCAAGTATTAAAATCACTAAATAATTGTCCTCATCCCATAGCAAAAAAACAGTAAAATTAAATATTAATTAATAAGAACTACTTTGGTGAATATTTCCAAGTTGAGTGAATATTTGGCAACTTGGTTTCAGTCAACACGGAAAATACTACCTTAAGGTTAAATGTCCCTTCAGTTTAGTATGAAAAAAATTCCAGAGATGGCAGCACTTCTGGAGTCACGTTTCCTCCCCGGTTTTCTCCAGAACGGATACATATAATTTTACGCGGTAAACGGATTGAACGATTTTTACTTCGTAGAATTCTAGGTAATTGTGTTTTGAAAAATTTATTCCATATTTAATATAATTTTTCAAAATTATTTCTGGAAGTATCACTTTTGTGACAAAAACTGATTTATATAGAGATACCAGTCTCAAATGCGAGACACAAATCTGCAATCAGATTCTGAAAGGAAAAAGCAGTCACGTCGGAAATTCGGGAATTGTAAAATGTACCGATGAAAAATCGTGGTCTGCAAACGCGCTTGCAAGCCCGGACACAAAGTTCCCCCCTCCAGCCGTCCGCCGCGCTGTGAGTCTCACCTCCCCTCCCCCTTCTCACTAACCGCTCAGAAGCGTCCACCGAAGGTGTATTTCAGTGTTCCCGAGAAGGTATTTTGGGTAAATTTGCGAATCTGACGAAGAATGTCGACAAGTCGGAAAAATCTTCAATCATCGCTTTGGTGTAATCGCGTGCTCCGTATTAATAAATATATTGAAAACTATATTTGCCGCATTGTTTGCCTGAATAGTCCTACCTTGCATATTCCGAAGTTAATTAAAATAGACGGAAGAGTGATTTAGGTAGATAAATAAAAAGCGCTATCAAATTAAGTGCAAATTCAACAGAGATTATCATCCGTCAAAGTCAAATGGGGTTCGCGGAGAGTAGAGTTCCGCAATTATTTGACCTCGGTACTACGAGGAGGAGATGTGTGGTCAGCATCTCGCTCCGACCGGTTCGACCCCAGGATAGACCCTAGTACTCATTTTACAGCAGGCTGAGTAGGCCTGGGAGTCAGTTTGGATGTTGAGGAGTGATGAAGACCCCGGCCATCCAGCCAGCACCTCAGCGCTCTACCCACTGAGCCACGCTCCCTCCAGATCATCATCCGTACTAACACAGCAATGCGGAAGAGTGTGTGTCTGTTTGCTAGCTGATCACGACTAGAAAACTTGAACGTGATCAAATATCGCAAGGAGATCGTTTACAATGTCCAGGATGAACATAGACGAACTTTTATTTTTTAAGTGTGTGATAAGTAAGAAAAATGTTGATAAAATGTATTGTGAAATCGTTTTTTACCATAAATGTCCAAAAAATCGCATGTCTATCTAAAAAAATTAACATAATTTATCGATAAAGCGTTTAAAAAAATAGAAGAGTTAAAATACTTCAATTTAAGAAGAAATTTAAGAAGAGAAAAACCAATATCAAGTTTAATGCATTATTTGTTTTGTGCATTTAACGAAGATTGTCTTTACACCGTAAAATTTGGACGAATGGTTTAGATTTGAGAAGAATTTTAATGAAATTGTGCAGCCGTGTCATGACTCGGAAGCGAACATNGGTGTATACTATCAAGTTTTGTATTAAATTTGTAATGTTATGAATTTGAAAAATTAGGAGACTGAACATGTTTTTGAACACCAGTAAGTAAAAGTTATTTTGATCTTACAATATAGGTAGATTTTATTTTTTCCTGAGTAAAAGAAGATAGACTAATTTATGATTTGGATAAATGGTTTAGATTTATTATCGCGGTTGACCGTCGCACAAAAATAAGAAATTTATTTTCTCATGTGCAAAATACCTAAAATAATAAGTTTCTACAGATTAGTCAAAAATTTATATTGCGTGATTTTAGATTGTAATTTCGGTAACGAAATGTTTTCTTAAGTTTATTTGCTAAATTTCTTTGAAAACAGTGATCCGGATCATTCTACGATAAGTGGCGCTTTTTACTTGCTATTTTAAAAAAAGCCGATGCATTTTTTGAAACTGAAAAAAACAATTCCAGTGGAGAACATCACTACAAGTGCTTTGGTCGCACAGTTTCACATTGTATTTGGGCTCAAAATTTAAATTTTACTTTGCCTGGAGACTTATTTGGTGATAAAAACACACCAGAATTGTTACTTTTGTTCGTACAGATACTGGTGAGCGGAGGAAAAATATACTATCACTGATTGTATGATTTTACTCCAACGAGTCG
>NNCF01128929.1:483789-496350 GCA_002313205.1 Laupala kohalensis | reverse complement strand
ATCTATGTTCGCCCAAGCAAGTTCATTGTCGATCGTAGCTCTTAACCTAAACGTACCAACGATATCAACATCGATCAACGATCGACAACGAATGGATCGTGCAGGTCGTCGCCGAAAGCATGTCCTGCTATAAATCACAACGTCTGAATCGAGACACGGTCATGAATGAAGTTGTACAGAGTGTGTACCCACTTGCAGTCTCCTGAACCTACGCGACGGACTCCCCTTGAAAGTCCTCGGTTGCGGTGATCTGTTTACCTTATCTGCAACCGAACTGCCCTCGCCTTACTACTCCACCCCTCCATTCTTCAAGGACGATCTCCCCCCACCCCACCCTCTCAACAGAACCTGGCGCTACGAAGTTTCAAGTGGCAAGAGAGCACACAACGCTGCCGCTCACCCCCCACCCCACCCCCAACACTACCAGCCACTAGCCCTCCGGTCACGGGGCAAAGGCAGGCCTACCAAAACAACGCCAACGGACCAAGGATCCGTCACGAAAACGATTCAGAACGAAGTTCAAAAATATCCTTGGGAATGCATCTGGGTCAAACATCTCAACTCGGATATCTGAATTTGAATTATATTATTCAGCGAGCAATACATTAGTACGTATCTCGACATTTACTCAAAAACGGTTCTAACAAGTTTTGACGTAATTCACAGAATGGACGTTATTTGGCAAATTGGGTCAATGAAATTGAGGTCACTTCTTGGTCTTGTAGCACTAGGATACGTGGACAGACCAATGAATCCATGTCACAGAGCAGTGTCCTCCTGAGACGTCTGTTTCCGCTGCCTCTTTACGATTTACCTAAAAGGAGGAGGGGAGACACTGTCACCAAACCAGTTCAGAAACATTGTTTTCACACTAAATTGTAGCGCGGTAGCTTGGGGACGCAGTCAAAATCACACACAACTTTTTTTTCTCTCTTTAGAAATAAACAAGATTGTAACGATAAGCGAAGTCAACGATATCGGATATATTATTGTAGCTCGCATCTCGCTCATTAAAGATACTCATTGAACTTCTTAAAGAGACGTTTCTTGACACGATACCGAAGATCATACTAGCGACTCCTAACAACGCGAGTCCATCAAGACCGAAATGTTGAGCGGATGGCCTTCTGCGCCTGCCACACAAGACGACAACACTACGTCTCGAGCAAAGTCTCATCCTGATCTGATCCCTACCCCCCCCCCACACACACACACTTCCACAACTAGAAAGCTACATCACAATTGTTGGATTTCAAGGAAGTCATCCAAAAAAGTGCTCTGACCTATGTTTACGAATTCTTCGGAGTCAGCGTGCCTTAAACCTTGCGACCCACAGTGGTAGTCCACACAGGCAGAGTACACGCAGTAGATCCACGGGTCTTCAATGTCTTAGCGTTTACGAACAATTTACAGGAGAGGACGCTCATGCGACTGCAGACCTTCCGTTCCAACGGCCCGAGTAACTGTCCTCAAGAGACACGGCGCGCCGTGTTACAGGCCGTCGGAACACGGCTGTACATGGATGTATTTTTTTTGGTGAGCACAGTAGAAACACTTATCGAAGACAACACACAATTGTTAAATATAAAACAACCAAATTTATTACTTAACATGTTAGGGATGGTGGAAAGGAAATTCAAAATACGGTCATTTCCTTGGAGAACAGCATCCGTACAAAGTCATTAAGCCAAAGCGATTTTTTCCCTCGTTGGTAGCCCTGGCTCATCTCATCCTCTTCCTCCTCCTCCACTCCTGCCAAACCACCCTCGTGACCTCGAGAGAGCGGGAGACTACGCTCCCAGCGTACAACTCCCGGACACTCCAGCGTACGCACCCCAGCGCGCGGCCTTCACCTACCCTCTCCCCACCGACACAGCATCAACCAACCAACAAACCTCGCTCGCTCACTCACGCACCCCCTTCGAAATTCTCCATCTCCCCACCCTCGTCTTTGCATACTTTCTGACGGATGGACGTCATACTGGAAGCGAGTAAACGCAGCAGCGATTAACCCATTAACGTCTCCCGTTTACCCTTATCCCCTCCCTTAAGGAACACTCCCACCTTCCCTACTTTCAGAAAATATTGTGAATTAATACACATGTTGTAAATATTCAATATAAATGTGTCATACTTTGTATACGTTAACTGTCGTATGTTGCCGCTGACGTCTTAGCGCCTGGGGCATGGGGAAGGTCGTCTATGGACGCTCAAAGAACAAACCGCTCAACGGAGCCAACTCGAACAACGATTGGGGAACACCAGTTCGAAAGAGGAAAACGTTCATATTTTCCTCCTCTCTTCTTCTTATACCGACGAGTTAAAAACTAGTATAATTATTTATTTGCTTAAATTTCTTCAGTGTACCCTCTACACGCGGAGAAGATGTGTGTGTGTCAGGTCTTCCGGGGTTTAGGTCCGGGTGGAAATGGTGTACACTTGAGGAAGGAAAATGGGTGGTGCAGGAGTTAACACCCCTGCGATCAAAACAGGAGTCCCGGGTTCGATTCCCGGCTCGTCGCCATTTTCACCTGACCGAAATCTAGTATTCATTTATTGAATGTCTTTCGGCGAGTTTCAGGACATGAGACCTACCCTTCCACCCAACCGTTGTAAACTTGGAAGAGGTATTTGGGAAGGAGAGGCGTCGGGTTGCCCGGTACCCAACCGATATTTGTCTGGAGTAGGTGAGGGATGTTCCCACCTGAAAAACACACCAAGTTCGGCCGAGCAGAGTTTGAGTCCACTCGCTTCCTGTCAGCGACACGAAAGACGCGGTGTTGTCTACCGGAATATCTATTAATCTTCGGGTAATCCTTTCGCCAGCTTAGCTGCCGTAATCACTTGCCCCTGATACTACACAATAACAGACTGAACTGTCGAAAATACTACCGCCAGATTAAAACAATTACTAGTAGACAACACATCTTTGGTATTCAAGTAATAGCTCAGTTTTTGTTGATGTTTAAAGTGAAAACTTGGTATCGGTTCCCCGCCGATAGTTTTTGTTTCCGCCGACGAGCCCGCGTGACGTCACTCTGTTAATTTTGTGAATACGTACAACGTTTTGTGTACTTCGTTTATGCTAATTTCTCGTCTCATTTAAGGTGAATATTAAAACGGTGTCAGAAACAGAGAGCTTCTTGTTACCCAAAGAGCAGTAAATCACCTTGGTAGCAGAGACGCCCGAATAAAAAATTTGGCTACAAAACAAATTATTTTCAAGAGAGTTGGATTTTTTAAGGTTATTTTTGAAAACTGAAATTTAGTGAATGCGTTATTCGTATATAGAAAATATCTTAAATTGAAAAATTTAATTTAAAAAAATTCCTCCCGAAATCAAATGGTGAATCCGCCCCCAGAGAGCGATGTGTGTTGCACGTGTAGAATGTAAATAACGGAAGCAATTAACAATTAACAATCTGATATTTTTAATAACATGGTATTATTAGTTTTACTAATATGGTATTATTAATCTGGTATATTAATAACAGTAACAATTATAACTAATAACAATTATTAATCTGGTAACGCTTTTACGATGTATGCCGTTTATCAACTTCAATACTATCTGGTGAGGTATCAGATCCAACGGAGGGGGGGCTACAGCCCCCTTATTCCCCCCTCCCATAGATCAGCCACTGCTCAGATGTATAGTTGTTTTCTTTATAGTTATTCTAATCGCTACAAAACACGACAATGTGAATAATAATTACGGAAAAATACGATTTAACTTATTATATTAACGAGGAATATTCGGGAACTCGCTTCACTCAATTCGAAATACACGAGAGCGAGTAAAGAACATGGCGGTCGAACACAACGATTCCGTGACCGGAAAAAGATTCGAAGCAAAAGTGCAGCTGAAAACTTACTACAAATCAAAGAAAACTTTCATCACTTTCACGATTTAAAAGTTGGTCTTCAAAAAAAAAGTGTTTTCTCCATATGTATTACACCATCCATGATAATTCTGATTATTTGATTTAAATGACCAGTGAGGTAAGTTTTATGTTTTTGAAGTTGAAATCACAAGCTCACATTACTCTCTTTATTAATTAATGCTCATTTAAGGTATTTCAGTTATTTCATTCTACCTACGCNGTAAGCCCCCCCCCCCACACACACCAAAAAAAAGAATAGTGTTTCAAATGATAGTACGAACCAGAAATTTCATACCGTGCAGGGCATTTACAAGAACAATTCTCCAAAAACTGTGGAAAATACTGTTCGAACTGAAAGGGCACACGCATCACGTGACTTGGGACTTGAGGAAACAAGAGTCGAACGGCTATCTGAATTTGTCACCAAGTTTTAAAATCACAAGATAAATGCTCGCGTATAACAGTAAAAATCAGCATAAATAATTAATTAGAGTTCCTTTTGTTCAATATTTCCACGTCGCGTGAATAGTTAGGAACTTCACTTCAGTCAACGCGAACATAATACCCTAAAAATAGGATTAAAATGCAAAGATCTCGACATATTTTTCCATGACAAATTTCCCCGACGTTCCCAGATTTTCCAGACGATATTTTTAAATTTTACCTAATTTTCTTCTTACAATTCACGTTTTACAAGTTACATTATATAATCACGGCATTGTTGGAAAATTAACTAATTTTAACAATTTTTCAAAATTGCCACAAAAACAATACAAGAAATGCACAAGAACAAGTTTATTCACACACAGGACTTTCAGTACGCGCCTATGAACGTCACAACGAATTCCTTTAAAATCAGAAGGGAAAGAGAGTTTACACAAAACGCTTAATAAAGGAAAAGCGTAGATAGTTCTCTCGTAGGTAGAATTAAATCACTAAAATATCCTAAATCGGCATAAATGGACGCAGTAACAAGTACTTATTGTCATTCAACTTGAAAAACACTCCTCATCGGCCATTTAAAAGGAATTATAATTCATGTACAAATACATTGCGTCTTATGGAGAAAACGTTTATTTATAAAATGAGACCAACTTTTAAACCACGAAAGTCATGGAAGTTTACTTTAATTTGTAGTAAATTTTTCTTTGTAGTATTTTTGACACCTCTTTTATCTATTGGTCACCGGATTCTTAAGAAAGATATTTCCCTTTCTACAAAGTGAAATGCATATATCACGAAACTGTTGTGCTTGGTCGCCATGTTTCTTATGCATTTCAAATGAGTCAAGCGAGTTCCTATATATTGTTTCTATTATTGTATTAACTGACGGATACTTTTTTTTTTGTGGGGCTTTAGGGCTCGCCGACATCGAGGTCGTTAGAGCCCTAAAATGTTGTACAGGTAGGGAAAATGCAGTTACGCACTAAGGAGAGCCAACATGTCTCTCCCCGCGTGTGGGACTCGCCGAATGACTCGACCATACCCACCAAAAACCCTCCTGAATTACAATATATCCAAATATAACAAAACATAAAACTAAAAAAAACAAAGAAAAAAAAATTAAATTTAGAGACATAAAAAAAGTAAGTGGGAAAAGAGAGATTTAAATCCAAACCCTCCCGTGAACGTTTCGTGTATGGATTTGAGTAATGTCATACGAAGAAAGTGCAGAAACAGTTCCAAAGGCCAATTTTATGAAGGAATCTAAAAAGTCTTATCAAAATCGGTTCACTTTGTTCAAATTGTTCGGTAGATTGTGTCGCCGTCGGCTGGTACTATATTTGAGACACTCCAGAAGAAAGTGTTCCACGGTAAGTGTTGTGATGCAAGTTTCACAGACGATGGGAGATTCACTGAGTAAGAGATGACCATGGGTAAGATAGCAGTGGCCAATACGAAGATGTGTAAGGATACTAATTAAATCACGTTTTTTTCCTTCATAATTATTCATTTGATGCAGTTTAGAACAATTAGAATAAAAATAAAGAAAACTTTTATACACATCAGTGATCTGACTAACGTGGAGAGCTGTTCCCACCTTAAGACCACCGAATTATTTTGTATGCGTTTCACTTTTCGGTTATGCACTTGGAAACTATTTTCTCCAAATCTTTCATATAATTTTGAACAACGTAGTAAATATACGTAAACAAAAGTAACTGTACTATTTTAAATTAATTCCAATTCTTCGGACTGAAAAAAAATGGTAATTTTTGAATTGCGAAATAGAAGTAAACCTACATAATTTGGGAATTTTTTTTTACAAAAAAATTGAAATTCGTCGACATTTTTGTGAAGAATGACATCAAGTTATCAAAGAATTGAATACTGAGTTTTCTCATCAATTGACCAACAGAGAGAAGATATAGTTAACATCCGTGAAATCGATCAGAAGAAGAGAAGCTTGATACAACAAAGGTTACCACATATGGGTGACCAATATCCAAAGATAATCTTCAATAAGAAATTTAGTGATCGAGACGCATGGCACGATTTACCATACACAAAAAAAAAATGATTAGTTCGATAAATGATTTTAGTCAAAATATAGTGGTAAATGTAAGTGGAAATTTTAGTTGTTTCTACTAAAATTTTAGTGATGTATCGGGTGGTTTTAACCTCGCTACTTTGTCGAAGTATTTAGTGCGATTTATTAGGAATGCAATTGCAGCTACTAGGCGCATCCTGGTTCAAAAAACACCCACTAGATAGCAGGTCGAATGGCTCACTCTGGCGGCAGCTGCGTGAAGCGTTTTGGTTCTGTGTATCCAACGTATGATTAGTGCATGTGTTGTACGCGTTCACAACCATAATAACGGTTGTGTCCGTGGATGGAAGGGAAATTATGCGACTGGTGAGTATGTGACATCTTTAACTTCCCGAAAGACGAAGATAAAAGGAAATGGGTGTCTGTGAATGGATGAAATTCTCTCTGCATGTGACAATGTTCAGCGGTAAGTATGGTCTTGTGAGGTTAAGGTGCACATTGCTCTTTTGGAATATTAAAGTAAGTCTACGTTTAACGTATTATTTATTCACTATAGGTTGTCATCTATATTGCTGAACACGATATTCTACGTGAATCCAATGCTGTAGGTTGGAAAATTGAGGCGGTGTCAAATTTGCCATTAAAAAACACTGTTTGAAAGCACGGAAGTTCGTGCTATTTTGCCTTCTTCTTGCCCAATGTATCTTCAGAGATTCAGTGTATTTTTATTTGATTAACTGTTTTTCCTAAATAAATGACAAAAATGAAGATTTTGAACCATTCACTAGAAATCCTGTAAAAATTCCTATTTCTGTAGGTCTAGTACATTTCACTAAACAACATGGAATTGCTTGTTACTATCACGAAGTTACTAGTAAGAGTTATTACAGGTCTAGTTACATTTTACTAAACCGAATGAAAAGTAAATGAGGCTGAGTTGTAACATCTATGACTTTAGTAATTACTAGACTTCGGTCTACTAGACTGTTCGTTACATTTTACTAAACTCTGTGTTTGTTCATATTTTACTATACGGTCTAGTCACACAAACTAGAGATTTAGTACAATTAACTAAAATGTTTTCTCCGTGTACATTAAAACACATTACAAAGTAACCGTGAAAATAAGAGAAATATATCACAACGAAAAGAAACTACGCACAAAAAATAGGTATTTTTTTCTGAAATTATATTAATTGTGATACTGTTATTCTGAGAAGTTGTCCAAAATTATAAAAAATTATTTTATAGACTAAACATGGTAAGCTTCCTATGACAAGAATAACTTATACTTTACCAATCTCCATGAGCAGTAACTGCATTGAAAGGGGAAAACACTGGTACTCACCTAGAAAGAAGAAAGAAAAACATTGTGTTAATATACTTGCAACACATACTAAAAGGATAAAAAACAAAAAAGAGATAGCTTAACACAGCGTGGAGAAAACATTAAATGGCATTATCTCACATTGCTAACACGCCAAAAAGCAGGGGGGAAACTACTCAAGGGGTGACATTACATGCTACTGTTTTAACGCATTTTAGTACTAGAGACAAAAGTTTAAAATATTAAAAATCTAAAAAAAAATCCACACACATCTTCGAATCATTGGCTAAACGCTGAGTTAATTTGCAATACAGTTTGGACATATTAAACACCTGAAAAGTGCTTAACAAAATGAGGAGCCAGTCATCTTATCATAATGGTGATTCCCCGGGTTAGGATTTCTAGGTGTGCACTTTTTTTCTGAAGGTAAATAAAAACTTTTCACAAAGATACCAGAATCGCTTTTCTTTTTTTTCTTTTTTTTTGTGGGGGGGGGGACCTTCATCTATTTTCCTCGCAACCGAGTCCATATATTTTCTGTACGTAAAGTAGAATTAGTATGCATTACATTCGCATTAGTCGTATTTCGCTTGAAAGTTGGGTATAGACGCAGTAAAATAATTTCTGTCTGCTGCACTTACATATTAGTTTACGGTTTCAAGAAGATTGAATAATATTTGGCATATATATGGCTAAATGAGAATGTACATGAAGTGTATTAATCTTTACGAAATGTATTACAATCTGTAAAATAAAGTAATTAAAAAAATGACGGGGAGGTCTAATTCCCGGTTGCGCGCCAGGACAGCTGATCGGCGCGGTGCTGCTGGGAGCGTGTGCAGACGCATTATCTGGGATACGCCCGCACCGCACGGTCACTAGCTCCGTGCCCTGTGTGGTTGTATAATATTTAGCAATGTAAATTAACCAAGCAGTCGTAGAATACACTTCTCGTAAACTGAAATGAAATTTATGATAATGATAAAATACATGGGAGGACAGCAAACAGTGCAGATACGAAAATCCATCCATTTCTGTCTTACTTTTACATAACACTTTTACGATATTTTTGTCACTATGACGCAGATGCAGAAACGTATGAGAAAGTATGTGCGATGGTTTTTCACCACTAGTTTCATATGTAATTTGCACCTGCAAATCCTAACGCTGGTGACCACGTTTCGTCCCAACAATTCAGATATCTTTCTCCTCTCCGTGTGTAGAGACCTTAATCACAAGAGAACCGCCACGGGAGGAAATGTAACGCGAAATTTCTCATACTTCAAGCCGTTTCTCATGGTGGTTTTAATCATACGTAGTTGGTCACACGACTGTATCGTCTCTTCCTCCCTCTCCACATTTTCCACCAATAAGAGACTAGCATCGAGTTACAGTTGCACCCTCCAAAGGGACAATGAGAATTTGTGCATTAGTGAACATACTTCTTCTGAGAAATTAAGTTGTAGACACGGCTGACGGTTCTCTTTCGATTAAGGACTCCATCCGTGTGCACATATTGAACTGGCACGGTTAAGGAAACTTCAGTGAGGGGTGCTACTTTGAAGGAATGCGGTGATGCATGAGGGCGAGGGGTAAGGGATGAGAACGAGCAAAAGCCTCCCTCGCCATTCCCTCTCCGGAATGCGTTTTGTGGAATTCCAGGGGGAAGATACACCCTTCGTTGAACGTATTGACACCAACACATCGTGTATGAAACAACAGCAACATTGTACCCACCAATCACCACGAAATATCAGGATGACTGGACTCACAGCACACGTCATTCAAAACAACCCCCCGCCCCGCTCTAGCCGAAGGAAAGTCGGAGAAAACCATGTCAATCATGTCAAGGTTCAGTTCAGGCAAAGCAGTTTCATTTTGTTACAGAGTAATGGTGTGATGAACTGCAAGTTGAATTGACGATATTTCATATTTAAAATACTAAAAAAAAATAAAACAGACTACAATTTTCAACATTACCAACACTATAAAGTTATCGTACTTGATGCGACTGCTCTTCCAGATCTAGATCATTACTCTCATTTCGAATGTTAACATTTTTTTAAAATACCATAAAACACACAATTACGAGCAGAGCACTACATATGACTACTTTCATCTTAGTGACTCATAACGAAATACAAAAATATTTCTTACGGCAGTTTAAAAAACGGAATATCATGACTTACAAATTCCCCAGACCCACACAATCGAATTACCGAAGCTACACGAAAACTCATCAAAGACGAAAGAACGCGTCGAAACACTTGTCTAATTTATATGTACCGAAAGTGTATCATAAATCCGACATAATATATCCTGACCAGAGTTTTTTCTCAGGTTTTACTTGGGGTAGAGGTGGATATACGTGTAGGAATTGAAGGTTCTGGCCCAAGGCCCTGTTTCCTCCCTTAGCTACTCGTTTCATCCCCTCCCGTCCAGTACCCAAACCAGTTCACAAACCACGCACTGGTAAGCACAGCCGCCCAAAACCACGTAAAGTAGAGTTACCCAGAGATGAAGCCAACACTTCCACGCAGAAATCAAACATGCTCATATTAGCTGATTAGCTCCGTCGTCAGATGCCCTCCGTTTTAGGTGGATTGCTTCCTAGCCAGTTCTCAGTCTCCGGTTTCTTTAAGCCAAACGCTCGTTTGGCTGAAGTTATTCGAGAACTTGTCACCTACACTACAAAACTTTACACAAGAAAGGAAACAAACTTAATATTGGAAATTACCGACCAATATCTCTATTACCCACTTTCTCAAAAATCGTAGAAAAATTGTTCTAAAAGCGTCTTCTAGATTTTTTATCAAAAAATAACATTCTCTCTGGCGATTAACACGGATTTAAGAAATCCTTTTCCACTACAAGAGCCATATTTTCTTTCTTAAACGATGTTACCAAATCTCTTGACCGTGGAGAAAATCCTCAGAGTGTCTTTCTTGACTTATCCAAAGCATTCGATGTCATCGATCAAGGAATTCTCCATTCCAAATTGCATTTTTTAGACATTCGTGGATTTCCACATCAATGGCTAACTTCGTATTTAAAAGAGATATCAACAGGTCGGAATATCCTATACTAAAAATAAAATACTTCAGCGTTGTCTTTCAGAAACAAAGTCATTTACTTGCGGAGTACCCCAAGGTTCAATTCTCGGTCCCATACTCTTTTTATTGTATGTGAACGACATATCATCCACATCAGATTGCAAAATGGATCTCTTTGCTGATGACACTAGTTTACTATGTAAACACGCCAACGCTCAAAATGCTTTGCTTAACCTTTCGACTTGGTTCCATGCAAATCGTCTCACTGTGAACACTGACAAAACAATGTCTATGTCATTTCACAATAATATCACAAAATCTTTACCCCAGATTTGCCTTTCCTTAAACGGAACACAATTAAAAACTTTTAAGAAAACAAAATTCTTAGGTCTCCACATTCAAGACAACCTCAAATGTAATTGTCACGTTGACAATCTTAATTCCCAATTATGCAAACTGTGTTATGCATTCCTAATCTTAGTTAACGTAGTTAGTCTACGTATTTCCCATTGCGTATATTTTGCTAAAGTTTACCCAGAAGGTATTGCCGTAACGTAAAAACCATTTTACGTCACGGCATTACCTTCTGGGGAAATTCCGGTCAGAGTATTCAAACTTTCAGAACTCAGAAACGGATAGATCGGATAATTTGTAAATCTCACCCTCGAAACTCTTGTAAACCTGTATTCAGGAATTAAATATTATAACACTTCCCTGCACTTAAACTTATGAAACGGTCGTGTTTGTTAAGACCGAATTACTCAAGTGTCACCCTTTCTTTATACGAAACAGTCTCGTTCACGAACACAATACTCGCAATAGTAATAATACTCATCGCCCTAGAGTGTCAACCACTTTTTGCCAAAGAGCACCATATCATTCGGGAATCGTTCTATATAATTCCCTGCCCAAGAATATAAAAGACATTATGAAATTGAATCTGTTCAAATCCGCGATTAAAAACTACCTCCTGCACCAGTGCTTCTACACTGTAAAATAGTTTATTGATTTTAATAAAAGTTAAATCCGTCTTGTACTTTATCACGCCATTGCTGTAGTACTTTTTAAATACCTTGTAACAATTTCAAAAATTATTTTCTTGCATGATTATAGTGTCTCATGGTTCATATTAATTTAGTTTTATGTGTACTCAACTTTGTCACGGTTGTGTACATTAATTCTGTTACCCCATCCTGGCCCGGGCTTTGCTCCGGGTTTCCTTCGGGTATAGGGGGATTTCTTATACAGATTCTCTAGGCTTTGTCTAGGGGCGTGTTTATTGTAACATAAAATCGTGAATTTAGCGTTATTTCAATTCTTATGATTTTTAAACACTAAACTCAGAATAATCTATCGTTCGATAATAATTTGTCCATGTAAATTTTTTGCGTTAAATTACAAACATATTGACATTCTATCAGTATTATAACTCGCAGCTAACTTTTTATATTTTCTAGGAATTATTGCTGAAATTTTTGAATCCGCCTCTGCCTTAGGGTCCTTGATCGGAATTGATGGGATGGTCCCTTGCTTCCTTCCGGAAAGTAAATTAGTTTATTGTCCTCTACGTGGTCATATGCAGTTTGTACTGTTTTTTTTACAATAAATTTATTTATTTATTTATTTAAGGGCGACAGTCTGATTAACACTATTGTCATTATTAACCTGGAATTTTAAAGTTATTTTAAATTGGACGACTCATCAACGATATTTTTCGAATAATCTAAAGATTTTCAGAATAGTTCTTACTCGTTAAATAACTTTTTTATATTCTATTAAATAAAAATTTCTTGATATTCTGTAGATA
>NNCF01128929.1:424172-439754 GCA_002313205.1 Laupala kohalensis | reverse complement strand
GGGGGGGGGGATAAATTAGTGAAGTCGCTCTGACTGATGTAAAAATACCTTCAACGAAATATTATTGAAAGTTCGAAAAACAAAACATACAATTTCATTTTTACGTCGCACCCGTTCATCACATACGATTATTTGGGTCAAAAAAATTAAACACTATTTTCGAATGAAATGTGATTCAATTTTTCGATACAAACTCAACAACCTTAATCGTATAAAAAGATTTTTTTTGAAAAAGTACCATAGGGGTACCGAAGTTTTCGTTGCGTTCTACATTACAATCGTGTCAGAAGCATCTAACACATTAAAATAATAATAAAGGAAAGGAACAACACATGTACACGCAATGTATGCGTACTGCTAATCCGTTACAGCCCGAAAGAGAGCAAGATACATTCACAACCTGCGCAGTACTTCTTGACAAACTACGCCGCTGGCCTCTCGCCGACCGTTGACCAAAACAAACAATCGCCTGCCTGGAGACACGTGCCCAGTCGCATGCTTGGAGAGCAAGGCTCCCTCCCCACTCCCAGAGCACTATGACAATAACAAGAGTTTTAATCGCAGCAACAGCAGCAGCAGGCCGCTTGGCGTGTCTCTAATCGGCGGCGTCTACCTTTTGTTTTTGTTTGCGTCGACTACGCCGCCCCCATAGAACGGTGGCATTCTCATGCACTTCGAGAACTCGTGGGCGATTGAGAAGGCAGAATCGATTGCGGACATCGATTGGTGGGGTGCAGCAACGTTTCCAATGTAACATTTCTTTTTCACGCGGAATCACAACCTACTTTATTGGGCGCAATTATCCACTTTTTTTTAAAAAAATTAAATTACAGTAGACCCACGTTTATCCACGTCAGCTTTGTTTACAAAACAAAATTTCTTATTTATAACTTTGCTCCACAGATTAAGAAAAGATTAAAATGTGGGACATACTGTTAAACCTATAATGCGCAAAATTACGTTGATTACACTGATCGAAGGAATCAATATTAAAATGAGGAATAACAATTTCGATGTATTTAAACAACAAGTAACTTTCTTTTTACAAAACTACGTACTAAAAGAGGATGGTGAGTTATAATAACAAGTTGTAAAACACAGACGTCTCTTATCACATTTACCCAAACTGGATATAAAAAATAAAAATTATATTCTTTGACGCAAAATACGTCGCAATTCTTAAACCACATATTGTATTAGTAAATACATTAAATCCAAACACAAACTTCACATCAATTTTCGGACAGCCAAAAATAGCAATATGGTCTGAAAGAAAAGTTTGAAGTGTAATATTTCAATGTGTTATCAAATATGCCGTGTTCCGTACGATTTTGTCTCGCACCTTTCCGTAAAACACTTTGTCTTCTCTTTCATCTCTTATTTCTTGTGTTTGCGCCTCACTGCTTCACTTGCACCCGTACAATATTCCTATACAATAAATTGTTACAGTGTACCAACCCTTCAAGTTTGTACCATGAATGCCGGATCACCCTCTAGGTCGAAATTGGTAGAATGGTATAATTACTAGATGCAAGATGGAAATTGCCCGGAGCCCGAAATAGAACCCGGGATTCTTGGTTCGATCAGAAGGACGCTGCCCGCAAGACCATCCGCTCGTCTTCCACAACTGCACACCACATCCACTCAAGTCATATACCACGCCCACGTGTAAGCTACATAGAAAGAAAGAAATGTGTAACAATTTGGGATGTACACCAGAAATTCCCGAGTATTAGATCGGTATGAAAATGGTGCAAGATTGCGGAAGGCGAACGGGCGGTATAGTGGTCAGCACTCCTACGAACAGAGCAGGCAACCCCGGGTTGAATTCCACCCCGCGCTATTTTCATCTGAACATAGTTGTCAAATCTCCGCGTAGATATATATTATCGATGACACAAGTTTTTAACTGTCAATACAGTTGAGGAATGTAATGCGTATATAGACTCCCCTCCCTTCCGCGATGTCAGTAGTCCTTGCCGGAAGAGGAAAGCTACATTCCACGCAGCAACACAACTTTCTATTGTCCTCGTCTAGAAATAGGCGCAAGGAGAAAGACAGGTAAAGATCCCCAAAGCACGTTCTTCTAACACACGGGGTCTCCAAACTACGGCTACAGGGCCAGATCCGACCCACGGTTGTGCAGACTATCTCACGAGCACTCTCCCATTCTGGTGATATTGTAACAATGTTCGACCTTCAGCGGGCAGATACTGGAGATCAGCGCTGTCCAACGGGCAGCGCGCGAGTTACTTCAAAACCCTCAACAAACGTTAATTTTGTGTAATAAATCTACGCTGTCAGAATTCATTATTGAGGTGTGTAGTGAGGCAAAATATAAAAAATTGTTTATATTATCCTATCATACATAACAATATGAAAACATTTCATTATAATACTAAATGTTAAAAATATGTTTAATGAAAAATTAATATATTTTCCGAACTTGAAATTGCTGATGATAAAAATATCGTGTAACAAATAAATATGACCCCTTAGTTTTCTTCGTGGGGCCACATTTTGCCGAACTCACTCCGGAGTCAAAAGCCCCATCGACGAGGAGGAGTTGGACAGCGATGCCATACATCAAAAGCAACCTCACCTTTTCACATCTACAAAAGAAAGTTAAAGAATTACGCCTTAAAAATATATTTTAACGAATGGCGTTTCTTCGGAACCAGCGAAGACACAAATTAGTTATAAAATAAATGTACCTTTTTCTTAAGATGTACGTTTAATATGCATTTCGTTACTTCGATTTTAAATTAACATTAAAGTCGCGGTAGTCGAATCTTTTAAAATTTTAATCGTCTATTAATCTAGTAAATGTTGTAAAACGATAAAAGTGGTAGTTACTTGGTGATAAATATAGGCGACCCACAGGTCTACCAATTTTCCTTTTCAGTTCGGTCCTTACGTTAAACAGATTGGAAACCCTGCTCTAACAAATTAACAGCAGTTCCTGGGTCCCGTTCACTACTCCACTGCCATTCTCCGCAACAAAGGCACAGGGAATCTCTTTCTCCCACTTCGGAAAATAAGTCCTTAGCGGTTGGTTTTCATTTCAGTATTGTATAGACCAATTATTCGTATAGTCATTTTGCAGTAACTCCACCCAAATTACATTGTAATTTTTTCGTCAGTGTTTTGATATATAAAGAACAAGTATCACAGGTTGATATAATATCCAAATCAAACATATGCCATCACTCCTCCGATACCCTTAGCGTAAAAGTAATTGCTGTAACATAAATAAGAGAGATTAATAACCATAAAAAATAAAACCAAAACAGAGTTGCTGAGAGCAATCCCGTACATTTCACTACTTTCACTCTTGGGCATTTTCTATAACCTTCGACTCCAGTCATCTCACTACACTTCACTGCAAACTTCTTTTTTTGGTTTGGAACTCTATTGACTTAGGACACACATTGAGGTTATGTGTGTTCCGACAAATCGAATAATGATCTGATTCACCTCGTGGTTTTCATTTCTTGAGACGAGACGCCGAAAAAGAAAAATTAATACACTTCAGTTAAATATAAAAATATTAAGAGAAAAAAAATTATTTTTTTAAACAATAAAACGACATGGCTCGTATTAAGTGTTCAGTTTGCGCCAGCTATAAACTTTCCAGCGATCGAGAGCTAATGACGGGTCCAGATATTCACATGGGATTCCTGGAAGAATGTTAAACTCTCAGCCACTACAAGAAATTGTGTCAAGTACGCGTACGGGTGTAAAGTTCAAAGAATGACGAGACATGGGACAGACACGTCGCTAATGGCCGTTGCCACGAAGCCCGGGGAGATAACTTCCTGTTTATTTGTTAATACCACACGAAGAGAACAGATACGAATCGGAGATAATTCGTGAGAACTGAAGGACTCTTATTTTCACTGCAACGAATCTACACACTTCTGGTTTACGCGCAAATATTGAACGGAAACTTCTCTCGTGAGACTAAAATGTGAAAACCATCTTCAATCAATATTTCACAAAATCATCACCGTCACGTTTCTTTGTTTGAAGAGAATTTAACTTAAGAAAGAAAAATCATTAGAGGATTATTAGTTTGTGGTATATTAGTAAATTACTTTGTCATCAAAGTGGTCATAAGCAGTATGTATCTGCTCTTTTAACAGTAAATTATTTATTTATTCATTTATTTATCGTCCGTCTAACTGGCTTAGTGTTGGTATAGAACCTGCACTCAATGTAGCCAACGCTTTTTCTTCGCCATCGTCCATAAGAGTAATGATTAGGGGGTACCTGGCGTTCTGTTGGCAGGACATTCGAAATTGAATTCATAACCAACCTCGGCCATCAATTCAATTCACTTGCTCTTGTGGCGCTGTTCTGTACTTTCTGCATCGGGCGTGTGGAACGAATATTACTACTTTGAGTCTTTGTTTGCTGTGTTATTAACGTGTATTTCTTTACAGCAAATAGTCACTTTTGTGACTACTATTAATATTTATTTGGATATTACTTCAATTCGTAGTACTTGGCAATTTGAGTTAGGCAGCCATATCGCGTCATTTTCGGCAAAGTTACACGACTTGGAGTATATCCCACTTCAAAAGTTTCGAGTTTTCACATTTGCAATAATACCAGCGTGAATGGCGAGAAATTCTAGTCCTCAATAATTTCCATTCATTTTACGATAATCATTTCCACGTATCAGAACTAACGAACTAGTGGAAAATCTCTCAGATAACTATATCTGACCCCAGCGGGAGTGACGGCACAAGAAGAAGGAAAAAAAAATCCCTCTCCACGGCCGACTGTCTTTCTGGCAAGCGTTATCGCTTGACGCAAAAGTTCTACGAAGATACGGTGTAATTGCTTTTTTAGTTTCCATGCGGAAAACAGGCACGTGACGCTTCTAATCCAATACTCGCCTCGACATCAGCAACAAGCCACACAACGAAGAAAATCGTACTTAAACTTTAAGTCGTATAACTTGACCTTAAATTGTGCAATATGGCTCCCTAACATGAATTCGCAACTTCGACGAATTCAAGTTATATTCAAATAAATATTTATAGTAAACACAAAAGCGACTATCTGCTGTAAAGAAATACAATTTTTTTAATAACAACTACGAAAAGGTCCCACACGCTCGATGCTAAGAGAACAGATCAGCGCCACAAGAGCAAGTGCAATAAATTGATGGCCGATCTTGGCGATAGATATAAGTTTTGAGAAAATCGAATGTCCTGCCAACATAACGTAAGTCAATAATAAATATTAAAAATGTAAAGAAATGTACATTGTCAATGACAGCAAGCATCCGGAGCGAGTCCGAAAAATAGGTAACCTCCTTCAAGAACAGGTTAGTATACCTGAATGGCGGTTATTCTCTCTCTGTCAAATACTTTGCAAGTTCAATGAACAGACCGCTCCTTTAGAAATCTCGTGGGAAGACATTGTTATGAATCTTCCCAATTCACTCATACCACGATAATATGGTGACTAAACATCGGGGGTAATCGCCAGTACGATAAAGGTAGACACACTAGAGTTATGAGTGAGTAATAATAAAGAAACATTATCAAGTTTTACGAACATTTTGCAGATTTTTATATAATACTTCTTATTCTCTGATTGTCTATGATGATATAATTTAATCCATTTTATGATGTGCAGATTATATTAAAAACAATCAAAATCACAGGTTTATTTTCAGTTATCACATGATGAGTAACAACACATACATACTTTAGTTGCCGAACAAACTTTCGAAACTATGGTTTTGCTTCCTCTTCATGTTCACAAATGTCGGTCTGCAAGTAAAAGATTGTTGTGAAATATCACGTGTCATATTCTAAATCGTTATTAATATAATAGAAACACGTAAGAGACCTATGTTCAAGTTGTGTCATCTTCCAGACTCGCTCATCGCTACGCAGTGCACGATGCTCTTCGTCCGCACATCTTTGAGACGTTACGGCAATTTTTCACGAAATGTATAAAAACGTGTAAGTTATTTAATAAATACAAAAACACGTTTGTAGTATGTTTGTGTGAGGAATTTGTGGGCGTAGAGTTTCAGAACAGACCTGTTGATCTTACGGGATTACATTTTTACACCATTATAGATGTAGGAATGGACGTGAGTACAGTGGGGCTGATCGAGAAACTAACGCAGTTAGTTTTGGAAAGATAGAACCAGAACAAGTCGACGCAAAGTATAAAGTTGTCTGCACGATTGGCTGGTAGAATGAAGATAGTATAAGAGAGATTATTCTGGGTCACGTGAACTAAGGAAAACACTCCCATAGGCAATTGGATAATGTGAATATACACATATGTAGATAATTAATTTCTTAAATGTAATTTCTTTCTCGTTGCTACCTAGTGTACTAATTTCCTGACCATTTTATACCGGGTGTATTTTATAGATATTTGGGCGATGATTTGATATTTAACCTCTTTTTTATCTGCCACCGAGCATTCCTCACTTGCGGATTAACAATTTATTATTATTATACTACCAGAAAATAAAGCGAGTTTTGAAACCATTTTAATACGATATGGTGAATAGTGAATATCAGCTCAATGTCCCCTTTCCCCAAGAACTAAATGCTACCAACGACTCAGTTTCGGTAAAACGTATTATGTGACTGTTTTGGCGTTATACTTATTAATTTCTTTTCATTATGTTATAGACATTTACAGGAGGAGTAATGGTATATGTGTGTATATTGAAGCGTGCTTGTACGTATGAGTGTGTGTCTGTATCTGTTTGTAAGTGAAAATGTGTTTCTGTACGTATGTGAATACACACACACATGAACCTAATTTAATTTTTTTAATTTCTTATGTGTATTATCCTTCCCGCTTATTGTGGGCTAATTTTCTAAGCATTTCATTCCGTGTGTGTGTATTTTATAGATATTTGGGCGAAGATTTCTTTATTTCACATTATCGTATTATGTACATTCTTATTATGTCTATTACGTTTTCCATATGCCACCGAGCATTGCTCACTCGCAGATTAATAAATTATTATTTCAGACACTTCAGTGTTCAACATAGATCCATTTCTGGACATTTACGCGCTTTTCAAGTTCATATAATTTCCCATTAAAATCTAGGTGTTAAAAATTGAAGAAAAAAAGGATTACCAACTACTTCAACAAGACAAGAATTATTTTTTCATCTACTTTCTTTTAAATTATGAAGACTGGTGGAATTATAAAATAGTTTATAGGGATGAAACGAAAAATCTCTATCAACATGGCATAGCTATTGTTGATTCTTTAACAATTGCATGATTCGACAATGCTGAAATATTCTAGTACGTTCGAACATGAATCTACTTAAGAAAGGTCAAGAAGCAAACTACTAACGAAGAGATACTCCAAACGTTTCTGGGAGAACTATATTGCATAGCTTCAATATTATACTTTATGCTTACCGTAGGAACACTCCCTAACATAATTCATTAAAAAGTTCTAACCAAAATTACAAAAATTAAATTCCTCGCATTTGTTGTAACAAAAATTATTTTACACACAAAGAAATGGGGACTAAACAGCAATATATACATATACATATTTTTAAGAAATAAAATACCAATGAAACCACATATTACTATGCCTAGTACAGTAGTTTTTATTTAATGGACTACCTGCATGTTGAAATAGTTCAAATGAGAAAATAGTACTATCCTAGGCGAATCTATCCAACTGACACAGAACAAAAGGAATTTAAATGGTTATTGACAAATTTAAAAGGTTGGCGACAAACTAGAGATCTCGAACAAACAACTTGAATCAACTGTTACACCAGTCAAGAAAGAAACTATAGATTATTGTACAAAGGGAAGCAAACAAATCATCCTAATTTTTATTAGGTAAGGGCTCTAATGATCTTGGCGTTGACGAGCCCTAAAGTCCCATTTTCAAAACAATCATTAGGACCATAAACCNAGGACCATTAACCACTTATATGATGCAGTGCTTGAAATGTATTACGGCATATAAATACTCAGATAGAAAAAAACATATCTTAAAACAGTTGAAGTAAAATACACTTACAAAGGGTAAAATCGATAATAGTGATCAGTAAGGGGGGAAAAAAAGTATTCAAAACTGGTGTTGAAATAGTCACGTACAAAAAACTGGAACAAGGTAAAGCAACTTAAATTTTTACTTGTGGACTTCTTTCCCCATCAAAAGCCTAAATCCAGTGACAGATCTATGGGGTGGATGGGGGGTTAAGGGGGCAATAGCCTCTCCCCCATGGGACCTGAACTCTCAACAGATAAAGCCGCACTTTGCCACTTTAAACAACTCATACATTTGGCACTTATTTAATATGATTAATTGTTGGTTATCTATTTGATGAGCTGATGTATTTTATATAAAGACAATATTTATAAAATATATGTTCTAAAACCATGAATTTGAAATATAAATGCTCTCCTAGATCCACCATTGCCCGCATCTTTACCTTATGTATTAGGGATAAAGGGTCAGTAGATAATTAAGAGATGCTATAGTCAAGGTCACACAATGATGTCCTGAACGGAGTCAGCAAGATATTATACTCTAAATAAATTACACATTTAGTTTCCAAGTGTCCACGCTAGAGCAAGAAAATCATGAATTAGTTATTTATCCAAAACAGAGTTAAAAAGTAATTGAACTTAGCTTTTACATGTAGTAAAAATGTAGAGTTTGTCCCATTTACTAAAAGGGAATAATCAATCAAATAAAGATAATCCAGAACCTCTTTTCAGAAAGAGGTTTGAAACAAGAATGCAACAAGTACTTGTGGGTCCCATACAATTTCCACAAAATATTAACATTCAGAAATAGAAATATCATATCTTTCTCAACAAATTTTCTGTTTTGGAAGTTATTTCTTGTTAGTCATAATGTTTACAAAATGCCTCGATGAAAGATCTAAACTACATTTCGCGGAGCACCAAGTGACATATACAAATCAAACTAAAACATCACATGGCAGCATTTATCAGAAAGCCGCGTCATTCAAGAATCAGAGCTTATAATTGATCACCAAAAAAAATTCTTAACGTCTCTTCAATACAGTATTAAGTAGTACCCATACATCCACCATTGCTTTAACACTAAAAAATGTCCCCAATGATCATTTGTTATCATATACAATGTACTATTAGAATTCTTCATTCCTGTGGGTGATTTTTTTAAATTAAGTAAATCTTGACCACACATTTGAATACCTCCCCGACAATCATTAATGATACCACAACATTTGTTGACAAACATTCACCACTATCAATCTATTCATATAATGAACAGAGGTAGACGATTGATTTTAATTTCACTTTAAAACACCGCCAAGCTATGTGTCACTATTTCTGACAATCATTTCATTCTTTATTTTACGTTTTCACTTCACATTCGCTTAAATATTAGTACATAAAATAAAGAATGAAATGATTGTCAGAAATAGTGACACATAGCTTGGCGGTGTTTTAAAGTGAACTTCTACAATATACAATCAGAAAAAATTTCAAGTTACATGATTTTTATTTCCAATGACTTAACTGGTACACTTTCCCATCCCCATTCGAATTAATTTTCAGTTGTTTTGGCCTTGGGTCTTTCATCAAAGTACTACCACACACATGAATACTGGAATAGACCATTGTCAATGATAATGTCATCCGATTCAATTTTGATTATATTCTACGTTTCATAATTTTTATCTTTAACATCGAGCAAAGGATATGTAGTCAATTATCCCCATAGGCCCCAAGGAAGCCCCAATAAGTAATACATGTAAATAATCCCTCATACATAATACATGAGCAGAAATATGGACATCACGTCTAGCTTTAACCTCTCCCTATTTCAACTTCCCCGAATTTGTAGAAATAAAAATTAAATTGATAATAAAATAGTCAATGATAACACGCTACAGCTTTTGGCTAATAATTCCACAAGCATGCCCCAGCCAACACAAACCCAAAATGTCTTTATCAGGAAGACTGTCAGGATGGTGGGGAGGTACCCTTCAATATTACTCAGAAGGTCAATATAAAAATTGTTTCTTTGCTCTAACACCATCAATGTGACTGTTCCCACATTTCCTTTGTGTTTACGTGTGTTGTCATACTTGTTGGCAACACTGGAAATTTTCTTATCTTCTCTGTCCATTAATTCCAAATTCCAGTCAACATTTAAACAAAATTTAAATTTATTCAAATACATTTTTAAAATCAAATTCATAAGTATTTCACAATTATCTTGCACACGAGAATTTACTGAAATAACAGGTACAAATGAAATGGTTCCTTGGTGCATGTAAAAGTCTTGATGTTTCATTTTGTACTTGATATTTGTATTAAATACTTCACATTTCCTCTTAAAATTGTTTGATTGTTGTTAATTAAAATTTCACCAAGTAGGAATATTTAGCAATGACCAATTTTTAATTTTGTATTTTAGCACAGTTCTAATCGTGACAAAGTTATCTCTTAGATGGGGAAATAAGAACTCCACATTCCACAGATAATAAATCTGTTGAATCATGACACTGACATGTAGACAACACCAGTTTTGAATAGTAACAAATAAACAATGCAACCAACACTCACTTTTCTTTGATTTCTCCATCAGCATCAACTGGTCGTGCTTGTGCCAGGCGTCAGGTCTTTTCCCAGACGCCTGAACCACCACTGAAGTATCCATGACGTTCCCTCCTCCTCCACCCACCCCTCCGGCTCCACCTCCTCCAGGTGTTGTGGGCGTATTCTGGGCATCCGCCGCATTCAACAATACCATCAAACCATGGGGGGTGCCACCGGTTCCTTGACCCGGATAGGACTCCAGGACGGCGGTTAAGCACGTCCGGATGCCAGGAAGAAATAGAATAGGGAAAAAACTCTGCCGCAACCACACTCAACAAACAGTCCTCCCTCTGGTAAACAGGGGATGAAGCACAATTTATATGAACACTCGCAATCACCACACTCAATAAGCTCTTATAAGTCTCTCCTTAACTATGATACTTTGAAGAGGACTATAACACTACACTGGTCTGACCACTCACACTAAATAGCTGCCACACATTTCATGTACATATTAAATTAAATGTTGGTGATATAAATAATGCTGTTGTAATTCCAATTTCGTTTTCCAATAAATGGGCAAATAATAGAAATTCTTTCAAATGTAGTGATTTAAAAATATATTCTTTCCAAAAACAGTTGGAAAAAATTTTAGTTTTATAAGAAATATCCTTTAGGCAATGTAAAATTTTTCCCTACTTATGTTACAATTTTTAATATATATGTTGAAAAATATATAATATATAGATTCTATTATATGCAACAGATTATTAATTTCTTTACGACATCGCAGGATAAACAAAGCGGGAAATTTCATTAATTCTCTATATTATTATTCCTTGTTGTTCCACTGGGCTTTCCCTTGCTAATGAAGGACTTCTGTCAAAATCGGAGCAGTAACGGCATGGTGGTAGGGGCGCCAACCCAACAAGGCCGGACGAGGCCTCGGCAAGTCAACAGCCTCTGAGTCGACAGCAAGGTGGAGACTTGGGAGGCGGTAGACTGCAGGTGGCGGAGGCGGCGGCGGCAGCGCATACGGCCGCCCCCATTGCTTTGCTCCAGGCCCCCAATGAATACGGCCCCCGACTTCAGAGCTGGTGCAATGATCGCTTGACTATAGCGACGAGAATCCGCCTCCTTCCCGTCTGTCTGTCCCGCACTGTTTTCTCACCACTTCGAATCTCTATCAACGGATCCGGGCGAGATACAATGATCGTCTACTTTCCGAACATCAGCACCACTCCCGTGCGGCGCCTGTATTCTTTCGTCAGATTGTTACTTCACTAGGCACAGGATCGAAAACACTTACTCCTTCCTTCAACTTTTTCTCCTGTCTCACAAGTCCGCGATATAAACACACTACACGCGGCGGAGGCTAAAATAAACGCGCACGTACATTAAAAACCGCACAAGTCAACGGACACATTAGACGACGAGGCACGAGTAAGGGTCAAAGAAACCAGACAACAACACTGGCCTAGCGAGAGCGCGCGGCGCAGCCTTCTTTTTTCTCACTTGCACGCGCGTTCAAGGGTTGCAGTTCTCGAAAACAAGTCTTCTCAGTCGAACTTTCTATTCCCGATGCGTTTGAAACACATCACCGCACCTCCAGCAACGGTCGTCGGAAGTACAAACTCGTAGAACATAACTGTACAAGCTAGAACAGCTAACGACCACCATAGGCAGGCAGCGTGGTGTTCGCCCGACGACAAGTGAGGGCGGCGGATTTTTCACGCAGTCAAGGTCTGCGCGGGGGAATGGTGAAGAGAAGACGCACTCGAGACACGAACCGATACTTCAGCTTTCTTCTGCGACGTACACATCGTCGGCTCGACGCCCAGGCGTGCTGCTGGAAGTAAAAGAAACGCGAGACACGAGTCACAGCAACGACGGCGCACGCCCTGCGTTCGAAGCACACTTTTCCAACATGGCAGACGTTCGGCTCGTAGAGCTTCGCGAACTGTGGCGTGGTCGGCGCAGTTCCCGTGATGCCTCGCTCCTGCTGCTGCTCTGCCGCCGCCACCACCGCCGTTGTCTCCGTCTGCTGCCGCCGTCAGCGCTGCGGACGGATTCGCTTGACAACGTCAGACATGCGGCATTTCACTCACGCCTTCAGAATAACCCTTCCTATTTTGCTACTGATCACTCGACATATTCATTCACTCTGAGGGCGTAAGTATCATCAAGAAATGGGAAGTATAACTGAGTAGTAACATTCTTTATCTATCGATTAAATTTGCTTTTTGGACATTTTAATTATCAGAATTATTAGCCCCATTTAATTTTATCTTTATTTCGAACAATTCATTATTTATAATTATCATACATGGAATACTTGAGGCGTGGCAATACGGGCATTGTGGCATTGATGGATTCATAGTTCAGTCTCGCTCCGAGGGAGCACTGCCCTTAGCAACGACTCCCGCCAACCGTGATTGGTCGTTCGAGGGCAATGACATCACATCCCGGTGGTGGGGACGAATGGCTGTGGCGCTCTCACTCAGCGTTTTGATGCGTCGTTTCTGCCGCTGGTTGCTACATCCGCCGGTAGGAGCGCCACATATTAGAGCTCGTCCATGGTTGTAGAATATTGCGCTACGTTCGAATCAAGTGATGTTACAAAACGACGAAATAACACTTGGTGAATATTTAAAAATTAGTTTAAAGGACCTGAAACCCAGTTTTAAATTTTTAACCAATGTCGTTGACATGCACATGTAAGAAGAGAGGAGAATAAACTTGCCTGCATATAAGGTCGTTTTCACTTACAATATTATTAGTAGCAGACGTACATTCAATTAATTCTACTGTGACAAGCTCTAAGTAATCATATAGGCCTACCATCCTGGAATGCTCTCTCTCAGCCTCCCAATTTCTCCAGAAACCGCTCCTGGGGCACTTCCATGAAATTCTAAATTATCGAGGTTCCCTTGTGTTCTCGTAATGTTTTCATTGAAATATATTTGGTATTTGTTAAGGTGACAATGTTTTTTTTATTAAATTATTTAAGATCTCGTGCAATTAACGCGTTGTGACAACACAGGCTAAGAAAAGCCATTCGAATGTCTAGGTTAGTTTTGGAATCAAGCGTATTAATATAAGAGCTGTTGTGAAAGATTCGAAATCGTCCGAGAAACATTTCATGTAGAATATATGCGTTTCAAGCGAAATGTTATTAATCATAAAACAGAACATCATTATTTTTTTTAGAAATAGGGTTTCATCTGTGTGCACACACCGATGAAATTTTTGTATTTAGCAATGTGGTTTTATTTTCTTGCCCAACCTTTAACCACACGTCAATTTTTATAAAATACTAGGTAATTTCTAGAACTTTGATTAAGTAGTAACATAGTGATTCTAGCTATTAACAGTTAAACATTCATTAACCTGAAACATGATTAGATTAATTAACACAAATCAAATAACTTGAATTACAAATATAAAAACTTGAACTTTCTATTGTAATGAATACAGAGAACACCGATTGTTCCCGCCTCAGCCGTGAGCCCTTGAGGAGATGTCCATGCATGCAGGTTTTATTAATGAAGAATTGTGGACTCAGAAGTTTTACAAGACGACTGCGAACCGCGTGGACAGATGGGAAGAACAGAGCGAAAGGAAACGGGGATGAGAGAAATATCCAGAGATGCATGGAATGAGACTTCGACGATTTCGAATGTTTCACCGCAGCTCTTCTCTTGACACGTTTGATTTCAAAAAATAACCTAGACACTCGAATGGCTTTTCTTAGCCCGTTCTGTCACATCATATTAATTGCATGAAATTCATACTAACATATTAATGCGTAATGCGAAAACGTGTCTGTCTTTTTGTTACTTAATCGCGATTAAACCACTGAAATTTAGCAAGGGGATAGTTAAGATGTCCAGGATGAACAAAGGTTAACTTTTATTTTTAAATGTGATAAGAAAGGTAGAAATGGTTTCTGACAATAAATATCGCATAAATTGGCAAATAGAGAGATATTTGCTTGTGCTGCCTAAACTGCTGAAAACTATGAAGGGCAATATTGTTTGCCTCAAATAGTTCTACAAAAAAGTCTACAAAAGTGTTAAAATGCTTCAATTAAAGAGAGTAATTTAAGAAGTAAAAACCAATCATCATAAAATTTATCGAATTATTATTTTTTGTACATTTAACAAAGATAAAAATCGTATTTAAATCGTAAAATTTCGACGGATAATTTCGATTCTACAAGAGTTTTAATGAAATAGTGCAGCCGCGTCATGCTTCGGAAGCGAAAACTCGATCGACCGGGAGGTGAAGTGTTTTGTATTACATTTGTATGATACTGAATTTACAAAAATAGGATGCTCTGCATGATTTTTAATATAACCAACAAGTAAAAGTATTTTGGTCTTACAATAAAGATAGATTTTATTTTTTTTCTGAGTAAAAGACGGTAAGTTTAAGAAAAATCGGAGGCAACGCCGAGGAATCAGGTAGTATTAAATAAATTAATTAAAAAAATCATCGTAACAAATAAAAATATATTTCAACGAAAACATTACGAGAACATAAAGGAAGCTGGATTATTTAGTATTTCATGGAAGTGCTCAAGGAAAATTTTTCGGGGGGTATTTCAGGATGGTAGGTCTATATTCTTAATACTTGTATTCTATAAAGAGTATGTAGTCATACTTCCAACACCGAACCTCGACATACAATACTTAATTCTTGTCACAGTAGTTATCTCGAAATAGGAATATGGGTCCACTGATTTAAGGTTTTCCTACCCTGTAAATTGAGAAGGTCATTAAATGCAATTACAATTCTCAAAGTTAATTAAATAGTGTGAAAGACGAAGAATATGGAAACCGAGTGTAGTGGTTTCTAAAATTACTCACCCGCGATTCTTTCGATCAAAGCTCAAACTTAATCATATTGTCTCTCAGGATAGCAATACTGAATCGTTGCACAGGACAGCAACATTAGACAGTTTTTGCATAACATACATGCTTCCTAGCGTAGGTCAACGATACGTTGAT
>NNCF01128929.1:411111-423280 GCA_002313205.1 Laupala kohalensis | reverse complement strand
GTCGACGACGGCGATCCGCTGGGTTGAGCGTTTGGAAGTACTTCTCGCGAGGAGTCCAGCGGTGGCGTCTTAGTGATCTTGCGTCGCGTTCCAGGACGTGCTCGGAGTTGGATTCTTCAAGGATCTGGATTCGGCGACGTCTTGGATGGTTTTGCTGGAGCTTGGCTTGCGTTCAGCGTTTTGTGCCTTCTTGGAATTAATTCGTGTCGAATGTGATGGCCAGTATGTGGCTTGAATTCGGTTAGCGAAGTTTGCTCGTCGAATGGCTCGGAGCGGAGAACGTGTTGAGACGACGTTATCAAGACCAGCGGTGAAGGCAGAATATAGCAGAATGAATGTTTGGGTTGCTAAGTTCGCCCTCTTAAATAAAGATAGCTGAGCATCTAACTGATATCAGACACTATTGGATCTGAAGAGGTAGGTTTAGTGGATGCTGTTATGGATAATGTATTTATTTGCTGGTGCTCACGTATTTCATGGATGGCGTCTTGCATAGAATTTACGTCGAACCATGCGTTCGTTTATTATTCTTTGTATAGGCCTTGCAATGTGTTGGCCATGACTCTGACGCTATGCCTTGGAACTCTCGTGTACAGAGGGCTGTGGCCGGTAAATAAATACGCGATGGCGTATGTTTATCGTACATGTGAGCGTATGAAAATCCATCAACTTTAGTTAAGCTCGAGGGCAAAGTTGAGAGGCGTGGCCGTAATGGGGAGGCGTGTATTATGTGCGTATTGTGACAGGACGCAACTGTTACATCCTTCTACTAACCTTAGTTGCTCATTATACTGACATCGGTCTTGTAGAATACCACACCGAGGAGAAAACGTTACAATTAGAAAAAGAAAAGGAAATGAAAAATTCTTAATTTTAATTTTTTTTAAGAAGAAGTACCCTTAACACATTACATATTAACTTACACGTCAATCTCACGAAAGATTTCTTAAAAGAAACTCAGTTTTCTTTCTATGGACACTCTGAAGTGGCGGATTAAGGGGTGAGGGACCACAGGGGCCCAAGGGGCCCAATTGAGATATAATTTATATAAATAAAAATTAAATACTGTTCGTTGGTAAACGCATCACTTGCGGACGACCGGACCGATTTGGCTAATAAAAAATATGTTCGTAATAGTCAGAATAAGGTTTTTAGGGAAGGAAAAGTTGCCCGGAAAATTAAAGAATTTGAGAAAAACTGAAAATGCTTTTTATCTGTGGGATTTTGTATGAGCTTAAGGCCATAACTCACAATTTGAACTATGGATATGCGTAATTCTTTTTTTGTTTTGTTCGTTACGGTCCTGGAAAATTTTTCAGCAAAAAAAATTATCGGGACAATTACAAAAGAAAGTCGGAAAATTCAGACAAACTGAAAACAATAATTTTTGTATGCACTCTCGATCATAACCAACGATAGGAACGACATATTTGGTTGATTCTTTTTTGTTTTCTTTTTTCAGTTGAATTGTGATTCTGTTGTAAGTTCATCGCAATCATTTCATGAAATGAATTAAGTTTCGTCGTTTTATCTCAAACAAATTTACAGATTTACCTACGAAATACGGTGAGTTTTGAAGTGACAAACGGTTATACAGAAACAACAAAGTGAACAATTGTCCATTTTCAGTTGAACTGTGATTCAACAAACAAACTCGAACGCAAACAAATTTATTGAAGTTAGGTTAGGTTAGTAATGATAAAAGGGTTTTTTTCTTACTTTGGAAAATATTAGTATGCCAATTGAAATCTACAAGAAGAACTAATAAAAATATGTTAAAAAAAGAAGACATCAGAGGACAAACATATGACTTACATTGCTTTTACAGATTTCCACTCCTATACAGGAAGATGAAAATAGGGCTGTGATATTTCTGTTTCTAGAATACATATTTTGAACTAATCTGAAAGAAAATTACCCAGATAAAATTTACAATAGAAAGATAATCGAAAAAAGTGTAAATCATAAATAAAAAATTAAATAATTTATAATTGGAACTATGAAACTTTATTAGTACAATATTTTTTTTATTGGGGGTTTAGGACTCCCCAACATCAAGGCCATTAGAGTCCTTAAAATAATTAATAATAGCCCCTACAATACATTAATGATGGAAATGTTTAATAGGTGTTCTCATACAGTGTGTAATAATAACATTGTAAGATTGATTAATTAATTATAGGAAAGATTATTAAATATGGTATATCGACACTTTACTCGACAAGTTTTGCATTAAAAACTAGAGTTTCCGGGGGTTTCCGCGGAATTAGCTTTCGCTGCCCAAGCGTTTGGTAAAATATCATACACCTGATTTTCGGTATCCAACATTATATTTCAATTTCTCTACTTTCCTCCTCTGTTTTAATACCACTTAATTAGAATAATTTCGTACATAATGTTCATAACAGGCTGGGTAGATGTTGCGTACAGACTTGATAGTCGAAGCGGGTGGTTCAGTGGACAGCACACCTGCGGTCTTAGCAGCAGGTCCCGGGTTCGAGTTCCGGTCCGTCGCAATTTTCACCTGGCTGTTGATGTTGCAAACACTCCTCCACGAGTACGCACTCGGAAGTTTGAATTAAAATTTCCTACGTGTTGTAGTTTTAAATGGGAGGCTGAGACTTCTTTCGATTCCATGTAAATTAGAGTTGAATTTATTTTGAGTAAATCTGAAGTAGTGGATAGGATTGTTGGCAGGAACGGTCAAAGTAAAAATTCTGTTAGAATCACAAATTATTTCAGAAATCTTATTTTTCAGGGTTATGTATGAAAACTACAATATATGTTTATGCGTTATTTATTTGCAGTTTCAAAATATATTTTTTTAAATTCCGTTGGAGGGGTCCAGCAAAGCCTGGCATTCTCTTTACGGGCCCCTACCAAAAACAAATCCTGTGTTCACCCTAGACATTTATATCAACTGTTTACTTAAAATAACACTAAAAATCTTTTTAAAATTTCTGTTATTTTTATGAACACTAAAATGTAGCTGTGTTTTTCACTTTTCTGTATCTTATTCTTAAAATAAAAATTGCCAATTTAATGATTATCTAAAGAGGTATTTGTTTAGCAAACTATTAAAAGTAAAATTTATAACAGAAGAATTCACAAGAAACAATTAAAATTTCACAACATCATGAAGTCTTCTACCGAGAACAAGATTAGCTTTTTTGAATATTATAATTTGTGTGACTGACATGGGAACATGATTAAAACGATTCAAATCGTAATCGAGAATTTTCACTATTTCAACATACGACACAGAGAGGATAAGGAAATAAATTTAAATGCTGACGTCCACGTAAAAGTATATTCCTTTCAAATGATATTTTTGTCGTGAAGACACCTGACAACGACGGAATTGAGGCCGCAGAGCCATAGGAAATGGGTTAGTAGGTGATGACGTAGGGGACAGAATCATATATATTTGGGAGGCAATTGAACCTCGGCGCAGAAGGAATCAGTCACAGCGTGAGCGTTGCAAATCCTGTGACCCCCAGTGGCTGCTCTTCATCTCACGTCATCACGAACTGAAGAACAGCCCCTACGTCATGGCCACTGTCCACTCTTTCTCAGATGCCGCTCTGCGCACCTCAACCACCCTGTAAGTGCGAATAAATTAGTTGATACGACTTTGGGTTTCACTGAAGCCAGCTAACCGCTTCCCCTAAACCATCTCTCCTTTCTCACCCCCCTTCCAAGCCGTGACGACCCCTGTCACTGGTCTCGGCCAATCAAATGCGGGTCACAGCGGGGAAGTGGCAACATCGTAAAACCGTACGTATAACACGAAATACAACGAGTCAAGTGAGTAGTATGTTACATCTGCTTAAATTATTGTTTGAGACTGAACGTTAAAAAATTGCTAATTTGTTCCTGCTACAATATTACGTGATATCTGGATGTCTGAGAAAATTATTCAATCTTGTCAAATTCTGTGCTAATGTCTTGAAGACAACGTAGATTCTTAGTACCCTGAATATTATACTTTTTAAGGAATTGTGAATGCAGAAATAAACATCGAGGTTGTTCATTTATTGAAGAACGCAGACTCGATTACATTTGAAGGCTTCTGTTGACGTTTCGGGTCTGGTTTTAGATCCCTTCATCAGAATGTACGAATACATTGACACCGTGCATTAAATTTTTGGGGGGTAAAATATTCTGATATTGTTCTCCATTAGTCATAGTCAATATTTTAAACTCCAACCATCAATATAAACCGTATATTTTAAATATTGACTATGACTAATGGAGAACAATATCAGAATATTTTACCCCCAAAACATTTAATGCACGGTGTCTGATGTGTATTCATTCATACAATTTTTAACTTTATATAATCAAATTAAATTATTATCTTTACACGATATGTTAATTGTTGATTGCACTCATTCAACATTTAAAACATGTATGAGTAATTTACCTTCTACTGTATCCGTACGTCAACGTTAAGAGTTTAGGTTGAATCATTTTCGCTGCTTCTTTTGATCCATTCCTTTCCCGTTTGGAATCGTCGCATATGGACGACGAAAAAATATTTTTATAAACTTCGTCATTTCTGCAAATCAAAGTTTTGTTTTCTTTTTTGTAATTTTGCCTTGGTAACACACTTCCCTAATCACTTATATTTATATAGATATATAGAAATTCACATTAATATTTTTTTACAACTCTTCTTATTTTATATTGATTAACTAGCACAATAAAAATATTTAGATAAAAATTTTAAACAAATCCCTAAAAACATCCAATACAAAAAAAAATTAGGTAGCGAAGTTTCATTTCACGTCGATTCAATAAAACCCGTCGATGAGAAAATTGAGTGATTTTTACTTACCATTGTAGCCTAAAGTTGATCGATCGAAAATCGGTACGTAACACTGGAAAACCAAAAAATGGGTCAAATAGAAGTAAACTTGTCACAAACTGAGTTGGCGCAACGCTCTAGTATTCGTTTCGAGTGCTTTTGCTGCGGAATGACATTGCCTTTGCAACTCATACAACGGAGACAGTTATATAATTTGACAATCCGCTCACACTCCGGAGGCGACCTTCTGTAGCTTTCTCGACGCAAGGTTGGTACTTCCGCAAAAATCTTGAAAGTTGGGATATTAATTCCCGGAAGGTTTTCTCGGCCCTGTGCGATGAGGAACGCCCGTTTCATCCAGTGGCTGGTAATATGTCGTCGAGACGCTTGTGAGAGATAGCCCCAGCTACAATTGGAGCTGCCTGTCTAATGTGACCTCGGTTGGACGGATCAACCTCAGTCGACGAGTGGAAAGTGAAATGATGTTTTTAACAATGCCTGACTGTGAGTCGATGTTTGTAAAAAAAGATAGTAGTGGGACCCCTCGTCGGCTCCTCCAACTCAAATAGAACCAACTCTACTTTTGGAGACTGGTATCCACGACGGTCGACGTAATTACGTCATAAATAGCATATTATTCAGGCGCACAACAAGGGTGAATGGTTAATCGGAACTATGTATATGTGGAAAAGGACTATGTACATGAGGATGTGCCCGCCAAAATTGTGCCTGATTATTGAAAGAGGTTGGCAGAGGACAATATCTGGCAATACGACCCACGACTTAATGCGAGGGGGATATGGAAAAAGCTATCTGAGTAAAGAACTCGTCTACTCAAAGTCGAGTAACTTACCCAAGAAATGTTACCCACGAAAAAATACACAGTGTTTATGAGTTGATTGTAATGTAGTAGCAGTAAATTCGTTTATTCCCCTCAGACGTGGTCATAGGCAGTTTCTAGCTGCTCTCTCGTCCATAAATTTTTCATTAATCAAATAATTTTTTGCCAGTCTAACTGTCTTTATGTTGGTAGAGGGCTTATGCACAATGTAGTCAACACTTTTTCTTCGCCATCGTACATAAGGGTAATGATAAGTGTTGGCAGTACTTTCAGGTTGTTTCGGTTTAAATCTATCGCCAACGACAGTCATCAGTTCAATCAAGGGAAGGGCTGAATTTTCAATTTGAAAAGGGCAATACAGCCAAGGAAGGATATGGGAAATTATAGTTTACGATATAAATTTTAGAAATATTCTTATAGATATTATATTATAAACATTATTATATCATTATAAATTTTATTATAATAGTGCACATGTTATCATTAATATTATAAAGATTTTGTATTTTAATATAATACATCAACTTATCAAATAGTTTATTAACATTTCTTTTTTAATGTGGGCAAATTTGTTAATTGTTTAAAACGGCAAATGCATATTGAAGGATAAGGATTTCGTAAACAAATCAGAACTTTATAAAGATATATCAAATAATTCATAAAAATATATTTTTAACGCAGACAGAATGAACGCACAACAAATATATGAAAGTTACGGTGCAAAGACCCAAACACGAATTTTTTAGGGTAAATTCTTTTAGACTTGAAGTCTTGAAGAGTTCTACTTTTCAATCCGAGTATTAATACAAAGTGTCTACTATTGAGATACGATACTAGACCCTCCGTAGATCCCCCTTTGCAGCACTTCAATTCGCTTGCCGTTGTGGCGCAGTTCTGTTCTTTCTGCATCATGTGTTTGGAACGAATATTACCTGGCTTCTTAGTTCGTTGTGCTACTCACTTGTATTTTTAGTGAAAATAGTAGCATTCGTACCCACAATTAATATTTATTGGGACATAATGTTCATTTGGGTTGTTTCGTATAAGTAGGCAATTCGTGTGAGACAGTCATATCGCATCATATTCGGTTAAGTTACATGACTTGGAACGTAGATTGTTCATTTCGTTCCGTATGCAGAAGGTAGCGCGTTTATCCCTCCAAAAATTCAATAATCTTGATTACAATAGAACGACGATATGGTTTTCCCTAAAACTGATTCACTTGTAGGGTAAAGTAGAATGTTGAAAGTGATGTGCTATTCTCAGAACATACATATTGAACGGTATATCACGCAGTCACGAATTAGCGATCTCCCCCACATGAATCCAACGCTTCCGATTTCTGTCCCGTGCATCATTGTTCTATTCGTAACTCCCTTTGGAAAATCCCTATGAACTAAATGTGCTCCCCTTTTCTCAGAAACACGCCGTGTTTCCAGTGATACACATTCAGCGGGGATTTCCTCTGACGCGCGACGCTACAATCGTCTCTCGCACCCAGCGAGAGGAGAATCGTTCTCGGAAAACATAAAGCGAGATAGTCGCATAGAATGACAACTTGACGAAAACAATGGACAAGAAATTTGATTCACGCATAATCCGGTTTATGTCTGGGAGATCCGCAGCCTGAATTTATTTTGAGAAAGTTAATTTAAAAAAAAAAACAATCCTTATATTTTATTAGTTTAATTGTTTATTTCACGTTGTTAATTACTTAATAAATGATTCACTAACTTAAAAATTGTGTTTTACAGAAACTAGGGAAAATACTTTCATTACAATTTTTAAGCAATTTGGGAACCCCAAATCTCTCCTTCGAGCCTAATGCTGACATTGTGGTCATTCCAAAATTGTGCTCATGATTGGATTGGACCCAATCGTCGTCCAGGTTTTCCCGGCCGCCAAGAGTTCATTAGGGACTTCTGAAATTTGACTATAAAGAATGTAGTACTTTCTAAACAACTCATAATAATTTCCCAAACTACTTCGTTTTTGCACGTATTGTGTCTTGTTATTCATTTAAGTTTAGTTGTAAGCATACTCTTCGTTGGCTCGGTTGTATACTTTAGTTCTGTAGTCCCACCCTGGCCCGGGTTTTTCCACGGTTTTCCTTCAGGTAGAGGCGGATTTTTTATACAGAATCGCTAGGGTATCTATTGAAATAATAAATCTCAAATTTGGTGTTATTTAATAGCAACGATTTATAAACAACACTTTCTGAATGATTTAAAATTTGATAATAATATGTACTNATAATCTATAGTTCGATAATAACTTGTACATGTAAATTTACAAACATATTTGCGTTAAATTACAAACATATTGACATTATACATGTATCATAACTCGCAGCTTTTTTTTATCTTATCTAGGAACTTATGCAAAAAAAATNAAAGTTAAATCCGCCTCTGCCTTAGAACCCTTGATCGAAATTGATGGGATGGTCCCTTGCTTGCTTCCGGAGAGTAAATTAGTTTATTGTCATCCACGTGGTCATATGCAGTTTGTACTGATAAAAACATAACTCCATTTTTTAAATCAATTTTATATTTGTGGAGGATTGAACCCCATTGGACCTGAATTCTTAACAGATAAAATTGAAGTTGAATGGCATACCGTTAAAAGAGTTACCAGATTCATAATTGGTATTACTTATAATCGATATTTGTTATAATTGTAAGTGTTATTAAATACCAGATTAATAACTTTAATAAATAATTGCTATTGTTATTAATAATACAGGAGTATTAATAGTTAATTATTTATTTGATGTATTTTGTTTAAAGGAAATGTTTATAAAATTTATGTTGAAAACCATAATTTTTAAACAAAAATGCTCCCCGGTTATCCCCCACCTCGGTATAGATCCGCCCCTGTTACGGTGGCTTACGGCTTCCCACTTCTACATGAATCCCAGAATAGTTGGAAGTTCAGAATGTTCCCTGTTGAGAGAGAGGGAGACCATATTCCACCCACGTCTGCTCTTCAAAGGTCACAGTGTAGGTTGGACTGTGTGCCCACGCGACCGGGATGCTGTCGTTGCTGCCGCTGTGGACCGCCGTCCTATAAAGCACTTCATCTCCCACAAGTGGGATGAGGGTTACCTTCCCTTTCACTCATTCATTCAACTCGGAAATGCTATTCGCGTAGCGATGTTTCAAAAACAACCCATTGAATCGCAGACAATTACACAACGAAAGACGCCAAAAATGACTCAGGATATAAATAGATAAGGGTTAATTCTGCCCATTACGTACCTAAATATACTCTTCATTCTATAAATATGTGTATAGAGTGATCGCGAATTGATGGTACAAACTTCAAGGGTTGGTACAGGACACTGTAACAATTATTTTTTCTTTTGTATTGTGGTATTTGTAAAATGGAAATGTGGCGTCGTATTGTGGCGATAGGAGGTAGGAGGGTAGAATGGTATTAGTATGGGTGGTTCGCTTAGCTGGGTTTACCAACATTGGCCCACGCGGAGGGGTTAGTACGAGTAATCAGTAATGGAGGTAGTGATATTATAGGTGCAGTAGGAGGCGGATAGAAGAAGGAGGGTTCTCTTTTCAGTAGTCACAACACGAACTGGGACATTAATGTAAGAAGCTACAAAGCTACTTCCAAGAATTGAACCCGGGATGACTGGTGATGAGCGAGAACTCTACCGTCTGAGCCACTGGTGGGACAGAAAGGCGCAAGTGACGCGTTGACGCACAAGAAAGAAGAAGGGGAAAGGAAAGACAAAGAACTCAAGAATTCTTATACAATAAATGGTTGTTACAGTCTCCTGTACAAAGTTTGCACCGGTAATTCGGTATCAATCTGTATAGGATTGCGTGATTGTGTTGTGTCTTATGGCTCATTATGATTGAGTTTTATGTGTACTCAACTTTGGAACGGTTGTGTACATTAATTCTGTAACCTCATCCCGACCGGGTTTTGCTCCGGTTTTCCTTCGGGTAGAGGCAGATTTCTTATACAGGTTCTCTAGACTTTGTCTAGGGGCGTGTTTATTGTAACAATATATCGTGAATTTAGTATTATTTCAATTCTTATGATTTATACTCCATAGTTCTATAGTTCGATAATAATTCGTTCATGTAAAATATTTTTTTGTGTTAAATTACAAACATGTTGATATTCTATTAGTACCTCCCTACCGTTCCGCTCTAGGGCCCTANTTCAGCAAAAATTTCTTGATAAGATAAAAAGTTAGCTACGTGTTGTAATACTAATAGAATAGCAATATGTTTGTAATTTTACATGTACGAATTATAGAACTATAGATTATTCTGAGTATAGTGTTTACAAATAGTAAGAATTGAAATAACTCTAAATTTACGATTTATTGTTACAATAAACACGCCCCTAGACAAAGCCTAGAGAACCTGTATAAGAAATCCGCCTCTACCCGAAGGAAAACCGGAGCAAAACCCGGGCCAGGATGGACATGGTATTAATAAATAAAAATTATACTATCGCATTCAGAAAAATGCGGTGATTACGTTATAATTGCACAGAAAGTTTAAAAGTATTTACTCAGCCTCCAGAAAGTGATAAATAAGACCATGTTTTCAATTAGCGGTCAGCGGTGTGTTATACAGGTAGGTCGTTCACGCGCGTATCACTCCACTGACATATAACTTCGTCAGCTGCGGAGTCCGTCCAGTCTGTTGACTGAATACGGCGTGATTTCTTTCTGCAATACAACACCTGGTGACGATGAGATTCTTCCGACGCAGAGGTAATGTATCATTTACATACATATATATTATTTACATTTAATCCGTAGTTATATATAAATTCGTAACGCGGAAACGTGTCTGTTTGTTTGTTACTTGATCACGACTAAACCACTGAAATGATCTCGATGAAATTCGGCAAAGAGATGGTTTAGATGTCCAGGACAGACTTTTATTTTTTAAATGTATGATAAGAAAGATAGAAATGGTTTTTTACAATATATGTCAATAAAATCGGAAAAAAGAGAGATGTATTCGCTTACGACACCTAAACGGTTAGAGATAGGTGACAACTATACATAGCAATATTGTTTGCCTCATAAAGTTCTACAAAAAAGTTTGGACAGCATATGTCTATCTACAAAAGTTAAATTAAATAATCGATAAAACGTTAATAAAAAATAGAAGAGTTATAATGCTTCAATTTAAGAAGGAAAAAATCAATCATCTATAAATTTAATGAGTTATTTGTTTAGTGCCTTTAAAAAAGATAAAACAGTCTGAAAATCGTAAAATTTCGACCAATAGTTTAGGTATTACAAGAATCGAAATGCTGCAGCTGGTTGGAAACGAAAATTCGACCGGCGCGGATCCCGCGAGGAGGTGCACCGTGTTCAGTATTAAATTTGTATTAATATGAAATTGAAAAATTAAGATGCTGTACATGTTTTTAAAACCATTACGCGAAAATATTTCGGATCTCACAATATAGATTTTTTTTCTTTCTAAACGATGATTGATCTGTTTGAAAAATCGCGGGCGACGGCGGGTTATGATATACATTTGTCGATACGACATAACTAAATGACATGTCTTGAGCGAAAATGCGCAATGCTTGTAAATAGTCTATACGCAAACGTAAGTAAGTGTAAGCAGAGGAAGATCTATGAGGCGGGCTAAGGGGGCTATAGCTTCCCCCGTTGAACCTGAACTCGCAACAGATAAAACTGAAATTGATAAAAGACATAGTTTCTAAAACTGCTGCGACATTTTTCGCGCAATACATTTACATGTTATAGGCAAACGGATAATGCAAATTTGTATTGAGTTTCTGCGTATTAGTTGCCCTGGTTGAGGGGACTCACCTCACTAGGCGCATTCCATGCAGACTGCACTCCGCAAAATGCTACGTCACGTACAGACGGCAAACGGATTTCTATTCATTTAAGGGATGCGGTTTTTTCTTCCATACATTGTGTAGCCTCTATATACACTGTGAGCTGTTTTTTATCTCCTTTATTTAGTGGTACTCGCATTTAGAAGTACACCTCATCAAAACAGTTGTTTTAGAAAATACATCCTAAACAAAACTCTTGATTGGGATATAATTTATTAACTTTCATACATTTCTTGGTAATTGTGGAGCTTTAGCAACATTATCAAAGCATGATAAATTAAAATGGAAGTTTGCAAAAGCAAATCTACACATCTGGTCTTTGAGCCAATGCATCTTACACAACTTGTGTCCCAAATTTATTTCACTGAAGAGCAAGAATACATCGTCATCTGCTAAGAAAGCGCTTGAAGCTGGCCGCCACGCGTGGCTTCGGGCAGAGAGAAATAGGTGGTTTTCAACCAGAAATCGCCTAGGATCGGAATTGTATTGGATCCAAGGAGAACTTTCCGCATCTCTCCATGCTGCCGAATGGGACGTCGTGCAAGATACAATCATCAACCGGGTCTTCAAAATCAGCTGTCAACAAAAACAAAGGCAGGTGAGAAAGCTGACAAAGTTGCGTACCACCGTACTCCCACAACCCACTAAATGCAACA
>NNCF01128929.1:355410-376758 GCA_002313205.1 Laupala kohalensis | reverse complement strand
TGGGTATGGCTGAGTCTTTCGGCGAGTCCCACACGCGGGGAGAGTCATGTTGGCTCTCCCTAGTGCGTAACTGCATTTTCCCTACCTGTACAAGTTTTAAGGGCTCTAATGACCTCGCTGTTGACGAGCCCTAAAGCCCCACAAAAAAAAATGAACAGAGGAATACACGAATTCACTACGAGACAAATCTGTTTGTTATAAAAATTGTGTCCCTTGAATATGATTCACATACGAAATTTACCTCGAAGGAAAGTATCACTCCAACACATCTACACTCCACGTATTGTGAGAGCGACCTCCTTTTCAAGGAATCCGTGAAAGATTCTATTGAAAAAAAGATTGCTACAAGCATGGTTTTTCCCCATAAATTCAACTCAACGCTCTTCTTTTGTGTCAATTTCTCGTTTTAATTTTTTACAAGTGTTTCGACTCTGGTTCGAAAAAAAAAAAGAAATATAATATTATAGAGAAATAAGTGATCAGCTATGTACTTCACTTTTGTTCAGAATTCTTCCACGGCGCACTGGCATTCCACTATTTGCATCTATAAAAAGAAAAACATATCATTTGGTGGAACTATCGCAATTAAATGCATTAAATTAAAGCAACGAAATACATTTTAATGTTCTCACTTATTACAATCGCTTAACTTTAGTTTTCAGTTATTAATTTCGTTAATGTCGCAACAGAAGCGGTAGAATTACCAACTTAGGAATTCTAAGAATTCTCTTTTGTGTTTCTGTTACCGACAAAGAAGTAAATCCGTCAACGTAGGAAATTACAGTGAGACAATATCTAAATAAACCAATGAGTGAAATTATAAATAGCATCAATATGTAATAATGCAAATTGTTTTATACCGACTAATTTAGTAGTTCATTTAGTGTGTATGTGATACTTGGGTATAATTGTATATGTCACGAGGCCAATTTCTTTAGAGGACCCCACACCATGAAAAATCCTTACCGCCGCCACTGTACAGCCTGAACACTCACCAGTAAAATAAAGACTCTCGTCCCGCTGCCTCTGATTGGGAGATTTGGCTATTTTATGCTGAAAGCTCCCCTCGCAGCCAAATTTGGCACTACACCTCTGCCTTCTCTGTAATGTACCAAAACATTTGTCAAACCCCATCAGTTTACCTTTACAACAAAGATAAAAATTAGCATTATTCATTGTTTTGATAATAAAAATCATCCTACTACGATGTATGTGTTCAATGCCACCTGGAAGGTAAGAGGGAATACGAAGAACTGTATTAACAACGAAAATAGCCCTCTGCACGTATATTGTATTACCAGCATTGCCCCAGATTTTTCTGAAGACTAATCTTTCATTCAGGAAAAAATAAAATCCATTTATATTGCAAGATCAAAATACCTTTAATTGCTGTTTTTTTTAAATATTCACAGCATCCTAATTCTTCAAATTCATAATAATACAAAACTTGACTGTATTATACACACCATTTCGTGGGAAGCACGGCACGACGCGGCTACTCCATTTCAAAAAAATAATTCTCGTAAAATTTAAACTATTCATCGAAAAATTACGATTTAAAGACGTTTTTGATCTTTGTAAAATGCGCAAACAAATAACCCATGAAATTTGATGATGATTTTTTCCTTCTTAAATTGAAGTATTTTGACAGTTCTATTTTAATAACATTATATCGATAATTTAGGTAAACCTTCGTAGAGAGACGAATGCTGTCGCGGAACTGTTTGAGGCAAACAATATTGCCATTCATAGTTGTCTCCTACCTCTGTTTAGGTAGCGAAAGCAAATAAACTCTCTTTTTTCCTGGTTTTATCGTCAATAACCATTTCTGTCTTTCTTGTCACACGTTTTTAAAAAAAATAAAAGTTAGCCTATGTTCGTCCTGAACATGTAAACTATCTTGTTGGCAAATTTCAATGGTTTAGTCTTGATCAGATAGCAAACACACTTTTGCTTTACGCATTTATACATCTGTATGGGTTTTAATATCCCTCTCCTTCCACTGGTAAGGTATCATTAAGTTCTCAGTAAAGCGCCTTATACAGTTTATGAACAGCCCCTAATTAGATGAGGAGTACAACAACCTTCAGAAGGGGTGGATACAGCAAGTGATCTGGGAGGGGGGGGGGAGTGAAACTTTGGTCTACCCCCACCACACGCGGTAGTTTCGTCTTCCGAGTTATCACCAATTTTATTAATAGTGGAAATAAAATATATTTATGGCAGCAAAAGTACTTATTTTACACTTGCATTCGCGTGGTTCTTTTGAAATGCACTTCTGCAGTGCTGCATATAATAATCCTTTACAACACAGGACGAAATGCAATGGAGGGGATAAGCAGTAACTAGTAACGTAAAACTCGGTGACGATAACTAGGAACAGGGTTCTAGATATTGAAAAAAAAAAAAAAAAAAAAGAGTTGAATACGCTTTTTGTATTTTAGAAAGCCAAGTCAAATTCTTGAGGGAATCAGACCAAAGATTTTTCTGCAATATTTTCTTAATTACAAAAAATTAACACGGGGTAAAAAATTTCATAGAAAATACAGCAAATTTTTAATTATAGGTGCTAAAACCAGTATTATTTCTACACCTGACGTGAATTTTTCAAACAGCAGACTCAATGCTATAGGAACTTTTCGTTAAGAGGGCAAATCTCTCTGGGTCACAATTATTTAATATTTGGATGGGATATTTAGTTCTTATAAATAAATAATACTTAGAATATATCACAACCACACATATTAAAGAGAGGGTCTCAGTGTAGACATTCAACAGTGAGTGAAGCCTTCAAATGTATAATTTAGAATGTGGACATAAACCTTACCTGTCCACATGTCTCCCAACAAGAAACAGCAACAAATAAAGGTTTATTGTCAATGTAACAAATACTTGGAGCAATATGCAAATAATGTCTATACCTGGTACAAATAAACATTTATTAAGATTCAATTATTTCATATATTTAATTAAAAACTTACAACTTTCCATGGACAAATAATATTTATATTTTCTGTGAAGAGCTCACTGGAAAAAGGTGGTAAATTTTTAATTATTTATTTAATTAGGTTATGTAATGGATATCAATTGTTGAAGAATATCATATTTATGTTCAAGATCTGAAATTTTATATGGTTGGAGGAGGGCCACAACTGCAAATACCAGCACTAAGTACATCATAAAAAAATTTAAGTTATTTGAGTCAACTTTTGCTTGTTTTTGATTTGTGTTATTTTGGTTTAGGGAAACTTAATCCTGAGAATTCACAGTTAGATAAAACACACAACAAACTCTTACATAAAAATTTAAAGGTAGGTAATAGAGAGTTATTTTCTTGACCTTTCAACTATGGAAGGGAACAGTGCCTGATGGTCAGGTACCAGGGGGTTAGCTTTGTGAGAGGGGGCAGACACAAGTCTCAGAAATTTCAATGAAGGAAATAGACAATTCTGACAACAGAGCAGTTTTCTTTTTCCTGGGACATAATTTGTTCAGTCAATAACTTTTGACTCTCACTTTAAAGACAAATAAAGTGGTTATGTTTCTCTTTTCTAGTGTTTCAGACCTTTTCGAACCTTGTTACAATTTCACACTGCAAAAAGAAATATTTAAAAACAGACGAAGGAAACCAACATAAATTCTATTGAATTAGCTCTTTGTATACTTTGTGAGAAAACATTTCTTTAAGAACAAACAAACTATTAAAATTTCTTGCTCTTGATTTCTATCATTCTCAACCTATTATGAATAGTCAGACCAACATGCAGTTTGTAACTGCTCTTTGATAAAATTTATTATTTTTTTATTATTACTATTATTATTATTGCTACTATTTTTATTATTATTTATTGTTATTACTTCAATTTTTATTATTAATTATTATTATTACTATTTTTATTATTAAAGGAGAAGGTTAAAAGGAAACCAATTACTCTTACCGGATTTATCAAGGTATTTGAATAAAACAAAGAGCATTTGTGTGTATATATACATAAACCAATTCTTTATTGAATCTATACACTACAATAACACTCTTACCGTATCAACAAAAAACAAAAAGAATCTGAAAGAAGATGGGTATTAACATTAGCGTGCAAATTTTCTTTTTAAACCAACGGTAAAGAAATAAATTCTAAAAAGGAAAACAATGATTGTCACACCTCAACGGCGTGTTAAATGGTCACTAAATTCAGACTGAGAAAAAGGAGAGAAAAAAATAACAACTTTTAATAGAAAAGAAACCCGTTAAAAGAACATAAGCTTGGGGTAAAAAGTGATATTTTTGCATCATCTCACACAACTTACCTTCCACGTTCTTCTTTCAGACAAACGAACCTCATAAATCTCCACAGCACTATCCCCGTACAAATCATTCCTACCATTAATAACCTCCAAATGACAAGTATCAAACCCAATAGGAACTGAATGAACCATGACGACATATGGACGAAAAAAAAAAAAAAAAAAAAAGCTACAAGACTGTGCATTCATTCCCACTTTACAGTGCTATAAAAAGCAGTCAACAACGATTATAGAAAAGAAGGAAAATTATACAATCGCCATTAAAGTAACACAACAAAATATGTCTTTTAATTCTGAAGAACATAACAAAAAGTTCAATAAGTGTCGAAAACCCACTTCGATACACTCACACACACACACACACACACACACATAATTCATACCATACGTCAGCATTCTTCAACTATGGACTAACACAAGTCATGTTGTCAGTTATAGACCCACATAATAGTAGTGTGGATAAACATCTCTTGTAGAAAACATCACAAACCAATAGCATTTATAATACCATAAACATATACTAATCAGTTATTTTAGTGCAATGTGTTATTTAAAAAAATTACAATAGTGGAAAACCAGTTTCAATACATCAAAAATATAAACTTCAATAAATCAGGTTAGATACTTGTACTCTTAAGAAGTGGAATATCATGATTGTATAGTCTTATTGCAACGGAAAATGAGAAGAGAAAAATCTTCAAGAAGGGTTGACAGGTTGTTTGATTTGTGAAGATTCACGAAATATTTTTCTCTTGAGCATTTCATCACGATTTCACACAAATTTATAAATACTATCCACCTCTCATCTTTGGCTCTTGCATGAAAGGGAAACCAAAATCTACGGTACACACTCGTGATTTTGGAGATCAGGAACAGTGGTTGTCCTCTTCCATTTCATGTATACATTAGGAGGCTTCTCATCTGCCGTCTTGCTGTGGGATGAACACATCGTATTTTGCACTGTTCTGGCTCTACCTTCGAGAACAAAAATATGGCACAAAATATGTGAAAGCAACGGAATGTATCGTAGTTACAGGAATCAAATGCTTTCTTCGACAAGTGATTTCACATCAGCTACTTTGTACAAGAATCCCACGGAATCGTCCAAAAACGCAACACCCGATTAAAGAATCCGACAGTCTACTACACAAGTTAACGCCATAAAACTTTGCCATATTTATCCATGCAATAAGAGGAGTATGGTGTTTGCAATCCCGAGGAGAAATGTGACAAAACAGTTTGAATGCAAACTTGCACTCAAATAAACGGAACGAATGAACTTCTCACATCACGACACTACATTCAAAAGAAATCTCTTTTAATCCAACACTTCACAGCTTTCTCAAAAGTACAATGAAAATGTTTCATAGGGGAATTTAATACAATAACATATTCAAGATTTTACAAGTAAAATTGTCAAGCTTGGTTACACAGATAAAATAACATTTCCACCACAGTACAATCTAGATTAACAAGAATAATACAATCATTTTATTAACAACTTCACCGACATCTCTTCATTCACTGACATTCAGAACGAACCTCACAGCATCAACGAATTCGGCCAGCCACAGATTTCCAACGTGTCCATCATCATCAGCTCCCCTCTTGCTTTCGCTGTTTGTCGCCAGTGTGGGTGAAACCGATAGTCGCGCATTGGCCCTCGACGGAGTTGTCGCCAACACTTGCAGATCGAAGACAACAGCATCCCACACAGCGCAGCATCTCCGAGAAGAAATAGATGACGACGAAAGATAACAGCTCCAAAATATTTGCGTCATCCTCTCTGTTCAGAAGCCATAACATAAAGAACAGAAATACAAAAAGGGTTCGACTGCACACACAAAATGGCAAATTTATTGATCCAGCGCAATTTCAAATAGGATTGTTGAAAAATTTATAAGCAACCATCATAGTACTAGACACACAAATGCATGCACAATGGTGTCGCTTGAAGGAGCAGGAGGAAACTGTACTCGTCCCTCAGCCAGTGCAATTCTTCCGGCGCAGCCGTCATGGAATTGAAAGACTTTCTCCAATACTTCGAATACTCCAATACGTTGGCCCAGTGAACTTGCTTCGCGTCTTCTTCAGAAGAGGAGGAGGAGGACACGATGGTTGAGGGCCATGGAGACGTAGAAGCTCAGTGCCGGAACCTGCCGCCGCCTCCGCTGGGAACGTTGCCGGCGCCGCCGCCGCTGCCTCCACTGAAGGCCGAAGAGTATCTGGCGGCCGCAGACTGCGAAGCGGCGCCCAGCGACGCAAGCGAAGACACCAGCGAAGCGCGCGCGCGCTCCGCCACGGTGCCCGCCGCCGCCATCGCCGCCGCCCCGACACCCGCCGTCGCCGCCGCTCCTCCACCTCCGCCGCCGCCCAGCATCGCCGCCTCGCGACGCCCGTGCAGGAACGCCAGCGCCCCGGGCTCCGTCAAGAGCGGCGCCAGGAGCGAAGCAGCTGAAGGGCTCTGCTGCAGGAAGGATGGTCGGCCCGAAGAGGAAGGCGCCGGGTTGCGTCCTTGGCCGGTGCTGAAGACGGGTTTCGATGTGTCCACCGTCGTGGGGACGTTGGGGTTGCCGCGGCGGCCCCCGCCGTATCCTCCGCCGTCTTCCTCGTCGTACATGTCCCGCCCCCGCTCGTACCCGTCCACAGCGTACCCGCCTCCTCTGTCTCCCGCGAACTCTCGACTCCTACCGTCTCCCGGATAGCCCATGTCCCCTCTTCCCCGATCCCCGAGATACCCTACGACGTCACCTCCCCGACTCCCTCCGGAGTAGCAGCCCCCTCTTTCCTCAAACCTTCCGTCTCCACGATCGTCGAAGCCTCCACCCCGAGCGCCCGCCCGCTCGTCCCACCCTCCGCGATTCGAGTAGCCCACTTCCTCCCGGGGGTGGTAGCCGCCACCGCCGTCTCCTCGCGGAGGCGACGCGTCCCTGCCGCCTCCGCGCCCGCGATACGACTCACCGACGCCCCCACCCCCTGCGCCTCCTCTATACACGTTGGCCATGGCGGCGTTGGGTGAGGGGTCCTGCGGTTTGAAGTACTTCTTGGGCAGACGCGGGAAGGCGTTGGCTTGGCGCGCCGATTGGGGCGAGCGGCCGGCGCGCGCCTGGGCCGGTTGTTGTTGTTGTTGTTGTTGCAACTGCTGCTGCAGTGGCGGAGGCGGCTCCGGGGGCGGATCCACTTGCACGCCGGCGTCTGCCGTTGCGGGCGGCGCGGGCGGAGGATCCGTCTGGGCGTCGGCGTCGCCGAAGACGCGCGCTCGCCGCTGCTCGCACTCGGGACAAGGAGGCGGGGGAGGCGGAGGGGCGGGTGGCGGCGGCGGCGACGCGCTGCCGGCGGAGTCGTCGTCTCGCTTGCCGCCGCCGGCAGAGTGCAGGCGCGCCGCGGTGCGTCCGCCGCGTCGCCGTCGCGCCGCCACCGGGTTGCAGAAGGCGTACTTGACGTCGTCCTGGCGCCGCAGCAGCGGACTGCGGAAAGCGGCGTCAGCGAGCAGCGCGTCGGCGGAGGGGGGCGTCGGCGGTCCAACGAAGGAGCAGGCGGCGGCGGAGGAGGGCGCGGGGGCGGTGACGATGAAGCGGCCGGTCACCGACAGCCCGCCGTCCGCCGCCAGCGTGCGGATGGCTTCCTCGCAGCGCAACAGCAGCAGTTGAGCGCGCTCCGCGTCGGGGCCCGGCAACGACCCAGAGGCGCCCGCAGCGGCACCGCCGCCGCAGGCACTGGGCGACGTCGCTGCAAACGGCGCATTGCGATTCTAATGACGATACGCTCTGAACTTGGAGCTCTCTGCTCGGAGACACGGGACAAAACAAGGAAGGAAGGAAGGGAATAAAGAGTCGTCGTCATCGTCGTCATCGTTCTCGGTTGACAACAGGTGGGTGGGTGACATGTTCAACATGAAACCGTCGCTCTACGAAATGACACGACACATCCCGTCGAGTAACAGTAGTGACAAATGGGATCGAAACCGGACTTGTCGCTTTCTTTACGTCTAAAGCCATTCCTGCCATCCCGAACGGGAACGGGGTCCGGCTTCGATCCTTTGACGCGCAGTGTTACGTGAATGAGGGATTCCAAGACGTCGCAGGTACATAACACGTATACTGCTCGCTCACAGGCGATCGGACGGCTTGGGAATGAACATAAAAATGCACGGGGTGAGGATCTCGAAGGGGCGCTGATCGCAGAGACAATCACACCTTCACACGGTTTCCAGTCGGAGACTGTAATTCGGAATGACTGGGGCAACGCTCCGTTCGGATACGCGGGGGGGGGGGGATTCAGGTTGTTGCAAATTTGAGAAGGTAAAAACGGAAAATGAGTCGGGATCTGAGGATAGGGGTCGGGATGTCCTCTGCAACTGCAGATTCTGCGAACCGCTGTACATCGCATTGTACCGTAGCCTTCATGTACCACTTACGGTGTAGGAGGAAAAAATAGAGGGCAATTAAATACCTGATTGAGATATTTAGTGGACGTAGAAGAAATAGTTCTTGCATCTGCAACATTATGGGTGCACACAAGTAAATGATTGTGAAATATGGATGAAAATCGCGCGAGCAATGAGGAGGTGGTGACAAAATGAAAAGAGACATTCCACACGTTAATTTAAACCAGCTGAAGCAGGTTCGCAGCTTCCCTGAATCCTCCGAACCATGCAAGAAACGAAAAGAAAAGTGTCGACATTCTTGAAGTGAAGTAGAGAAAATTGTGTCTCAGGTAGACTCAAACCAGCCCACTGATCGCTATGCCACCAGGACACTGTAGGATCTGCGCTACAATCATCGTCTATTACATATTTCACATAAACAACTGTAACACCAGCTTAGCATACTTTCCATATGACAGTTTACTTAACAATGTGTTTACATTCATCCAATAAAGTGTTGGTTTATGTGTATGCTAAAATTCTTTATAGAATCAGCTAAGACTAGAAGGTAAAATGGTCATCGGCAACAAAAAACTCCCTTCCCGTAAAACAATAGAAACATAGTGTCGAGAAATCTTCCTCATTACACACCACACTATCTTTCTGAGAGATAATTGATTGGTAAAATCATTACGAAACCAATGACTGGTGTTTGAATTAAACAAACAAACAAACAAAAATACTTAAAACAACTACAGAACATACATTTTATAACATGAGTTTCACTCCTTTTCAGTAATTAAACAATATTCATTAATGAGAATGTCTGTTTTCTTTGTATGACATGTACTCTGTATTATTATCACCACAAAGATTAAATTTTCTAAATTTAAATCATAGTGCATCATGAAATGACTTAACAGAATATAAAGAAAACATGACAGGAAGTTGTAATAATGTCATTTCAAATCATCTGCTTAAACATAATTTTTAAATAGAATTTCCAATGACCATCAAACCTTAAATTAAATATGGGGAAACCCCTAAAATACTGGTGAATACAGAGGAGCAGAGGGAGAGAGAGAGAGTGACTGTTCGCACCTCCCGCCCTACTCCCCAGCCCCCAAGTGTGTGAAATACTTAAGTCAATTTTTTCACACATCATAAACTTAATTAATATCTCATCTCTATGTGTTTTTATTTTTACAAAAGTTAATTTACAATGGTAGTTAAAAAATGTGCGGGAACTTTCATTACACCACACAAGGGTTGGTTTGTGCTGAGATTCTGGTCGAAATTTAAAATATGAGAATAACTTCCTTTACTTAAAAGAAAAATGCAACATTACAGAGTAGACTACCCTAAATTTATCGAATCGCTTTTATAACTGAACAATTTTTTGTTTGTATCAAACTCCAAATACACAATATGGTGGGAGACCAGCTCAGAAAGTTGACAATACATCACACACTCCTCTCATCTTCATCGTCAGTAGCAGTTTAATAATGAATTAATAACATGAAAAATGCAATAAATGCCTGCAGAGAACTGCAAATACTTAAATTTCTTTAAAAACATGCTTGCATCACAGATTATAAAATTTAAATAAATACAAAAATTCATACAAATTTATTTTTATACAATTATTGCGCATATTTAACTCTAATTAGTTAATAGCAGTCAGTTAATAAAAGAGTTAAAACAATGAGGCAACTCAGAAAAGAATTTTTCAAAAACTTGATCAGCAAATAAGAACCAAACAAGTTGATCATATTAAATGGAATAAAATAATAAAAAATGAAAAGAAAATCACAATTTATCCACAAAGCGCAGGGAGTAAAGCTCGTTCTGCTACTGTCAGCAGTGACGTAGTTGAGGTCCATGCGTTGCTGAGCACGAAGATACGGACTCCAACCTCTGCTCAGCCAAACTGAGCATGTTTTTCAAATGGGATTTTTGTCGCACACTACACACTAATGCCGGATTGATACCTTACTCTCCCTGGCAATCCCACTCCCAAATGTAGGTAGGTCTCGAGGTCTGAACATCGTAGCCACATCACAAATAAAAGTAAGACATCAAATAAAGAAGTAAACGAATTATTATTCATGTCACTCCTCCTCTGTGCTGACAAACGTTTCGTGACAATGCGGTTTTTAAATAAACCAATAGTTTTCAGAAATACTTAACCATGTGTACGCTTGAAAGAGACTAGCCTGAGCATGTCATGTATCCCTGACATTCCATCACCAAAGATAAAACAACATGTTAATACACAAGACATAAAAAAGTGTGGCTAAATTCACTGACTTAAAGATTTGGAAAAATTATTGTATATTGAAATTTTAAAACATACGTGTTTAGATTTGAAATTCTACATAGGCTAATAAATTTGTAAATAAGATTATTTAATCAAACACCTTATCTTCATCTGTATCACCTGACTATGAGTGAATCCAGTAAATTCCAACCAAAAGATGAAATTCATTAGAAAAATTTTTAAAAAAAAGTTTCTTTTTAGATGGTGAACCTCTGTTGTGTTCCAATATGAAGGCAAATGTTCACGTTGCAGTGGTTTAAGTTAGAAAGGAAATGATGCACATTGTGTTAACAGCAACATCAGAGCACAAAAAAATTAACGTATTTACCCGAATATAGTACCCCTCCCTATTTAAGGAGGTAAAATTTAGAAAAGAAACAAAAACACGGATGGGGGGTGCGGTGGGTGGGGGGGTTATATTTGGGTAAATATGCTAATATTATGAATACAACAACAAGAACACAGAAGACCTACATTAGGAGGGCCATGCATCTGTTCACATTGACATAATTGCTGCACCAACCCATTCAATACTTGCTCCAGCGCTCCTTTACACTCTGTAGCATAAGAATTTGTTCAGAAATAAACACAGCATAGCACATACTGAGCTTAGGAAACAGTCAACCATTGAATTTGTACTGAAACTCTCTGAAATTTTTAAAAGTTTAATAAACATGTTTCAGGGTTCCTGCCTGCACCATTTGTTGCGAACAACTGAACAGTACGTTGAGTTACTGATTTGAAGGAATTAAGCTTGATAAACCTTGAGATATAATCATTATCTTTGGAAACATCAAAATTTAGAAGGTTCTCCTTAACGAGAAAAAAAAAAGTTTGAATAAATAAGTAGTCATTGCCCACTATCACCTTACCCTACTTTATCACAAGAGCCCTAAGGGTTGCATCTATAGCAAAAAAATCTATTATCCTTACATTTGGGAAAGATGGTGTATTCAAACCATCAAGGTTTAAGAGAAAAGTTCTAATTAATCATACCTCGAGTATCTGTTGGGGGGAAATTTCAACAATCTTACAATCGATGGTGACAGGGATGAGGAGAGAGCCCTTGAAACGTTCTTTACTTGCAAGTAAGATTTTATGAAGTTTTGATGTTAAAACATTTCTTAGTGAATGTCACTTTCCACCTTTTCTGAAGAGGTATATTAAGCTTTGCAACTTTTCACCCTTGATGTTATATTATTACCAATGAGAAAGAGACCAATGAAAGCTAAAAAGAAAAACTGAACAAAAGTCTACAGTGGTCCTGCGCACTGTTTAAGGTACATTGCTCTGATCACAAACACAGGCAACAAAAAATAAATAAAGATAACAATAGAATAGAATTTTAAAAAGCACCCTTTGCCATTACAATACCATTAACAAAAACTTCAGTACATTATCTGGACAAAGATACAAGATCCTCAACACGTCTTTAACACAGATTCCCAAATGTTCTAGACACACACTGACGAGAAGTAAGCAAACACAAGAGCACACATTGGTGCCAATGTACACCAATCACAACAGTTTATATGCTGCGGATCACACTATGCAGACTACAGGGTAAAATAGCGGTCAAGGTTAAGGAATACAATATGTTTTCATGGAAAGGAAACATTGAAAGTCTTGAACAGAAATTGAATTTTCACCATCCCATTATGACATATAAATATATAATTTCTCATGAATAACTTTACTAGTTAAGTTCTGGTGACTTCATTCGCGTCACATTTTGAATTTTTTGCGTAAATAATAACTCTTGAATCCCCCATTGATATCTATTGAAAATAATTTGTGTATTCTATCAAACCACTCGACATAAACAAAACGATGAACTTGACTATATGTAAAAGCAGGTTGGCAAAACAATAAATCAATGTGTGTGCTCATTAAAAACAAGGACAATGAAGAGTGACAGTTGGTAATAATAAAGTAAATTGTTGTAATAATTTGTAGGTCACACACTCCATTAATTTTTTTAAACATAAATTAGTTTCGGAAGCTGTGGCTTCTATCTTCAGCATCTGCGGACTGTTGATCAAACAGTCCTCAAAATGTAACAACTTTTAAAAAATCCAAAAAAGGAAACAGACTACTGTAAATTTACTTATAACCCTGATTTGCTCAAGAAGTTCCAAAAAATTATCAAAGAAGTAAATATAACTTTGCCTCCACAAAATAAATTTAACATTATGACCCTAATTAAAGCTAATTATAAGAATAACGTCCTCTTAACAGATCAGAAATTTACAAAATTAATTGCAAGGATTGTGATAAAGTTTATGTTGGACAAACAAAAAGAAATTATAAAAAATGAACATTTTTGGCACATCACATTTGAACAAATATAAAAGCGCACATTTTTGAGACAAGAAGAAGCGAAATAGAAGAAAATGTCAGATTGTTGAAGAACATTTGTTGGCATTTTGAACTGTAGATTTGGGACTCATTCATCATCTATTCAAGAACAGATAGTTAAATTTCAAAGTTCTGTTTGAAAATAATTTGATTTCAACATTCATCCATCAGACGATCATTTGATCAACAGTCGGCAGAAACTGAGGATATGGAAGCAACAGCTTCTAAACCTAGTTCCTGTTTGAAACATTAAGTGATGAATTATTACAATAATATTTTGTAGTGGCTCTACTGTGAATTCCCAAATTCATTTACATCATAGTTGGCAATAAGTTTGCTGAAGATCTATACAATGCTAATTTAATTCAAATTTCATTTTTTCCTTTTTTAAAAGAATCTAGTTCGTATTTCAATTCCTCTTGAGTGTTTCCTGCATAAATGTGTATGGTCCATTTGTTTCCAGGTGCTGAAGCATTATGTTTACCCCTTTTTCAACATTCAAATTCTTCTCTTTTTATAGTATTATGATAATTTCTCGTTCAGAAACCAGAAGAAGACCTAAAGCAATTTTTACACTTTGTCCAAACAGAGAATGTACTTAAGTTTATTACATCTGCCTTCCAGTTGTGTGAAAATTAAAGAAATTCAATTCTTTTTACACATAATTACATACCATTAATTTCAATTCATAAAAAATATAAAAGTCAAAGAGAAAATATTCTCTGATCACTTACTCTTCAAAGGACTCTGCACGACTCAATCATTCTTTTATCGTTTATTGTTTCTCAGACACATACGTACCTGCACTGGCGAAGCAATGCTAACGAGTGGAACCTGACTGACTTAACTACTCCACAAAGCATGCTGTGCTGCAGACATCAACTTACCCTCCCCTTTCAAATTTGATTCGAGAATCTTGGAAAACTTCTTTGTACTCGTTTCATACAACTGAAAAACCACAAACAATATGAGAATTGGTTGCAAGCCCTCTAGAATGTTTGGAACAAAAGAATGCTATTGCATCAGAGCTTTTACGATAAAAGAAAAAGAAATCAAACAACATTTTGGACCTCAGTTTTCATCTTAAGGTATTATATCCGTGTTGACTGAAGTCAAGTTGCCAACTATTAATGAAACTTGGAAATATTCACCAAAGTAGTTCTAATTAATTCTTCTAATGTTTACTATTGGATGATAACAATCATTTTGTGATTTTAAAACTTGACAATAAATTTAGATACACATTTTACTTTTTCTTTGACGAGGGTCGCATCGTCTTCAGTCACGTGATACTGTTGTCATTTCCGTTAGAATAGGATTTTCCACAGTTTTTGGTGAATTATTCTCGTAAGTTATGAAAATCTTAATATTTCTTAAAGTTTTAGTAGTTGTTTTTGCTATGTTAAGATGATACTTTTGCCACAATAACAAGAAAATTATGAGCCTACAAAAATTTCTCCATAAAACACCAGTTATTTAAAGTCAAATATTTTTAAAATTTCACGCCATAAGGGTACGAAAATTCATCGCCACTGCAGGAAATATTTCAAACTATCATTTGAAATATTTTTTGAGCTTCTTTAACCCAGTCGCTCTGGCAGATATAATACCTCATTTTAAAGGAAAACTCGAAATCAGTACCATGTTAATTAAAATTGATTATAGTTAATAAAAGATGGGTAGGTTATGTACAGTTTCACTTTATGTTCTTGACAATTACTTAAGATTTAATTCCATCTCTAAAGCAAGTGAAATTAACAAACTGCAGAAAATGTGCACAATAATATTCCCTGGTATAAAAATGTCGTTACACAGTTTCAAATCAAGAAGTAAAAACTTGTGCAAATGAATTATCAAAACTTCACATATTTTCTTAACACAAATGTATCTCTCATTGAAATGGTAAATGGTTTTCCAAACACTCATGCACATTTGGAAAACAAATTTACCTCCCTTGTGACATGAGGTATAGTAATACTGAAAACTTGAAGTGGCTGTACTTAATAAAATGCAAACTGAATATTATTTACGTCACTGATTTGTAGCATATTAAGAATAAGTTATTTTTCCTCGCATCCCAAAAAGGAAAAACACCAGCAAAGTCAATCGCGATGGTCCAATATATCACACAAATTCTACAGTTTATAAAGAATAGCTCTGCAATACACTACAAAGACGTGTTAGTTTCTATTCTTATTTAAAAGAAATCTAAAGACCCTCCTTTAAACTTACATAGTAAAATTTGGCAACAGATTTTCTCCTTAATAAGTAAACTTAAAAAATATTATTTAAACAAATATTACATCAAGTAATAAGAGATTAAAATTTCATAGTTCAAGTACAATTATTCCACAAAATGCAACACTACGGATGCTACCAAACCTTCACCAACTACACATGAAGAAAAAAAGTTAAAATTCGTTCATCAAATATGAAGAAAATAAACCTCTTTGTAGACTAAGACTTCATTCTTATTTCAGGCACTTGAAAGGAGGGGTTGCATAAAGTGCTCTTCAAGAACAAAGAAATGATTGCAAACCATAATCTGAGAAGAAATCTCTTGAATAGAGAGCTAGTAGTCTGAAATAACACACAAAATATAAAACTAATTACATTTTTGTACCGTGGGTTTCCGTACTAGAAAAAAATAATTAACCACTGCATTCTTCTTCTAAATTAGAATGAAAAACTAAAAATATTTATCAGCACAACAGCCCTATTCTAATGATACCACTACCACATACATTCAGATTAGTCATGTGTGTTCCCATGTTTTAACAGATCCATCCACACACAGCTATTCAAAAATTTGGGCCACAAACTAATACTATGTCCCCTTATACAATTCTAATTCTAGCAAAACTTCATGTGAACAGAATTATTTTTTATCGTTTGCAAATTTCTTTATTTAAGCAAACCTTACTAAGAATAGAGCAGACAATATCAGTTTCTGTTCTATAATTCTAAAACTATGAGCCCTTGCCTTCTAGAATGATAAATTTAGAGCAGTGAATAGCAATAAAAGTGGTTACTACATTCACGTAAAGAATATTTAAGTTAAAAAAAAAGTATTATTATTTTTAAAATGGAGATTATACCAGTGATCATTGTTAAAATATAGTTTCCGAAAATTAAAATTTTTGCTCAAAAGAAAAAACAAATTAGTTGGTTTCAAAAGAAGAAATAATATTGAATTTTTCCAGTTTAATAAAAAATCTGATTTGAGAAAATTGGTCTATCATTTTTCTTGCAACTTCTTCATTAAAATTTTGTCTAAAGATTTTTCTTTACATCCGTTCTAGAGAGGAACTACTCACTTATAATGATGTCATTTATGTTTGCTTCTCTTTTTCCTCCTTTCGCATCATCTATCTCTCATTGCTCCAGCGCTGACTACACGAGGGTCAGGGGGCCTTGTGCTTCACATGAATTTTATCAAATGAAATAATACCTGGATATCCCACCTTTGCTCAGATGGCAATAGTGTATAATTAATCTTCAACTACTAACACCTCCAGTTTCACACACGTTTTTCATGATTTTTTGACTCCCACTTACCCCACAAGGGAAATTCAACAGTCGGCGCCGGTGATTCAATTACTTGTATAATGAGGGTATTTCGGGTATTTCCCCTTTGCGAAAGAAAAAGAGTAAACGCAGTCAGTCTCTTAAATTCTGTCAATAGCACCCACTGGCTTACGAGTAGTTGACTTAAGAGAGATCAAGTAAGTACTAGTAGCAGCAGGGCCTAACCTTGTCAGCTGAGATCACCGGCGGAGGCGGCGCTTCAAGGGAGGCGCCGTCTTCTCGGCTCGAAAGGCGACGGAAAGTCCTTGTGTATCCACCATCCTGTAATTACGTGTTCTGGCTTAACTGCATTGATAGGTCATTCAGGCATCTTTCTGCATTGATAGGTCATTAGGCACTTTTATCATTCTCTCAAGTGCAAAATAAAGGCTTTATTTTCGCCCTTTATAGATCATTTGCCACACAATCTATTTCACATACTGAGGAGGAAACTTGTAGGTAATGGTGGTGCAGAGAAACAACATCTTGATAAATAAAGAAATCCTCACAGTTAACAAATAACGGTTGTATTCCTCCATGGAAAACAAAGACTCTTACACTTCTACCTCTCTCCGTCACATCACCACCCTTTCAGACACAAAATGGACAAAGAGAATTTTAAATTTTTGTTGCAACTCATAAATCCCTATTCTTTTGAAATTATTTAATTCCTTATTATTTAAGAACAAATTAATACACCCATCACATCGCAGATTCTTTGATCAAGAATAAGGGATGCAAGTACCAAAATCTTTGTTTATGTTTTGTACATAAATGTATTTAATTTATTAATTTATTATGACAAGATTTGAAGAATTCTCAAAATTATGTTATGAGTATATGTTTCAGAAAAGTGTTTCTATATCTGATTCTCCGTCAAAAACAACAACTACTTTACTAAAATCACAGCAATTAACATGATTTTAACATTAATCAAGAAACCTACATTCAACAAAGGAAACATGCAAGTATTAAAATACCATGCACTACACACCAAGCATGTCAAACTCTGGCCTATGTGTAGTCAATGATCGATAGTCAAGAAGCCCATCCAATGTAACTGTATGAAGAAAACCCTTTCAATAATATTTGTGTACATGAATTTTCCTAAAAATCTTTTATACACAACTGTAAAAGAAAAGTTCAATAGTTCTGATAAATTTGGGGAGAGTGTTTAAACTTGAAAAGAGCTGTTGGGAAATTAAAGGTTCAATACATTTACAAGAAAAAAAAGAAGAAAAAAAGAAGAAGAAAGTATTCTAAATAAACAGAAAAAAAGATAAGCCACAATGAATTTGGAACATTTGCAGATTCTAAAGCTTTGTTTCTTTGATGTTTTTTTTGTTCTTTAATAAAGGAAAATGAAAATTTCTCTCACTGTAGTCCATACCAAATCAAATACAAATGGAGATAATTTAGATCTTACTCTGTTTTTATTGAGGCAAGATTAAGTGAATTTGTTTGCTCAGATTTCACAAATATTCATCATTCACATTTAAAAATACTCCAGGAGAAGTCATTAGTTTTGTTGGAAGCAGATTTCATCATACAAAAGTGGAGAAAACCACAATCTAAAGGAAGTAATTGTGCGTAAGTCACCATATGTAAATTCAAAAACTGAGAGAAAATTTAATCTATACGTTCCACTCACTAAATTAAATTTAGTATAATCATGAAATTTAATAATATTACTTTATAGATAAATGCAACCAAATGATGTTAGTCAATCAAACTGCAAGCATAATTAATAATACAAGAAAATTAACATTTGAAGGACATTATTAACAAACAATTTGGCAATAAGAATTCCCCTGACTCGTCACGATAGCTGAATATATCGTAAAACACATTATTATTATTATTATTGTAGCATTTGTTGTAAACAAACTGGGAGATTTCACCATCGAATTTTACAACATACAATGGTGATGGGACTACACTTGAATACAAGTTTGGGCAACACTTATTATATATGATTCAGTTATACAATAGAAGAAATGTGTAGTTGAATTTTTCACTAAAACAGTACAAAATAAAAAAACACAGGAATATGATGAGAAACTGTGAGTATTACCAGTTTCTCCTTAGTTAGGGAAGTTAGTAACAGACAAGGAAGAAAACATAAATATTAACATTCTAATTTTCATTAATTTTTCAAATAATTCCAAGCCAATGAGAACTGTACAGTATGAAAAATGATTTGTGATAATTTCCATTAATTTTTATTCCCTTGTATCTCATATTTATTATAATTATTTATAGGTCTTACATATGAGTTGTAGTGGAACTAATATTGAACCTTCAGGTATGCCTGCTTTTGCATTCTTATATTATCTTTGCACATTATATAAATGCACCATGTTCATTAGGTGTGTGTTAGCTTCAGAGTTTGACAAGCTTGAACTATGTGAAGGAGAAACTACCTTTTCTTAATACCATCTCTTCTGGTCAAGGAATATCTTCTGCTACAGAGTAAAATGACAATACAGAAGCAAATATGTTAATCCCAAATCTACGCAACAATAAAAATAGAAAGAGCACATAAGGAATTGAAGAATAAAACAAATTGAAGTTTCAATTGTGGCTATTTGTTACACACCTTTAACCAATCAAGTCATGAGAAATGTCTTCCATCTTTTATACATGTCATAAAGTATTTCAACATTACCAAAAACTAGAGATCCGTAAAATTCACAAGACGTGATAAAATGAATTTTTTATTCCCCGATATTTTTGTGCCAAGTTCATAATAGACCTTAGTGATTCAAATGCAATTTTTGAATTGCAAAATAATGCGGAATCCACCAAATAATGTGATATATTGCAAATTGTGCATTTGACAAAGGATTTTAAGTGATTGGTGTGTTTAGGTTGTAAGTGGAAGGAAGAAAATGTGGCCGTGCAATGCTTAAGCCAAGTGTAATGGTATTTTTGAGAGCAAGTGAATTCAGCTCACAGGGATTTTATGTTAATAACAATAAAATATTGATGTGTAAATTTTGTGACAAAAGAGTGGAGTTCGAAACATGGGACACTGTGATGAGACACATAACTAGTGATAACAACAAGCGCAGAAAACATAAGGGATCATTGAAGCGACAATTATCTGTAGATGAATCACTCATAAAGGTGAAGAGTGCAAAAGAAGAGAAAAACGAATTTATTATTGACCCAACTGATGCATTTTTTAGTTCATTATTAATGAACAATACTTTCTTCTAACAAGGATTGCTGACTAATAATACTTCCATTTTTGTAAATTTATCTGCAAAGAAAATGTTAAAAGTTACAGAAGTAAAAGTTAGTTTTATTTATCTGCGATTGGTCAAATTGTAACAATAGTGCCAAGTTTCTTATAACACTGATATCAAGATTTTTTAAACAAATTATGCTGAAAAATAAAACCAATTTTGCTGAAAAATAAAACCACTTTCACGGATCTCTAACAATAACCAATACAGTTAACACAAAATTGGTTATACAACCCTTCAAATTCATATCTCCAGAAAATACTGGTAGTCAAAACAGAGATAGGTTTAAATATAATTTGTCAACCCTATGAAGTAGATTATACTTGTATTATCTGATCCACAATGAGCAAAATAAAAATACAAACTAAAATACTTTTTCGATAAAACCAAGGTACCAATATCAATCCATGTTATATTATATCTCGGGTTCGAATTCCAGTAATACTTTTATCAGTAGTATTTGGCAAGGGGTAAGAGAAGGCAAAGTACGTGTTAGCTCTAATGCAAACATGAAATCTTGGAAACAAATAATTAATTTCGAATATACGAAACTCAAAACATCTTTTTAGGTCTTTCAAAACGAGACTAAGACCTAAAATGAAAACAATGAATTACAAGAAATGGAAACATTTTACTCTCTCAGCGAATAATACACACAGTTTTTGGACATACCCAGTTAAATTGAACATGGATAATCTGGTTATTTAGATTTAATGTACACCAACTTAAAAAGCACGTATTACATATGAGTTCATTACATTTGAAATAAACTTTTGTATCAAGAAGAACAGTTACATAATGGAAATAAGAATCATATTTATAGCTTCAAGAATAACAGAAAAGAAAAGAGAATTTAAAAGAAAATCGCACACCTGAACTGGAGGGCACCTGGCCATTGGTGGGCCTCTCGGTAGATTGCTCTAGAAAGAAAAACCTTGGAATTACACCTTTAAAAAATCAATGGAGTAATCTTGTGATACTATACTATTCAAAAAACACAAATAAATAAAATAAAAAAGATTTAAAAAGCCAACTTTATACATTATTATATATTACGTCTTCTCATTCTCCGATTGTCTATGATAATATTATTTTATATAATTAAAGGTGTGCAAATTATATTAAAGACAATCAAAATTACAGGTAAATTACTGGTTTATTTTAATTTATCACTTAATGGGTAA
>NNCF01128929.1:340750-354678 GCA_002313205.1 Laupala kohalensis | reverse complement strand
GAGAATTGTTGGTAAATCTGCAGCCAGACCAATTTGTCTCCATATACTTGAGTATCTTCTGCAATCAGTTAGTAGGTGACGCACTCATACACAATTCTACTTTATTAAATATTATTTAGAATACGACATGTGATATTTCACAACAATCCTTTACTTGCATACCAACATTTGTGAACCCTAATAATGTGTATTCGACAACTGAAAAATAAATGTGTTATTACTCATTATGAAATTCCTGACAATATACCAGTAGTTTACCTGTGGTTTTCATCATCTTATGTACTGATAACTCCTGATTCAACAATTTATTAGTTTGTGGTCTTCACATTATGAATTGAAAACCTTCAATAAAATAATGGCCAAGTATTTTTCCTCCACACAATGACAACGTAACCACTTATCCCAATACCACTTCATCATATACCTAAAACGTTCTCCACCAATCTTTCCTTAACTAGCCACTCCCACGCTCTGCCTTTGGCATAGCTATGCAAGTCAGTTCAAAAACTCACTGAAACAAGCATAACTCTTTCTATTGCTTTTCCCAATTTCACAAGTATACATCTTTCCTTCTATCTGTGTCTAATCTTTGACTGTTTGTATTATTACTGAATGTTCTTATTACATTATTTTTAGTGTCTCTGTATTATGTAGTATTATGGAACTGAGAATTAATTTGGACGCATTTGTTAACAGGTTTTACACACGACATCTTAGTATGGATTCAAGATGCAATAAAACGTACAAATAAAGCTTCTCTGGATTAGATATATTAATGTAATTAGTTTTCCTTCATTTCAAGCAGTTTAATACATTTGTCTCAGATAAAGTAAACTGTTTCCACATAACTTTACTTCGAAATAATAATGTTTTCCTCACAGCACAATTCAGGGCTTTGTACTGCACAAATGCTTACCTGTACTGCACTTTACTACCTGCTAAATACTACCTCCGACATAGCATTGACACCAACACCCACATGGTGGTTTAATATTTAGTCTGCTGACACTATGAAGTATCATCTATTTTAACCCATATTTTCTATAATTTATTACATATATTACCTTCCTAACCCATTAGTAGAAACCGAAAAAAATAGCGAGTTGTGATAAATCAAATTGGGCAGGGAATAAGAAAAACAAGTCGAATTTAGTAATGAAGGTATTTACAAATGAGTAGATGCTAATATACATATGGATCAGATGCTCTGAAGACACACAATTGCCCTTTTTCACTCAAAACATAATAATGTACACATATCAGAAGAGCACTGTAGCCCATTTCATTTCCCCCATTGTTTTCTAAATACGCAAGAGGTGTTTGAACACATTTTGCTTTCACTTGCTGAAATCAGTGGTATAACATGGATTTGGTTAAGTGTATGAATTAAGATGTTGATTGTGGGGGTTTCTTTTTCATGAGTTTGAAAAATGAAAAGTATTTTTCTTAGTATAAGTCTGTAGTGACAAAAGGACAAATTTAAAAGAGGCTAGTGCTTAATTTTTGGTTAGCATGTTATTTGGTAAATGTTGCAATGTTGATAAGCTTACTAAAGCAAGTTACGATAAATAAATAAGCATTCGAAACTATTTTGTTTGTACGTGTTTAACTAGCTCTCAAATTAATAATAATTTTCACATTATAAAACAACAACAACAACAACGAAAAACACGTTATTAAAGAGTCAGATTCATTTGTTGTTAAATGGTTGTACATGTTTAAATAACCTTATGGATTTAATACATATTTGTGTATTCCGCTGCAACATACATTATTAAATATAATAAAATTCTAGGATTTTAGGAGCAAACAAAATTTGTGAGGAACCTATTGAGTATTATCAAACTTGAGTTTTTTACATCTTTAACCATGTGTTTCAAATGTGTTTATAATCTAAATTTATGCTCAAACTGGTAAGAAATTAATTATGTTATGTGGAATTAAAATTGGAGACGGGGCCAATATTCTAACCTGGGACTTCCACTTTAACGCAACCAACTACCCCATCCCATTCGTCCCCAGGTTCTATTACCATTATATACATCATCCAAGGTCCTATCACCATAATGTTACGTGGTGGTGAAGTTAACCGTAATTTAAGAGATTTATGTATGGCAAGAAATTGTAAACCCCGGGATTCCTGTTTTGATCGCAGAGGTGTTGAAAATAGTGTCCAGTTGTGGAAGGCGAACAGGTGGTGTAGTGGTTAACACACATGCGATCAAGGCAGGAGTCCCAGGTTCAATACCCGGCTTGTCGTCATTTTTAAATGAACGAAAGTTAGGAATTAAATGCGTTACAATTCTACTATTTACTTTTCTTTATTTTGTAATTTGAGAACTTTTATTCGGTTTGTTGTAAACAAATAAATAAATGAGCAAATATACTTATACTTGTTGCTGTACCTTCCTTCTCTTCTTCCGTGTACTTACGATGTAGTGGTTGGCAGGGGGCATGTTGGTGGCGGTGGTGGTGGTGGAGGAGGATGCCATTAAGTTGTCTAGACCCACACCGAACATCCTCTCCAACTCCTGGATGAAAGGGATCCTCTTGCGGGGTCGCAGGTGCTCGGGGTAGGGCTCCGGCGAGAGGGAGAGAGAGGATTCCGAGAAGGAAGGAGAGCGGCGGCGATGGTGATGGTGGTGATGGTGGTGGTGATGGTCACCGCCTCGGCGTCGCTCTCGTTCGCCTCTGCTCTCTCTGGGACTCGGAGAGCGGCTGAAGGGAGAGCGGCCTCCGCCTCCACCTCCGCCTCCGCCACAACGCTCCCGCTCCGAAGACACTGGAGACAACTCGAACGAGAGGCTGGGACTGGAGAAGCGCTCGTACAGGTACGGGGACGCCTCGCGGTTGGCGGATTGGCGATGCGGAGGCGCCGAGGGACGACTTCCCCCCCCACCACCACCCACGCCCCCTCCGCCTCCGCCCCCGTCGCGCAGAGGAGAACGTTTTCGAGAGCGGGAACGGATGCCGCGATCCAAGCTCCTACAAGGAAAGGCAGGACAGAAACAAAAATAAAATAAAATGAGTTGGTTCTCCAAATCAGCCGACACAAGATAAACTATTTCAAATTTTGGCATATCTAGCTTTTATGCGAAATCTTCTAGACTCTTTCACACACACTCATTTTCTTCAAACGCAAACTAGGGTATCTATAATTTGTATGCTGACGTAACGTCAATGTCCTTAAATATGGTGGTCCATCATCTATCTTTAAATACGTAGCTGAGAGAATATTTCAACTAACTTTCTGTGTTATTCTCTATGAAAATTAAGGTACTCGTAGACACAGTTGTTATACACCGCAAAACCGGGCAAAACCCTTTCCATAACACACCCACAATGATAGCACTCATCCCCTTGTACTTAAGTAACCTACTTCGCCCTCTCTTAAAATAGTTTTTGTAGCTATCTGGAAAACGTAGGGACAAATTTGGATACACGAACTTAACTAATTGCTCTGCATTGCCATGTGTTCAGTGTTATCACTGAGCAAAATAAATAATAAATAAATAAAGAAATACATGGATTACAGTGTCAATCTTAAAAAGCACCCTGTAAACCTATCCTGTGTAGCATCATCTACGTTCAAGTGAAAATTGCGATGGGCCGGGTCTCGAATACGAGAGGCCTCCTGCGTTGGCTGCAGGTCTACAGAAGTCGAATATTCCTGTGGCAATGGAGATCTCGGTTGCAATTTTCACTTATCTGTAGACGATGCAAACTTCCCTCCCCGAGTAGGTACTCAGAAGTTGTGACTTAAAAACACCCTGCACATAACACAAAGGCTAACTGCCACCCATGTCACTACCGTACCGTAACCCAATGCAACGATATTGCAGATCCACATACTCCCAGGATGCTCAACATAATTTATGAATGGCCTCTTAAGTCTTCAATTCATGTTGCTCATGCGTCAATCAACACAAATGTAAGCAAATGTTTGCTACAGTCTATATATAGAACAAGGTCTAAGTGAGACCGATGCAAGTTCGTGTGAGTTAGATGGAGCTGTCGACACGGTGACAGGAAACAGTTTCTATAGTAAATTGGTTGGCTTCATGGGCTATTAATTTGAGCAGAAAAACCGACCTCCCGAAGTAATTCAAGTGACAGTAAACAACCCCGAGTGGTGATAAGTCACACCAAATGCAATGTATACAAGTTGGCTATCCCCTTCACTTGGCTAGTGGAATGGCAAGGCAAGCCACACGTTGGTTCACTGGGCTATATGTTGGGTCAATATGTATTGCCAGCCTTGTGTCGACGCTGCACTTGGTGTTGAGAATTTGTGTATTTGCCATAGCTGCTAAGTATAGATGAGCCATTTGTCTGTATTTGCTTGTTCTATTGTGGCATATAAGTGAACACCCCAATCCGTCCTATTGTCCATTTCTAGTCGCAAATCAAAGGATTCAAATATGGCAAATATTTGCGTGAACCGTCCTCCGTCACTTAGTTCTCTGTGTTTTGCCAGCAAGTGCATGCACGATCGAGACTTGTTGATATTCTGGTTCTTTAACCTAGACTTTTTTACGCTTTAATTTTTTAAAACATCAATGGACAACATTTCTATAGACTGGAATAACAAAACAGTTTTAAGTATTCCTTAATTATATCAAATGAATCCTCGCATTTGGGCACATGAATTATCAACACCCTCAAGGGTCTTGATTACCATGGTATTTTTCTAACAGTAAATTCATGCAACATGAATCAAAGAGAAAAAGGGCTGCCTTTCCTGTCAACACATCCATCATTGGTACAAGAAAACACATTTGGCACGAGTGAGATATTTGCTTATTCAGGGCTCTAATGACATTGACGAGCCCTAAAGCTGGATGGCATGTCTGTGAATATGTCAAATACAGTGAATATGCTCCACAAGTACAACAACGTCAAGTGAAGTGCCAACATCACATCTCGTACGTAATTACTCTTTATACATTTCGTGTAACGCCTCACCTCCTGGGCCTGTGGTAGTCGTCAAAGCGCTTGCGATCTCTGCTTCTACTGCGACTGCGCGTCCTGCGACTGAACCTCTTGGTGAGGGGACTGCTGCCTCCGGGCGGAGGGTAGTGTCTGCGCCGAGGCGCAGGTTCCCGACTGCGGCTCCGACTGCGCGAACGACTGCGACTCCGGCTGCGCGTGAGAGGGCGGCGACGCGGCGGCAGGGGAAGCGGAGGACCGGGTCGCGGCGGCAGCGGCTCTCGAGACGGACTCGGCGACTGACGCGGCGCGTCCTTGTCTCGATCGCGGTCGCGTTCACGCGCGCCCCTACAGACAATACAACGGGAAAGATTGGAAATACTTTCAGCCACAAAAGGGGACTCTAGAAATATTGAGAGAATATGTGAACTTTGTGCATTACTTGACAAGGATAGGGAAAATGGCAGATAAGACGTGTATGCATGGACAAGAGGATGAAACTGTGCCTCATGTATTATAGTACAGTACACCAAACAATGAAGAATGATAGACTACATTTTCCAACAAAAGCGGAAAGGAGACTAAGACAAGACTAACTTTCAAAACTAATACATGCGAATGACGTCTTGACCCACTTTGAAACTTATACCTTGAAGATATACAGGCTGCGTGATGCATTGAAGAATGTGATGTATTAGAGATAGGTGTCCCGAGTATTGAAAGAGATCTACACTAAGAGAGGAGAGATGTAAATTCCACTCAATAATTTATTAAAGATGTGGAAATAAAATAAAATAAATAATAATAATAAATGGGGAGGAACCAACAATAATAGTATAAATTCACTCATTAACAATATTATTGCTTTTCAAAGAAATTTAGCTGGGAGAGTATTTTGTCCTCCTGCAGATATTTTGTACTTTTGTTCCCAGTGATCAAAAAATAAAAAAATATTAGGAGAAATTATTGTTCAACCTCTATTATTCAGTCACAACTACTTCAAAATAAGTTTAATCAATCAATCTTTGGCTCTTCCTCGTGCAGATAGAACTCTTTTCAAAAGACACATCTTCAAAATACAGTCATTAAAACCTTTAATTCACTACCAAATAATTATTTAAAATCTTTAAATGTGAAAAATTAGCATAAAAACGTATTAAAAAATGATTTCTTCCCAAATAGTAATTGCTGTACTTAATAATATTCAACTTTCTGTTAACTTAATTTTTATTTTATCACAGATTGTAATTTCAGAGGGAATATTTGAGGAAGCACTTGAAAGGTAGAGGGCATCTCAGGAACATGATCTGATTGTGACAGAGGTAAAGAGTATTCTTTCTGTGACTTGTACCTGCGCTCTCCCGTCTCCCGTCGTTGTTCCCTCTCCTTCTCTCGTTGGATCTTCTCCGCTCTGGTGCGACGGATCTCCTCGTTGAAGATCTGATTGCGCTGCCGCGGGTCGCGGGTCGTGATGCGCGTGGCGATGCGAAGTTCCCGCGACCCTCCTCTTCCTCTCTTGGCTTGGCCTCCGCTCCCGCGCTGCTTCTTGCGGCGCGACGCCNCTTCCGTCCTTCCGCCCCTTCTCCTCCGTCCCCGTCCGCGTCCTCTTCCTCCTCCTCCTCCGCCGCGCTGTTCACGGCTTCCCCGGCGGCGGGGGCGGCTCCTGCTCCCGACGAAGACGGCTCCCCTTCTGCCGGAGCAGGGGCGGCGTCCGCTGCGGCGCCGGAGGTGGGGGCTTCCGCTGGAGAACCGCTGTGGTGGTCGTCGGGCGTCGACTCTTCGCCCTGACACCAACAACAACAACACCACCAACCATTGAAACTCACAACTTCTGAGTTCCTACTTCAGGAGGAGTGTTTTGCATCGTCAACAGCCAGGTGGAAATTGCGACGGACCGGGACACAAACCCTGGACTTTCTCCTCTGGTCGCAGGTCAGCACACCTGCGGCCAGTGTAGGTGATCCCGGGTTCGAGCCCGGTCCTTTGTAATTTTCACCTGGCTGTTGATGACGCAAAACATAGATCAAGTCTAGAACACTGAAAGAATGTCACCTCTGCCCAACAACAGCACACCTGGGAAGAGAGAATAATCAGGACTGTTCTTCAATTTAGATTACAATATAGAAGTACAACAAAAGCTATTTGAATATAAATGATGATTAATAAGTTTCTACTTATTGTTCCAGAATAAATTAACCCCTGAATTTAATTGAGAAATCTTATCCATGTTGTTCCAAGTTTGTATTGTTGTATTGTTTCAACTATCAACATGCATAATACCTATCATCTTGCAATTAGAAATAAATAAATAAATAAATACACAAACAAATGCCTGGTACCCAGATAAAAAGCAGACAACATGTTCTGGGAGGAGGAGCAGAGTTATAGACTTTGCGGCGAAAGAAGAATGAGATGTAACCCACGGAGTGAAAGTGTGGTGATAGCCATTCCAGACAGCACATCGTGGCACCCAGACAAAGGCTGCAATAACCGGAGGAAAAGCTAACTTTAGTCAACCTCCTTGCAACCAAAGGTTACATATCAAGCTATGTGTCAGTCACAGTAGGGTTGTCAGTTCTACGAGTCGGGTGATGTAGGCAGTAGTAAACTCACCAAGATTCTGCAAACACAAGTAAAATGCCCACGTTCCTACAGTGAGAGAAAGAGCCGGCAATCTAGCAATTCCTTCATTGGTTCCTCAACTTTCATGTTGTCTTTAGACTCCTCCTTAACTATTCTTTGGTTGCAACTACAGTAACCAAGGACTTCAACATAGAAACAGAATGAGGCGTGATATGTCCCGTATCTACATTGTAAAATAAAGATCTGAAGATAGACCCGACCTGGAAAATGGCCAGGTTCAACCTCCCCTGAAAGACATGGAGCGACTTAAAATCATTTATGCGTAATAGGTCATGACTTTTCACAATAAGACTGACCGCAAACAAAGGTATAATTTATTTTTATCTAAGTCATGTTGGAACAAAATAAACAAAAACAAGAGACAGAAACTGTTACACAATATCCGGATCCTGCAGTGACTACAAAAAGATTGAGATGGTTTTCCAATATTACGGTACACACCATTTTGTAAGAGAGCAACAATGCAAAATAAAATGTTAAAAAAGAAATGTTCCTCAAAAAATGGAATTATTATCGGAATTTTTCATTATAGACTCCTAACTTTGAACTGCTGTAGATGCCACAAAAAAATCGTAGAAAAAACTAATTAACACCATTAAATTTATCATGTTCTTCCACTTATACTCAAGTTTAAAAAATGGTTCTAAGAATGAATAATACCATTTTAAAATCAGAAATGTAAAAATAAAAAAAAATAAAAACGCGAAATTTTTACCGTTTCTCCCAATACGCCGACTTTACTATTTTTATAAACTAAACTAAAAATGTCAAAAATATTTCTTATTCAGCGAATGTTATCCTATGTTTGTCACATTTCAAAATTTCGACCTTCTAAATGCAAAATACGAGTTATTAACCTTTTCCAAAAACACTGCTAAAAATAACCAGGCACATTATTAAGGAATAAAATTTATACTGTCACACTGAAGAATGCCATGATCACGTTACAATTAAATGTAAACATTTAAAACTACTTGTGTAACCTCCAGTAAGTGATTAATAAAACTGTTTTGGATAATCGGCCAGTGGTTAATTTTTGTCACACGTAATGTTGCCAGTGCTGTATTCAGTCAACAGGCTGGACTCACAGGTAACAAAACTGTACTAGTCAGTGGAGTGATACATCCGGCAACAACGCGCGTGACTGAAATCCAACGCTGGTCGCTAATTAAATACATAGTCTTCTTTATCACTTGCTGGAGGTTACACAAAGATTTGAAAGTTTACATTTAATTGTAACATGATCATAGAATTTTTCAGAGTGCGACAGTATAAATTTTATTCCTTAATAATGTGTCTGGTCGGTTTTAGCAGTGTTTTTGAAAATAATAATAATAATAATAATAACTTATTTCATTTTGCATGCAGAAGCTTGAAATTAATAAATGTTGTCACAACCACAGTAGTGATCATTTGCTGAATGAGAATTATTTTTGTCACCCGTAGTTTATTTTATAAAAAATAGTAAAGTTGACGTATCGGGAAAAGCGGTAAAAATTTTGTGTTTCTTTGAACATTTCTGTTCTTAAAACATTGTTATTCACTCTTAGAACCATTTTTCTTAGCTTGAGTATAAGCAGAAGAACATGACAAATATAACGGTGTTAATTAGTTTCTTCTACGATTTTTTTGTGANTCTACAGCAGTTGAGGGGTCTATAATAAAAAATCCGATAATCAATGGGTTTGCTGTAACAAAAGAATACGTAAAGTGAGGAAATTTTAGCATTACAAAATCAAAAGGAAGGAGAATTACATAACAAAGTTACCTTGATTTCTGTGTTCTTGATGGAACTCGGTGGCTCCACTTTATATTCTTCGTCCTCCTCCTTGGGCCAGAACTCGTCTTCTGTTCCAGGCGGCACAAGATCATCACTGGGTAACTTGATTCTAGGAATAGGAACCACGCCAGGTGGTGGTTTCACTTCACTTTCTTCCTTAGGTTTCTCAACTGATGGCTAAAGAACATCACAAGATAAGGAAAACGTGAGCAACGAAAAAACGAAATTGATCATAAAATGATATATCATCATCATCTGGTTGAGCAACTCATACAATATTTTATTGACCAATTATTACCCAAAGCAATTCACACATGATCAATCCTTTTTTTAAATTTAGCTTAATAAATACTTTAGTTTCAATAAAATACTTCATAAAGTTATAGATATTATTTTTATATGTCTGTAAACTTATTAAATCCTTAATATTTAATTTTTCTTTACATTTTCTTTACACATCGAAACATGGGAAGCATTTATTCAAATCTTCTGCAGCTCTTATTTTTGTTCTGTGACAATGTCGCACTGTTGCTCAATGTTCTGCTTTGGTGTTTACTATAACTACTCAACTATATGGATGAGTTCCACTATCACAATCGCAAGCGGTAACCAAAAGTTGCATGATGTCTTGCAACTTACAAATGAATCATCTGAATGGACCAGTCACTCTGAACCAGAGAGTAAACGCCATAGCATGCAACGGAAACACCCCGACTCTCCAAGAGAGAAAAAAAAAGGTGTGATATATCTATTATCAAAGAACTTAAATGAAACATAAATCAGTATAATAGTTGAGTTATGATCATATACCTATGACATGTTCCGGCTGAGAGAACCTAAATCGTATCTTTGATGATAGACATATGACATGTAAATATGACAGTGTAATACCGGCCTTATCCTCATATTTTTATATATTACAAAGTAAAAGAGCAACTCCTAAATGATTCTATTCAAAACACTCATTTTTTTAAAAGTGAATATTACCTTCTCCTGTTTGTCCTTCGGTTTCTCTTTCTCTTTCTCTTTATCCTTCTCCTTCTCCTTTTCCCGATGTCGGTCCCTGTCTCGGTCTCTATCTCTGTAATCCTTCCGTGCTTCCCTGTCTCTCTGTTTATCACGATACCTCTCCGAGTAGTCTCTCACATCTCTGCTGTCACGCGATTCCCTGCAGGCAGAGAATCCGTTGGTGAATGTTTCAAAAGATTTCCAATATATTTATTTATTTAAGCAATCAGTTCAATATAAGATTAAATACACTCTGGTATCATGCAGAAGCGGAGAAACCCGCTTGTACACATAAACTGGAATAAAATATGTAGAAAATAAAAAGATAAAAACTTAAACCTAAAAATTAAATTCAAAGATTATTGCTTAATTAAAAAGGACAGGAGAGTATCAAATAAATTCTCATTGACTTCTTCATTTAAAGTGACCCTTAAATTATATTGTGGTTACCAATCATAAATGTACATTGTTAGAGATATAAAGTTAAAAGCTTAAGCGGAGGAAAAACATGTAATAAATGTATGTTTTTAAGAAATATTACCCATCCAATCCAATTTTCTGATCCATTATTGCATTCACACAGAAACGACTGTTGGCCACAGAGTTCACACAGGGAATGGGAGAAAAGCTGATCAAAATCGTCACAAACAGAAAATAAACATTTGGAAAATGGTTATCTATCCGATTCAAAACTCACCAGGGAATTAACACTATTGTTTGCAGAATTAAAAAGAACTAGCGGTGCAAAACCATTGCACATAATTTCTCATATATGCTTCTCCGTCTGCAGCACAGTGAAAAAATTCTACAGTGAAAGGGTCATTCCTGGTGTGTGGTCCTCTACATTTTGGTGGTCTTCCAGTGCTCTGTTCGTGCTCAAAGTCGCTAGATGAACTTATTACTGTCTTATTATTGAAATTCAAGAGTAAAATAAACATTCAGAATAACACTTGAAAAAAATAGCAACATATCAGTTTTATAAATATTGTAAAAGTGTTGTGTAAATGTAATTATGCTGTAGACAGAAATGTATGTATTTTTGTATTTGCAGTGAGTTTTCTGTACTACTATGTATTTTATCATCATCATATCTTTCATTTCAGTTTATGAAAAGTGTATTCTACCACTGGTTGGTCCATTTACACTCCTAAATATTTTTCAAGCTTCTTGAAACAGTAAACAAATGCGTAAATGTAGCAGTCAGAAATTATTTTACTGCATCTATACCATACTTTCAAGTGAAATACCGCTAATGTGGATGTAATACATACTAGTTCTACTTTACATACAGAAAACTTAAGCACAATTGTTGGACCAGTTTTCGAAAAATATTCAAAAATGTACTTTGACCTTCATGTGAAGTGCCCTTTGTGTTCAAGTAAAAAGAAAATTGAAAGCATATGCATATGTTAGAAGTAAATTCTACCCTAAATACTAAAAATGAAAAAAAAAAATTTACCATTCGGTCAGGAGTGCTGCGCACAGACGGACTGGACAAATGTCCAGCCAAAAACAACTTATTCAGAATCAGGGGTCACCAAAAACAGATATTTCCACAAAAATCTCATTTTCAAATTTTTTCACAATTACAATACTTTCTATATACTATGTATATGAGAAAGTAAAAAAGAAGAAAAAACAGGATGCAATGCTCTAGAACTCAACGTATATGTTTTTTTAAAATAGGTCTTTCTTGTATCCAATATCCACTTAGCCCTTTTTGGGTTACCACTTAATTTAATTGTGATTATCCTGGTTTGAGTTGCACTCAATGGAGGTTTTCAGGAAGATGTTTTTTATTATGGAAGGAGATGGTAAAATGTATTTATTGTGTTATAGCAAGTATGAATTCAGTGTTTTCTGAGCATTGGTGATTTCGTTAGAGAAGAGGCCCAAACAGGATATAAAATTGTTATCAGTGTGTTTATACGTATGGGAGTGAGCTATGTGGAGGCGAGTTAAGCTAGTGTCCTAGAATACTCCATTGTTTGCAAAATTAAACACAAAAATAAAAATCTACTGGATCCAGTGTCCTAGAAGAGACCTTCCCACATACTTGCGCAAGGGCAGGAGTTCCCGCAAGTCCTTCACATCCTTAAAGGAATCCGCTAGGTACCGAGGACGTGCTCGCTCCAAGCTGCTTTCGCGATGCACAGGGCGGCGCCTATACACTTTAGCAGGCAATGGCTCGGAACCCTCACCACTGCGCTCCCTGCAACAACACAAGAACACGTTCAGTTCAAGTATAAAAAATGAAACAAATTGCTAATTCTTTTGTAGAAATGATTTATTCATGAAAATCATTGATTATGTAAGGGCACTAGCTTTATTCAACCCACTTAGCTCACTCCCCTATGTAGAAACATGCTGATTACAATTTATATATCCTATTTCAAGCGCACACCTACGGGGAGGGATCTAGGGGCTTAAGCCCCTCCCTTAACTCCCAAATTTAAAAATTATTCCACACGACTGGAATTTCCTCCGTAAAAAAAAAGAAAAAAGAAGCCTGCTACAAAAATAAATCCTGGTGGGCCCCTGCCCTATTTGGGTCTCATCTCTCATGAAATACTCGCAGAAAATGCTGAATTCCTACTTACTTCTACACAATACATACATTACACCACCTCCTCCTAAAATAAAAAAACCTCCCTTTCTTCCTGAAAACCTCTATTGAGTCCAACTCATACCACGATACCCACAATGACATTAGGTAGTAACAGAAAAACACATTAAGTGGATATTGGACACAAAAAAGACATTTAAAAAAAAACATGTTGAAATCTTAATTTATAACTATAACTTTTATTTTTAATTTAAATTTTTGTGTACTTAAACCTAACTATTTAAATACTCTGAGTCTGTGCACAAGCTTTTTACATCTTGCAATTGTCAATACATTGTCTTTTTCTTGTTTTAATATACTTTGTGCCTGGAATAAATAATTAATTTAAACTAAATAAATAAAATATAATGCAATCCCCATAGATATCTCATTTCTAATGTCCACAGGAAGAAAGAAGCTCAGTTCCTGCCAGGGTCAGAAAACATTTGCGTCTTTCCACATCAATGTGTCAGTTCCTCCTCAGCTACAACTGGATTGTTAACTGGGATGCAACATTCTGGATTGAATCTAGATGTCATCCTCCAATGTAATCACAAGTGGCTGTTAAGTGTATATGTCTTCTCTCGGCCCTCAGAAGTTCTTGTCACCATCAACCATAGTGGCCAATACAAAATAGTGAAAAATAATTGTAACCAAGAGGGCTGCATTCCACAGTATTTGGGGGATTATCTCTTTAAGTAATCTTTGATATAGCTGACAAAATGGAAACAGTCATCAGCTCTGACTCAACATATATATTAGTTTTCTCAGAAAGTATCACTAAATTTTACTACAATTTTTTTGTGTCCATGTTTACTTAATACTGCAATGCTAATGCAGATGTCTAGGGGCGTGTTTATTCTAACAATAAATCGTGAATTTAGTGTTTTTTCAACTCTTATGATTTTTAAACACTATACTCAGAATGATCTATAGTTTGATAATAACTTGTACATGTAAAAT
>NNCF01128929.1:250238-340086 GCA_002313205.1 Laupala kohalensis | reverse complement strand
ATTTTCGGAACCGTAATAATATTTGTAGTATTATGACATTAATCATTTTTTCGAACCCTCTTTGGACCAAATGGTGGATTTTGGCCCTCTAATGACCTTGCCGTTGACAAGCCCTAAAGCCTCAAAAAAAAAAAACAAGAGTGTGAAAACATTGTTTTTGACCTCAATTTTCATGGTCCATTTACTTTTTTAAAATTTCTTTGGAACCAGAAGCAGAGCTTACAGCAAAGCTTGAATACAAAGCTTACAGTAAACTGAAGTTTACAAACTAAATGGGTACAACTGGGACACACAAATGGTGACAAGTAACTCACCTATGAATACTACGCTTACGAGAGTTGCGTTTCTCATCTGCATCTTTCCTACTTTTCTTACTTCTGTCACGACTCCTATCCCTTCTGTACCTATCATCCAGGGGCTTCTTCTCTTTAATCGGAGAGGGCGGTGGTTGATCTTCACTAACTTTATCATTACCTACTTCGTCATCACCTATACCCTCCAGTTCATCCTCATCAGGATTCCAGGAGTCTAATACATCTAGACTGTCCAAAAAATCATCTAAAACCAAACTGCCTCCATCATCTTCCTCTTCTTCACTTCTAATGTCCTCTGCATTACTTTCCACTGCAGGTACCTCCGAATTTTTTTCAACTGTAGGAACCTCCGCGATATCTTCTTCCGGAGGTACCACCGCATTATTTTCTACTGCGGGTAACTGTGCATTATTTTCCACAACCGGTTCCTCCTGCTTTTCGCCATTAACAATGGCACTTGGCGAATTAGTACAATCTGGTACAGTAATCGAAGCAGAAGCATTATCGCTCGAATTCTCAACTTCTTTTTCTGAAGGAGCTTCTAATTCAGCAGTGCACGATTCCACTTTCACCTGAAACAAGTGAGAAGTAGCATATTTCCTAGTCACGCTGATGAAATTCCACTTTATTCCATATTTAAAAATTACACGTATTTAACTTACTAAATCTTCACTCTCTGCCATGGTCAACCGCGGCGGATGAAATGAATTCGGGCTTGATCAACAACATAAATACATCGCCAACAAAATAAAGATTAAGTTAAAACACCATTTACTTGTCAGCGCCACTCCTCGTTCTGGTTTACGAGAATGTAACTGAAAACATACAATAATCCTATGAATAGTGTTTCACGCATTTCCACATTCCACATTCAATAACATTTCAGCCATGTTTTAGCCATGTTGTTGGTTATTCAGTCGATTCGGTGGTCGATGGATGACTTTACATCGACATTAGTTGTCGAAAGAGTACAGCTAACGACATTTCACCGTTGGCACCGTTTTGTTTTGCATAGGTTTTGTTGTTGTCTTTGGAAACATCTGGGAGGCATGTTGTATTTCAGAGGTGGTGATAACTGGTGATACTGAGCAGCTAACGGACGCAGTTTCATCTTAAATCGCAGGAACATGCGTTAGATAATTTATGGTTATGGTGCTACTAGCTGATGAAAGAACATTTCATTCAGAAAGTAACCATACTTGTAATGAAGTAATCAATGAGCTTTAATTATTAAATATTTACGAAAGTGATTGAAATTAAATATGACTGATGTGATTGTGAAAAACGGGAAGGTAGGTCCAGTATACCAGTTCACGAATGACGAAGCATGAATGCATGAAGTTCATGTTGATACGGAGATTTTGCATTACTTACGTTCGATTTCTCACGTTGTTTATTTAGTATGGATGTCCAATTTGTGACCTTGAATTTTCGGACATTCAAACCTGGGAAAAACACTCGGGTGGCAAGAAACATCAGCAGGTCTTACACCAGACTGAATTAAATCGAAAAAGGGAGGAGAACGGTCTTTATATTACAGGTTTGTTTGACAACTATTAATTTATGTCACCTAGTTTATTGCATTATAGTAGAGTGGTATTGAATTTCATTTCATATTTAACTTCCTTATAAAAATTCAGCATATGCCTAGTTTCAGTCACTGTCAATGGAAAATTATCTTCTTTTCAGGTTTCCCGTTGAAAACTCCTTCGGACAGTATTAGAGGATTTTTACGACACTTTGGAGAGTTTTCAGATTTTTACCACAATGAGCAAAAGAATTATGTCCTCGCTACATTTACAGAGAAGTGTGTTTTGATTTTTGAGTGCTATTATTTTTTTTTTGTTAGCATGTCTTCTAGTAGTTGACTGATGAAATTCATCACTGTTTATCAGCCTTGCCTTCATTTTAATTTATCATTTATGTGCTTTCAAGAACTTTTCTAATCTTGGAATAACATTTTTTTAGTAGAATATTATTTAAAATGTAGGATAATGTTTCTTACACTGCGGAATAACATAATATGTGTTAAGTTTACAGCAGTCCAATGAAAAAGAAATTTAAGATTAAGTAAAGCCTGTTACCATTTAGCTGCAACAGTGTGCAGTTATTATATGAAGAGTAAATATTGTAATGTTTTTTTCACATGGTGGTGGTAGTGGTGTCATTTTACATGCTACTACATCACCCTAAGCTCACTGACAACAGTGGTACAGTGTTAGCTTCCACAATATCATAGTGTGGGTTCAAACACTTTTCAGCAGAAAAAGTGGGCTTTTCTGCTGGGGTTTTCCTCTCCTACTCCAGACATATGTCGATTCGGTACCATACGTTCCCAGGCAACTCTACATTTCTCCTTTCCGATTTCCTCACCCAAGCCACCATTAGGTGGAAGAGCAGGCGTCATGGCCAGAACCTCGCCAAAAGATGAATAAACAAGATCTCAAAGTGTGTGTACAAGGAGAGGAGGAGGAAAAATGATGGATGTCCTATGAGTCAATCAGGAGGCAAATTGCCTTGCTACCTAGTGGTTCAGTTTACAGATAATCCTGCAAAATAGGCAGTGTTTCAAGGGATTGAATGATTGAATTTTATTCAACCTCTTAGATGATAATTATATCAAATTTGTATAATGGGTTGTAACAACAACCATGAAAGGATGTAGGTGAACAATGTTACGCAAATAAAATATGAAAGGGTGATATCTGAGGCTATTGTGGAACAATTATTTTCTTTACGAAAAGATATATTTCTTATTTATCACTACAGGTTTTGAGTCCTTTCTAAAGTGATTAGGAAAATATAGAGGTTCTTAAAGGGGGGATGTCACTCAAAATGTCAATTTCATTTTTAATGTATATTTTTCCTACAATTTCAAATATTCCCTTTTTCAACTTGACACACAAGTGTTGATTACATTAGACAAGATTTTATTCACTTTTGAAGATCACGATCTGTTTTTTTAATTTTTTGCAATAATTATTTGTTTATAAATTATTATCTTTATAAATAAGTGATAACTTTCAGTCAGGTGAAAATGGTGACGAGCCGAGAATCGAACCCGGGACTCCTGCTTTGTTCGCAGGGGTGTTAACTGCTACACCCATTCGCCTTCCACAACTGTACACTATTTCCACCCAGTCCTTAAGTCTAGGAATCTTTCCAAGTAGATTGAGGTAGTTTTGTACAGGAAAATAAACCATTTGTTTTTTTCTGTGTTTTGTTGTAAATCTTGCTTCTGCAATACTCCTGAAGGTTGATATATGCAGACTTAACATTTAAAATCCAAAGGAGTGATAACATAAAGATAGTCTAGAATAGTCTTATTATCATTTTTACTACTGTACGATTTATAATAAGAACACTTCAATTTCCATTAAATCACTCAATAAACAATAGCAATAAATGATTGACTTTAAGTCAGTGGTAATGTACTATACTTGCAAGATGATGATGAATCATTCTGATGTATAATGGAATAGTATTGTGAAAACGACAAAGAAGTTCACCTTGATGTCAATTGTTTCCCTTCATTATTTTGAATAGAAAAATAATGTGTGTTTATTAGTCTGTCTTTTCATTAATAATAATAGTTGGAGGTGCCATAAGTATTTAAGACATGCAGACACATTTTCAGATAAACAAAAGTGTCCTTTATTGTGGAATAAATTATATTAAAATCGTGGTTTATCTCTACAACTTCGCTGCAATTGCTCTTGGGAGATCTTTTTCCCACCCTCAACTGAACATAAATTAACCTTTATCATTTGCCTTTTATTTACATCTCATATGGATTTTCTTCGATAAACTTTCCTTCTTTTTTCCCTAATACTGTTTGTAAAAGATTTGTGAGACAAAACCTTTTTCCTTACTTGTTTAATTGACAGCTTGGAGAAAAATGGGGAATAGGATTAAAACGTTAAAAAAATGGTGAAATATCAATTCAATATGCTTTGTAAAATATATTTAGATCCAGTTTTGATTGAAGATCAATTCTGTGAACTGTGGAAATAATTACTACTATCAAAATAAAATTAATACAAATTTTTAATTGCAGAAGAATTGGATGAAAATAAAATGCTGTGTGTTTTGGTAAAGAAGTGGGTAAATTCTAATTTGACAGAAGTAGGACCAAGTATTAATAAATGCTAAATACGCTTGGAATTTTGATTGAATTCCCATCTATGTCGCGTTCCTCATTACTTTATTCATACTTTATCGGTATTATTTTTATAATACTTATAGTATTTTTCAGACATTACTTTGAATCTTCATTGTGTACGATATTTTGTACCTTCATTGTGTAACGTGAAAATAATTGTATATGACTATTCATTGGCCTGGTTACAAATTAACACTAGAATAGAATTTATTAATGCATCACTAATTCTGTTGTTGCACAATATGTGCCAGGAGGTAGGCAGCATATTTTAAAGTAAAAAAAAAATTGTAATGTTTTAACTTGTTGTGTTATTTTCTTTCCTTACAACCGTACAGTAATAGTACCAACTTTACATGATGAAGTGACTGTTCCCACGGAAAGTTTCAAAAGTACCTTCAGAGACTATGTCTTCCTGAAAATTTTTTAATTTCATTAATTTAGAGCTCTCAAATTTAATTTAGGTGCTGATTAATTAATTTACAGGAAGGATTTGTCTCCATGGATTTTTTTTTCTCCTTGGAGACATCTTTGTAAAATCCTTTGTATCTTCTTATGTGATTAATAAATAATAATAATATCATTTGTAATTTTGGTTGCTTCTGTCTTGTGTTGCAGAAGAGCTGCAGAAGAAATATTAAATTATCCTTCAGGTGTATATTTCAATAAGCGCAAACTGAGAGTACAGCGGAGACGTGCTTTACCTGCGGTAGTGAATAAGAAGGAGAAATCACCCAAGACATCTCCAAAGAAAGAAGGTACAGTGGACTTACTCCTTGAATTATCATCTCCCATTTCTGTTCTTAAGTAAGTTTCATTTCTTTGCACGAGACAAATTGTCAAAATGGCAAAAACAGGATAGTTCTCATTGGCTTTTTAAATGCTACACCCTAAGCTGGCAATGTCTTTCAAAGCTTCCTTACTGTATTCATCGTGTTATTAAATGTAATTAAGAAAGAAATGGATAAAAGTTGTTGGATGGAAAATAACCTGGGGAAGGAATATCAGCGTTAACATGCTATACACATGATGACAGATAAAAGTAACAGAGCAATATGCATAGCCCTGGTAATAAGCAAAAAGCTAAGGAACAGGGATGTCAGAGACGCAATAAAATGAAGAAGAATAAGAGAAGAATGTTTTCAACGCAATCTCAGGTGGTGAAAGGAAACTTAGTACATTTCTCAGAATTCTACCTGCACTTCCACTTCTAATTAGCATATCCTCAGCCACTTAAAGGTTTCTCTCTGTTAGTCACCGATCGTACTCTCAGTATGAGCAGTGTAATTTTTTTATCCTATTCTACCTGGTCTGACCTAGTGCTAAATTTGTTCCTTGTAAAATGAAATGTAATAATAATAAGGCTGCACAAATACTTCTGCAAAAACGAAATGTAAATAAAGCAGTTAAGGTTGTCACTTAGACAACAGTATGGTCTATGGACCCAAAAAATATTTTAGGTTACATGAGTGGGTATGGTACGACCAGGACTGTATGCTGAGGATGAGAAAATGACATTTGTACACAATAAATTATTGTTACAGTGTCCTGTACTTACCTTTAAAGTTTGTACCATGAATTCAGGATCATTCTCTGTAGTGTATATAGTACATAATTACAAAAACTATGGAGTCCTTTTGAATGCCCCATCCCCGGGACTATAATGACATTTTCTTCACAATTTTATAAAGAACTGGATTGAAATATGAAAAAAATAAAACAAGATTCTACTAAAGTTCATCGAGTAAAATATGCCATTGAGTGGCGAACTGTTCACACCAAATGGCCATATATTTAAAGTGGCCACCAATGGTCTTTTATGATAACAGGTGGCCACAGCAATGGCATTTTTTACTATGTTCATGTTGATAAAGATAATTTTGATAGTTATTTAACTTGATAAAAGCTTGAAACTTTTGTTAAGTTGGTGTAAATCTATGTAAATACTGTATGTAATATATTATTGGGCATGAAATAACTATGTTGAAGGCAAGATAGTCTATTATGTGATCAAAGACCAAATAAAATGGATCTCCCTCTGTTTTCTTTATTTTGCACACTGATCTTATGTGTACTCAACCTTGGCACTGTTGTGTACATTAATTCTGTAGCCCCGTCCTGGCCTGGTTTTTTCTCCGGTTTTCCTTCGAGTAGAGGCGTATCTTTTATACAGGTTCTCTAGACTGTCTTGGGGCTATTGAAATAATAAATCTCAAATTTAGTGTTATTTTAATAATTATAATTTATAAACAACATTATCCCAAAAATCAAATTTATAATAATACGTACTTGTAAAATAATTTTATTGTGTTTAATTACAAATTTGTTGATATTCTATTAATATTATAACATGTAGCTAACTTTTTATCTTAACAAGGAGGTTGCTGAAATTTTTCAATTCGCCCTTGATCAGAATTGATGGGTATGGTCCCTTGCTTCCTTCCAGAGAGTAAATCAGTTTAAGTCCTCCACATGTTCATACACAGTTTGTACTGATTTTTTGACAATGAATATATTATTATAATATATAATTTAATATTAATATCTGTACCATTTCTATTGTTAGGAGTATGTTGAAATGTTAAATCCGCCTCTGCCTTAGGGCTCTGCATCAGAATTCATGGGACAGTCCCTCGCTTGCTTCCGAAGAGTAGATCAGTTACTTAATTATTTATACGATCACAGGAGGAGCCAAAGTGACGGGGACGGAGGCCTTGCCGGGGTCTCCCGGAGTGCCCGGAGTGAACCTGCAGCGCGTTCTGGAGTGCGTGGGACGCGGAGGGTCGCTGGAGCGGCTGCTGCAAGAACTGGAGGCGTCGCCGGCGGAGAAGGCCAAGTACCAGCTGGTGATCGCCGACCTGCAGCAGCTGTTCGAGATGCGCTTCCGCTCCGTCACCATCCATCCCTTTGGATCCACGCGCACCGGACTCAACCTCAAGGGCAGCGACATCGACGTCTTCGTGGAGATTGGTGAGAGCAACGGAGGGAGGGAGTCTATGATGACCAGTGCTTTGTAGGTCAATGTCTTAAGGGCGAGTGTTATTTGTCGATTTATTTATTTGCCTTACCACAGAACGTTTTAGGAGAGACCTTAATCGAAAGACAACCATCAGCCGTTTTTTTTTTGTTTTTTTGTGGGACTTTACGGCTCATGTCGACATCAAAGGTCATTGGAGCTCGAAAAACTTGTACAGGTAGGGAAAATGCAGTTACGCACCAGGCAGAGCTAACATGACTCTCCTTGCATGTGGGACTTGCCGAATGACTCGACCATACCAACTAAAAACCCTCCTGAAAACTCAAATATGAACATATCTCAAAACATTACATATATCATTATAAAAAAACAAGAAGGAAAGAGGAAAATGAAAGATACCCTAGGGTCGGGATCGAAAAGAACAAGAGGTGACAAGGAAGGTCAGAAAAGAGAGAGGAAGGAGCCTAGCACAAGTAAGTGGAAGCAATGCCACACTCAGCTCGGGAACCCGTGTTTGCCAAACACGTACTTACTAGATGTAAGTCCCCTGGGGGGACCATCAGCCGTGTCCACATTTCTGTTTATTGTAGTATTTGTAAATGGGACGTGTAGCATGCTGTTGAAGCTTATCTACATGGAGCGATAGGTGGGTGGTGTAGGCTATTGTTAATAAGGTTGGCTGGTTGCATGGGTTTACCAACAATTTGATTACTATAGTTAGTGATGCCAGGAGTAGTAGAAGGTGGGATAGGGGAAGGAGGGTTCGCTTTTCAATTGTCACAACTGTATATGAACTGGGACATTGAAGTGAAAGGCTACAAATTATTTCTAGCTCCACCGCGAATTGAACCCGGAATGACTTGGTGATGAGCAAGAATGCTAGCACCTGAGCTACCAGATGGGTTATTCTTGAATTCAAAATATATGTATTACATACAATTTACAAAGTAATTGAAGCATAGAAATCTCTTAGATTACGGTGAACCTCACCGCCAGGTAACAGATTAATCATGTTACGTCGAATGAAAATGGGTGACGGGACCGGNTCTTTGGGTTTCACAAGTTGAATGAGAATAATAGACGGGCCCGAGAGGCGAACGGGATGGCGCAGTTGGTAGGCGCATGAGCGCGTAGAGCTCAAGGTCCCGGGTTCGAATCCCGGGCCCGTCTCCCATTTTCATTCGACGTAACATGATTAATTGAAGCATGCAATAATATTATGATGGAGGAATAATGTATGCTTAGGTCCAGTGTGAGGGGGAAAAAAATTTACCAACTGAAAAAAGAAGAAGAAGAAAATTTTAAATCTTTAAAATACATTCCAGAAGTTTGTTTATGAATGTTTAAAACACATTATCGTGTTGTATGGCAATCAATCTGTACCATTTAAGTGTTTTCTTTCTGTGTCTACAGGGGAAGATATGGTTGTTACTGACCAGAGTCTGCCTCCTCCAGAGAAACTGGTTCGCATTGCCCAGAAGATGATGTACCAAAACCAGCTCTACTTCCACTCAATTCTAGCAATTACCCGAGCTAAGACACCTATTGTGAAGTTCGTGCACAGGTATTATCTAATTCTTTTTTATTTTCTCAGTTGAAGGGCAAAGTTAATTATGATATAAACCCATAAATACAGTGTATTGAAATGTTCAGTGTTCTTATTAATCTCGAATTTTGACTGCACATTATATCTACGATTTATTTTGGAATAATAAATGGATAACTGAACATATTTATTTAATAATTTCTCTTATAAATATTAAATCCACCACTGCCCTTGGACCCTTCATCGGAATTGAAGAGATGGTCCCTTGCTTGTTTCCGGAGAGTAACTTGGTTTGTTATCCTCCCAGTGGTTTGTACGCAGTTTGTAAATGCTTTTTTGAAAATAAAGTTTATTTATTGACTTCCATGTTACTGATTTGTAATAACAAGAATAGATGTAACATTTTGCACCTTGTGTGATGGAGGAAATTACTTGTCTAAATGCAGTAAGTGGTAAAAAAATATGTCAAATCTTCTGACTAATATACATCAATTTTGTCTTTACATTCTCATTGAACATAAAATAATAATAATATTTATTGTCAAAAACCAGTAAAAACTGTGTGCGACCACGTGGAGGACAGCAAACTAATTTTACTCTCTGGAAGTAAACAAGGGACAAGGAAGTAAACATCAATTCCGATCAAGGGCCCTAAGGCAGAGGCGGATTCAAAAATTTCAGCAAAAATTCCTAGATAAGATAAAAAGTTAGCTGCGAGTTATAATACCAATAGAATGTCAATATGTTTGTAATTTTAAGCAAAAAATTACATGTAAGTTATTATCGAACTATAGATTATTCTGAGTATAGTGCTTAAAAATCAAAAGAATTGAAATAACACTAAATTCACGATTTATTGTTACAATAAACATGCCCCTAGACAAAGCCTAGAGAACCTGTATAAGAAATCCGCCTCTACCCAAAGGAAAACCAGAGCAAAACCTGGGCCAGGATGCGGCTACAAAATTACTGTACACAACCATGCCAAAATTGAGTACACATAAAACTAAATTAATATGAATCATAGAACACAACAATCATGCAAGAAAATAGTTTTTGAAATTGTTATAAGTTATTTAAAAAGTACTACAGCAAAGGCATGATAACNATAAATTCTTTTCCATTGTAGAAACACTGGTGCAGGAGGTAGTTTTTAACCGCGGATTTGAAGAGATTCAATTTCTTAATATCTTTTATATTCTTGGGCAGGGAATTAAATAGAACGATTCACGAATGATAAAGAAGACTTACAGGTTTCACCTCATTTTTGGACTTATGATACAATAGCAGTTAAGGTTTAATAGATTGAAATCGGCCATATTGAGCAGACTAACAATATCGATACTGCCTGGTATCATCATTTGGTGTGCAATTACAAATTCACTTAAAAACATGTGAGCACTGCTCACATCATATACATAATGGCATAGTGTTAGACATGAACTTCGTGATGTCAAAGAGCTTATATTAAAGAGTATGAATAAAAACAAAAGAGACAATTGATCAATGATGAAGAAAACAACAATATAAGTAGCTAGTTAACATTAAAATTAATTCAAAACAAAACAATACCAATAGAATAAAAATAAAACCTATAATTATTGAGTGAAATTTGAGGAATTAAATATTAAAAATGATGTCGTAAATCCTAGGCTGGTTTTCTGCTGATTTATGGTATTTTTGTTACATTTGATACATTACGTATCTGACACTTCTTTTATAATAATTTTCTTCAATGTCAAGAACTCTGATATTATACCACCAAAATTCAAGATAGAAGTTGATGGGAAACTAGTTTACGATTATTACCGTTATTGTTAAATTTATGTTCCTTGATGCGGGTTTTTTTTCTAACTTTGTTTTGACCAATGTAAACCAAATTACTATCTTTGCAACAAATTTTGTAATTCTTTTGTTTGTTAGGATCAATCTTAAGGTTACTGCCCTGAACCCTGCATTCCCCAAGAAACTGAATTCATTTGAAAAATTCAAGACGTATTATGATTCTGATGCATTAATTAAATAAGTATTTTTGATTAAATGATGTATAATTAAAAAGCATCTTGATTTTTGTTGCATTAAATGGGTGTTTTAATATCATTCTTTTTACCATTATTTAAAAAATGTGTTCCTCTTAATAATAATAAAAATCACTTAGTGACCTGCGGTATTTAAAATGACTAATTTTAGTGCTATTTACGGTCCAACTGGCAGTGGCCGCTCCTGTAGTAGGACACAGAATGAAAACTAAAGAATAAATAGTAATGAATAAATTATATTGCATGATCTATTTTTTTGCAGTATAGTTCAAAAAAAAATTCCCATGGGAAAGTTTTTCTTGAACTATGTGCAAAATTGCAAATGAACCCTGATACAAGAGAGTAGATGTTTGTTGAGGGAAACATTTTGAAACGAGATATTATTAACTTGAACCTTTTCCTGATATCATTTAGAAATTGTTTTTCTAAACATCAAATGGATCAATCTTCCTCAGTTCTATCTGTAATCCTGTTGGTGTGTTCAGGACCACTGAAATCAGCTGTGATGTTTCTTTCAAGAACATGTTGGCCGTGGCCAACAGCCAGCTGCTGCACTTCTACGTGAGCTTCGACCCGCGTATCTATCCGTTCTTCATGATCATCAAATATTGGGCGAGGGTGCACGAGTTCTCTGGCTGTGGCAAAATGTCCAACTATGCCTTGGTGACGATTGCAGCCTTCTATCTGCAGCAGCTGCAGCCTCCCGTGCTGCCCACGGTGCTCCTCTTGCAGAAGAACTCGACCGAGAGGAGGGTGGACGGGTGGAAGTGCGACTTTGCGGAGGATCTCAAGGCCATCGACTCTTCGCTGAACACCATGACTGTCATGGAGCTTCTCGGAGGATTCTTCAAGTATTTTCAGAGTTTCAAAGTAGTCGGACAGGTAGGATTACGATGCTCTTACTCAACGTTAAGCTTTGTTTACACGGTTAGAGTTGTGGGGGTAGTAGAGTGCACTCTCCTATCCAATGCAACGTTAAAGAGCACGAGCCATTTACTCTCAGTAGAGTGATAAGGTATTGATTGAGGCTCTCTCAATGGCAAATTGCAGCTCCTTACACTATACCATACGAAAAACTAACCTACACTCACATATTGTTTACGATGCAAAAAATGAGAATTTATTTTTGCAAGGAGTGAATAACACTTATTTGTTGAGTTGTAGTAGTTTCAGAAATTGAAAGAATGTATTTTTGCATCTGTCTGTCACTTAAATTTTCATTTATCTCGCTGTCATATTCCAAGTACAACACCACAAATTTCAATTTTTAAATATTTATTTTATGTTGTTTTTTTTGGCGAGATTCAGGCCATGACGCCTGCTCTTCCACCTAACCGTTGAGCTTAGGAGAGGGAATTGGGAAGGAGAGATGTTATATTTTCCCTCAATTTCATATTAAATAGAATAGACACGACACGTAAAGCAATGAATACTATTCTTTTTACTCTTATCTAGTAACAAGCAGATAGTGATCATGTTAATGCTGGTAGAATTCAAAAGCGAGTGAGAATTGTGAAGGGGGTGGGGGTAGTAGGGCAGAGCTGCTTTCTAACATGTCGCTAGTGAGTACTCTACTGTACTGTGTATAGAAATTCTCCTCTATCAAGTACTTGCCTCTACCATTACCCTATCCGTGTAATCCAGACTTCAGATAAGTCAGTAGAGTTATAACATCTATGTTAATTGCAGTGACATAGTGTTCGACTCCCTGTCATTTTTTACATTGACCGTAACTTCCCAAAAGCGGACACTTCTCAAGCGATCTCTAATATTTTTCTATTCCATGAGTCGATTGAACTTTTAATCGTAATGAGGTATGATTAAATTTGATTTCTTTTATTTGATTTGATTTAACTGCCTGAGAAATTAAAAACTGAATTTCACTGAGAAACTGTGTAAATAAGCTCTTTGCCACTGTCATTATATTAAGAGTAAATAAATAAAATATGAGATTAGAAAGTACAGAAGGTGAGAAGAGATACAAAATTCATTGCGCAGATTGTCAGTGTGGTGGAAAGGAAATCCCTTCCCCCTCACGCTAATGTGTTCTCCATATTTGAACTGTGACGGTTGTGAAGTGCGGGGCGCAATTCGAGCTTGCGCACATTCAAACAATGCAGCTACTGTGCACCTACCACGGGTCTCGTCACATAACCTGATTAAATTTTCATTATATAATGCTCAACCAAACAACAGAAATTATTATATAATAGCTTTTTGTTTTTGTAAATATCATAATCATTAATATTGTTTATAATTATTTGTCAAATACTATTATCCATAAGTACTATTCAGAAACTTATAATAGTACTAGCTGATTACCTGGTGATGTATGGAATTTTTTTTACTCCTTAAATCAACAAACCCATTTGCTGGGAGTTGCGCAGGTCGAATTTTCGCTTCTGAGCATAATGGTCAAACCGCGACTGCATTTCATTAAAACGCTTTAAAATTAAAATCTAAACTATTTGTCCAAACTTTACGATTTAAAGATGTTTTTTAATCTTTGTTAAATGCACAAAACAAAATTAAATTAAATTGGATAATGGTTGATTTTTTCCTTCTTAAATAATTTTTTTAATTCTTACACTCCTATTTTTAATAACGTTTTGTCGATAATTTAGGTCATTATTTGTAGGTAGACGTACTGTGATGGACTGTTTTGTAGAACTCTTTGAAGCAAACAATATTCCCATTCATAGTTGTCACCTATCTCTAACCATTTAGGCGACAGAAGTGAATATACCTCTCTTTTTTCCCCCTATTTCATCATGATTAAGTTACAGTCGTGTTACTCAATTGTATGGATTAGTGTGGATTTTATGATAGTTGTTATGCATTCAAAATCTCAAGAGGTCTTGATGATGATAAAGTTCAGGTGATATTTAATTCAAGGATTTTGAACTACACGCTACGTACCCTAAGGGAAATTACAGAATATGTTGCGTCCAGTGACTACCACTCTTCCTCTCCTTTTCCTCGTCTTGGATGCAACTGGAATGCACTTCCATCCGACGTACGAACTGTGGACAGAATTAGTATTTTTCAATGAAGTTTAAAAAAATTATATTATGGTGAGACTGTTAGTTATTATCCAATGGTTATCATCGTGTTATTTGAATTTATGAATAGTGATTGTTATAAAGGACAGAGTGGAATTTAAATATTACAATTGGAGTGGGGGAGATGTTGGATTTGTTACTATAGTTTATAATGGGTATTATTACTGTGATGGATTTATGAATTGAATATTATTGTTTTTCTTTCTATTTAATATGAACCATATTTGATATTATTTAGATGATTTTTTGGTTAATTATTTTTGTTATGAGTCTAACTGTCCTATTTGTATACTCTTTACAAGAATTTTATGTTCAAAAGAGCATTAATGTTTGTTTAATTATCAAGGAATAAAAATAAATAAATAATTGTCCAAGTTCTTTTTAAAAACACCAATATCACTATATATTTATGATATTTAATAGAAGGGAAGAGTTTCTTTTGCTTTTCTGTCCCTAATGGTACAATTTCTTAAGCTTCTAATGCCACATTTGTCTGAGAGACTTCTTTTCACCAGGTCATGTGCTCGTTAACAGCGACAGTCGTCCCCAAAGCGAGCTTCGTGCAGACAGACGCCTTGCCGGTCGAAATAAGGGAGGAATATATCCGAGGGATGGAGAGTCGGCAGCATGGCCTGCGTGTGTGTTCCAACATGGTTGTCCAAGACCCCTTTGAGCTCACGCACAACCTCACTGCGAGCATGGGCACCCGAGCGCTGCGGACCTTCAAGGCACAGTGTGCCTTGGCTGTGGAGGTGTTCGATGAGGCCCTTAAGGTATGTTCTTCTTATCCTTAAAAATGTTTGTTGCTTGTATTCTTGTTTGGGCCAACTTTGTTTTATTATATGTTAGATTGTTTCTTACAATCCGCAAGTTCCATTAGCATCGAAGCAATGTATCCATTGAGGCAGTTGTTTATTATAACACTCTTCTTTTGTCCTACGATGTCTGTTCATGTCATGTCAGATAATTCTTACATCAATCTTAGGTTATATTAAAAGACTAGTTTTCTCCCACAACTATGAAGCATGATTACTATTTCCAATAAGCGAAATATAACAGGGCTCATATGTAATTCAGTTATAAGAAGGAAGGTACTTGTTTTGTAAATTAATTAATTCCTTTGCGTTTTAAGCACTTGTGCTAATAAAAAGTGGTCGTAATTATCCAAGATTGTAATAATGACCTTTTGATAAATTTCAATGAAATTTTTGTGAATTTCAATGCAATCACAAAACTCATGCCAGAAGTTAATACAATGAACAATTCCAGTGTTCACAAGTAGTCACTAAACATTCTTACTCTTGTGATACATCAAAATATACATACTCCTTGAAAGAAAATGAATAACAACTCTGCAAATTTAACTCAGCAAATTTCACAAATGAAATGATTCCTCGCATGCTAGAACATACTCTTATGATATTCTTCTTTGTTCTTTTGATCGCACCTAGAGAATGAATTTTGAATTCAAAAGTATATTTCTATGAAATGATCCACCTACCATAGAAATGTTTCACATAAAAGCGATAGATTATTTTTATAAGAGTAATTTGACTAATTGAAATGCTAAATGGTTAATACGTGTGGTACAAAGATATAAGGAAAATATGAAGAAACTACAAAATATTCCTTTTTTTCATTTCTCTAAAACTAAATGTTTTTGAAATGAATAGGGTAGGTTGATGTAGAAGCAATTATATTGACAAATAAATGAGTTTTCAAAATGGAATTTCATATACAATAGATAAGTTATGCATTTTTTTAAAAAATCCCCCTTTTCTGCCATCTGTTACATTTTTGTGTAAAAAAAAAGTTTTCGCAGGGCATAAAATTTCAAAATAATGAGTCCTAATGAAGCAAGTTTCGCTAGAAATGATGATTTCCTGAATAAATAAATTTTTGTGGTTTTGAAAATAAAGGAGTAGAACTTTGATGAAAAACTGGGGGTAATTTTAGTAAGAACTGTATATAAAAATAATGCTATCAAGAGAGTAATGAAATGGAGTGTGCTCTCCATAGTGGATATCGGTATAGGTCCAGGCGGAGCGAAGCTCTATGCAGCGCTGGTCAGAACTCCCCACCACTGGAAAGCTTGCGTGGACGTATCCCAAAGAAGGATCTTGGGTAAAATCTCCAAGAAATTGGGTCGGGGGATATAAGTTCAAGCAAGCGAAGTGAAGCTCTCCGCTGAACTAAACCCCCTTTATACAAGTGAGTCTGCATGGTCACATCCCAAATCCCGTGGTGAGCGAAGCGAGTGTAGTCGTAAATGGAGACTGGGGGGTAAAATCTCCTATGAGCACAAGTGAGTAGTACACATTAACCGATGCGGATGGATGACTGTTTTTTTAAATAAATTTATTTATTTACTTATCGTAGATACCTAAGTCTCCTGAAGGAGATACATAAATCCCGGAAAAGAGAGGTAATACTTCTCTGTGCCCGGGAGCTAATTCTTTAAACTAAAGATTAAAATCAAAATAAACTATATAAACAGCTGGATTACTGTTAAAGCTTTCATATACATAAAATACATTAGTTTGCATACATTGCATTATAATAATAGTAACTGTGAAGAATCATATCAAAATTTCATATTTAATCAATTAGCTATTCAATAATTTTTTTTTCTTAATAGTTTTATCTGAGACCAAGATTTTTTTACTCATTTGGTAAAAAATTGATTTAATGGCTGTATATATACAATGTTTTTTTAATATTGATTTTTTATGAACAACTATATGAAATAATTAACTTGTTCATTTTATGTGATTGGAAGAGTGGTGAGAACATGCATAATGTATATTACAACATTAAAACTAAAGAGTATATTTATTGTAAAGAAATTATTAATAGATTACTTACAATAGTAAATGAGTACTCTAGCTTGTTTGATCTCTATTATATCGTCAAGTTTGAAAAGTCCAATTTCGTCATGTTGAAATGGGGATTTCATCATGTTCATTAACAAACATTTTTGTGCTCTCTTTAAAGTTGCGTATTAAAGGAAAGTTATAATTTCAATATTAGTAGCCTAAGCTTTCGAAGCAAATATTTTATTCTATAACAGACACAAAATCTTATTAACTTTGTAACAAAAAAATCCTTTTAGATTTGAGGAGTAAGTATTTCAGAACATTGAAAACGTCAAATCATAGTTAAATCGGCAGAATTCGCGCTAAATGTCGAATTTACTGATTTCACATGTTTTTTGCCATCATTAAACAAATGTACAGGTTGCCTTGAGGTGATCTACATCGGTTTGAACTTGATTCTATATCATTTCAAAATTTCACATGATTCACCACCATGAAATTATGGGGTCTCTAGTAATAAATAAAGGAAGAGAACAGTAAATACGTGAACAAAAAAAATGTATGTGACTTAATAAGTTTTGTTTGTTGTGGATTGTAGATTCCAGATGAACAGCGATTACAATTCCTCAAGATCCTCTTCACTCAGAAGGTGGCATCAACCAAAGACACGAAAGGAGTCACCTTCTACATGACGAAGTCTGAGATGCAGCTCACATTCATGGCTGAAGAGACGATTTCCATTGTGTACATGGATCCTGACAATAACGAATCTCTCACCCTTCCTTCCGAAGAGGAGGCATTTCCCTGTTGGCTGCGTCTCGTGTACAAGTTGGTGCTGAGATACTTTGAAAACATCATGATGTTCGAAGTAAGGTTACAATTGAAATAATTTTAACGGGATACCACGCAGTGAAATCTCTTTAGACAAGCTCTCTTCAAATTAATATATTAAGGGCATTATCATCTAATGCCAGAAATTGTGGCACTGAAGTAAATATAATATATAATAAATTTCACATATTGTATACACATCGCAATAACAAGAAATGTTTAAAAAGTGTCTCCTTGACTTCCCAAGGTTGCGTTAAGGCATAGTTAAGAATTCTGACATAAAATTTCTCCTGATATCTAATTGGATTTTCATTGATTTATGATGATGAATGCTTAGTGTGTTACAATGAGGCTTGTAAAATGCAAACGCTGGTGTTAAAATGTTTGGTTTGGAACCATGTGAAGGTTCTGAAACAAAATTGAGTGGACGTAAGTTCTTACTGCAGACTTGTTCGAGAAAGAAAAAAAACCTCAAAGAACAATCATACAAATCAATGAAAAAAACTGCTTTTGTCCAGTGAATCTGGAAGACTTTTCAGAACATTGGCGGTACTTCCTGCATTTAAAAAAACTCCCATTTGTCCTGCAAATACTGCATCTATTAACAGAATATTATGCACTTGTTTGGTGAAAACTGGGAACAATTAAGGAAAGGAGAAAGTGGAGAAATTTTACGAATTTCTCTGAAAAGGGACTCAATTTATGTAACTTTAAAAGTTTCGACTGAAGTGTAAGAAAAGTGGTGGACAGAGTTCAGTTTTTATTTACTTTTACAATAAGCATTGGAAAATTTTTAGAGTATAAACATTGTTATACAAATAACAGTGATGTTATTTTCTGTAAAAATCTATCTCCAACATCCTTGTATGTCAAAAGGTGGGTTTTTATTGTTGGAGGAGGTTAAATTTCAACAATTATGTATATGTGTGTGTGTGTTTGTACTGAAGGTACAGGAGACGGTTGCCGAAGCGACAGCATCCAAAGTGCAAAAGGTGGATACTCCGTCAGATGTCCACGCAACAGCTGCGTCTTCATCCACCCAAGTGTGGCCCTTAGGGAAGAAGGTTCTGCACTGCAAGGGCAACTATTGCCTTTGGGAAGGCAGACGGAAGGCCTCTGCCAAACTGAAAGTGCCTAGCAATATTGACTCTTTCCAGGTTAGTACAAGTTACGCTCTGTTTGATATCTCCACAATGTTATTTTCACTGTCCACATTTCTCTAGAATATCAATGACTCTTTCAGAAATGCTTTGAATTTTTCTTCCTGGTATTATTATTATTATTGTGATTTGACTACAGTGCAAATCCTTGTCTTGCATGAATCACCGAGAGGTTATTTGTTCTGTTAACAGTTAGACTAAATGTGTTTTCCGCGTACATCTTCACTAAAATCGACAGTAGCTTTTGCTCCAAATCATGTTTTTGGGAGATTTATCCCCCATAGTAGCCTGAACACTACTGAACTTTCACTCTCCTGTCAACTTGTTGGTGGATAGATGGATGGAAATAATAGTTCTCGAATCCAATATATACTTGGAATTTTCAATCCTCGAAAAGTATTGTGAATGTCCCTATGCATGATAAACATAACAGAGAACTTGAACTTAGGAAGGAACTTAACAGCAATAAATCGGACACCATGCTTCCATAAAATGAAACAAAAATGAACAAAGATTGTTGACATTGTATCTATGCTTAGGTTCTACACATTACCAAGTTAATGTTATTTTCGTAATGTGTTTTTACATAATGTCTTCAATGTTCCCTCCATCTATAAGTATTGTTATTTTGTTTCCTGGTTCTTTAAGGTTTCATATGTACTCCTCTTCAAAATTCAATACAGTTGTTTGATGTGGGTTTAGTTATTCCTTTATAATTGTATTTCCATTTTCCTTTCAAGGTTGAAGAGATGGTAACAAAGAACATGTTCGAAGCCCTCAGGAAGGACGACAAGGCCGTGCCTAAACAGGCCATTGTCAGTTTCACTTGCGAGTTCATTCCCCTGACAGAGCCGTCATCTGGAATCAAGTTGGTGTTTCAAGACAAGGGCTCTCAAAACAAGTACTTTAGCAACGCCATGCTCCTGATGAGCTCGAGGCTGCCTTACCTCTGCACCAAATACATGAAGTTTGTGAAGCATCAGAAGCGAAGCCACTCGTCTGCTAACGCAAAGTCTGTCGACTCTAAGCCGCTGCTGCCGCAACCCACTTCCGCAGGTTCTGCATAGCCTGCGAAGCGAACTTCCGTTTCATACCTAACATAATTGCTTAGTCACTTAAATAAAAGACTGAAAGACTTGATGGCTTTTGAGAAAAATTAGAATGTGAACAAAGAGGCCATGTGTTTATGGTTTCCTGTAGTTTGTGGTTTCCGTTGTCAGTGACCATACTTGTGATATTTAGTTTCCACGGATTTCTTCTGTTTTTATAAAATTTCTTTTCTTATTTATGGTGCTAAGTTTAGAATCTCAGGATGAACACACTATTTTTGTGAGATAAACTGTAAAATAAGACTAAATAAAAATTTAGAAGAGACCAAATTTTATATTATATCTTTTTCTCTCCCGACACTAAAAACCTTTCAAGAGTTTCTGTAGCATTGGATGTTGTGTGGGGTTCTGGAGAGAATGGGATTGTTTCCATCATGTTGACTCCCACAACTTTCACACTTGACGTGGTTCCCAAACTGTAATATTCCAGGATGTGCCTTCAAAATTTTCATCTTCACGTGAGCCTGTCGTATGACTACCCGGAGAAGAGACAAAAATGGTGTAGAAAGTGTAAACATGTAAATGAGATAAGGAATTCAGATGTGACAGTGAAATGTTCATGAAATAAACAAAAAATGAAATGAATGAGACATTTTTTTCAGGGTGGCGAGCGACCGGGAAAACCAGGAAATCCTGGAATAGTTGGGGAATTTTGCGGTTTCTGAAATGGCCAGGGAAAAGTCCTGACTTTTCCCTGTCTGTTTTTCTTTTCTACTTAATTCAGATTTAAGACGACTTGCTCAACCCAATAACCATCTTGTGAGTTCTTTAACTGAAAGGCAGAAGTGCTTCCTCACTAATAGCAAAAGTAACTAATTGTTTCTCCCAATGGTTTTCATAGAATTTGATTAGAGGTATGCCAGATTTAGTTAGTTGTAGAACTGTTGTAACAGAATCTGTCATGACAATCGCACTTGGTTCGGCTGAAATCTTTAGTTGTAACGAGTGTCATTATTTGGATTTAAATGATAAGATGAATTGCAATAAGTGTGAGTTAGTTTTCTTCATGAATTGTTATGAACCAAAGTTTGACACTAATTTATTTTGATTATCGCGTAAGATTTCAGAGCTTGGTTGTATTTCCGTACCAAAGTTGATTTGCCTTCTTCTGAATACACATTTCATACAGTTTATAAGAATAATTTATGAAACTGTTCCATATGTTTACACAAGTGTCAGCACCGTTGTAACACCCCAGTGAGATGGTTCCAAGCAAACTGTTAGTGGCGCTAGGATGCAACAGCGAGACGGTTCAAAGGGGATTTGACATGGCAGAGTGTTTCAAACAGAACTGTTGGCACCATTGCAATAAAACTAGAGCGAGACGGTTCCAAGTGGAGCTTCTGTTTTACCACACCCACCTCTAGACGTGAAAGAATGCACTGTTGTCATAGCAAGTACTTTTGTGAGGGTATTGGAGCATGGAACAGTCCCTCCACTCCTCTTTGAGCAGATATTATGTTCTACTGACTGCAAAAGTCATGACGACTCCACCACTACAACCACCGCTACTTCCTTCATAAACTGCCTCAGCTAGAGCAATTGTTTCAATGATGGCAGTGCTAGACGTTACTTTCATCATTCTTTAGCCAGCCTAATGTCAAGCTTTGTTTTATTTACATTTCTAATAAGTCTGCGTATTTTTTATCTTCTTTAATGAAGAATGATTTATGAATTTTAGATAATTTTTTATGAGATTGTATCTGTTAGCGTGTTTGTTTCTCAATTGTTCAAGTAAAGCATGCTGTGTGCAAGTTAACGTGTGATAATAGTCAGGGAAAATTAATCTATTGGTCAGGGAATTTTGAGATGCAGTATGAGTACCCACCCCATTTTTTATGTCACTGTGTCCTGTTGCGCAGATTATTTTTTATGGAAATGCTTTATGCACTAGGGTTTTCTTCACACTGTGTGCGAGGTTCATTCCAGCCAAGGTGTCTACCAAGGTATTGCAACTGGCAGTACTTCTCGGTAGGCTGGCTTGTTATTTTGTTTCCTCTAAGGGCAGCACCTTTCTTCCTCATTACTATCCTAACCAATTTTTCTTTTTGTACCCATCTATTTTCTAATGTCGACAAATTCTTCTACCAAATTTTTCCGGGCTTAGCTCTTTTCCTATGATGGAGCTTATAGTATCCCTCTCTTTGGTGAATTGAGGACTGGAAGGCCGTATGATCCACATTGTCCCCAATCTTGTACGGATTACATTCGGTGCTATCTTTTTTCTTAAATCTATGAAGGTAACTTTTGAAGCAGCCATGTCCTGTAAGTACCTGGATGAGATAGAATCCTAATTCCCTGTTTTTTCTCCATCCACTCTCCTACACCTTTTATGAGTATGAGTCCATCTTCCTCTAGTGTCCCTATCCCAGCGATCTTGCTATGCTTATAGCTTCCTCTCCCTGGGGCCACTGGCGCTGTTTCTTTGGCCAATACGACAAACCGGTCGGGGGGAGGGAAGGATGCCATCCGAAACAAAGGCTGCACTTTCAGATACCGTGTTATATGCAGATATTCTCAACGCTACATTTCTCTGCACTGATAGCAGCCTCTGTCTGTTATCGTCACTCACAGGCCCCCACCCGCACAGGAACTGCGTACAGTATCTTGGACAAAACTGTCTCCGCTATTCCTCGTCTTCTTTTATTTTCAGGCCATTAGTCTCGTCAATTTCGCTTGCATAGCCATCTTTTCTACATGCGGCCTGAAGTTCAGGTATAACCTACGCAAGATAACTCCCGCTCTGATTGCAGAGTCGAAAGTGAGTAATTGGTCTGTAATTTGACGGTTAATGTTTTTCATTAGCTTTACGTATAGGGATTACATCTGCCGTCTTAAATACTTCTGTCCAAACAGATCGTTCTGTACTGTAAGAATTAATAAATTCTTAATTATTATTAAATGTAGCAGGGTTATGTGAATTTAAAAATGTCCGTTGGCAACAGGAAGAGTACAAAAAACGTTAGAGCATTGTAGGAGGGGAAGACGGGGATCTTCACCACAGTGAAGGAACGCTGGGTGGACGCTACTATGTTTGACGAGAGTCATAAAACTGAGGGGGATGGGGAGAGTTCGACGGTGGCGACGAATTTATTTTGGTCAAAACGCGGGAGGCGAAAAGAATTGGTAACGTACGGGATGACGTCGTTATGTTCAAATTGAAAAATCAACGGAAAAGTACAAAAATATATTTTGGAGGAATGGAGGTCAACGTTAGAAAGAGACGGCGAGTTTAAAGAGACAACTATGCAGAACTCATGGAGTGAGAGCCATAGAAATAGAAAGCTATTTACAAATTTAAAGGGACCGCAAACGGCGGCGACCTGAAGGCAGGGGGTGGGGGCAGCCCAACCCCTCGCTCGGAGACACAATAAACTCCCCAAAGGCTGCGATCGTTGGAGTGAGTTGCAGGGTGTGAAAGCGTGGGTGGCGGTTACTACGTCGAACATGTCCAGACTTGGAATCCTTTATCCTAAAAAGCGTTGCGTGAAAAGACGGTTGGCAGAGTCGAATTTTTTCATAAAGAAACGTTCTGGTTCTCCAGGGACTCGCACTCGTTATTGAACTCCGCACGAAGTGGAAATTTCTCAGTATTGGCAGAGCCTAGTCATGTGATCTTTCAAAATTTGTAGTCGCGTGAGGGGGCGTCTCAGGAGAGAGAGTGGGGAACTAGTTGATAAAAGCGGACGCAGAGACGGTACACGATCCATTATTATTCTTTCTTTAGGCTTTTCTTATTCTTCTTGAGATTCTCGAGGACATCTCAGATGACACCAGCTGAGAGAGAACATCGCATCACGAGAGAGACACATTTTGAGATGATGTCTCAATCTCATCTTGTGTTTTCTTCCCAGCGTATTCAGATCTCGGTGGTTCTCGTATTTTTGAACTCACATCTTGATCTCAGACTTAGCTGATTCTTACGACTCATTCGAGTATTAGATTGAAGCATCACGCTGCGCTCAGACTTGGCTGATTCTTACGCTCTATCGGTCGTTCGGAGCTTAATGTTCTAGTAAAGTTCATGAAGTGAACTTCGGTATCATCCGAGAACTATTACGATTCTAACAGTTTGTTTCGCAACAAGTGGCGATGGGGAAGACTTTCCTCGCGTTGCGTGGAGTGAATGAACTTCTTGAGACATGATTGGAACGAGAGCGGTGAACGCTGCGACTCCGAAGATGGGGAAATCCCGGCGGGCGCTGAGAGTTAGTTCCTGGAACCGTGGGGCCGGTCTACTAAATGGTTGGTTACCAGAGACGAGGAAGGACGAACGGGCGAGCTGAGGCAGTTTTTCAAGGGCGCAGACCTCCGCACCCATTGTTGGCACTGATCTGTTCATCAGGGTTAAGGTAATATAAAATCACTGGATGCATCCAGTATTAGAAATTAGCAGCGTCAAGAAGACAGAGTGCTACGAGTTTACATCATTAAGACCCACGCTCAGAATTTTTGATACTATGTGAATCATGAGGGCCTCCAGAAGTTGAGCGAATATGTCAGTATTTGTTAAATTCATTGATTATTGTAAAGATGTTTACTAACTGGTATTAGTTAATTACCAGGTTTAGGATTTTTTTTTTATNTTTTTTTTGGGATTCTTTGTCACTTTTTGGGGTTATTTTGTGCAATAGTGGGGTGTGTGCATTGTAAGTTAATTTGTACAGATTATGAATAAACAATTCAGTAATTTGTTTTCATGAAGCTCATGTTTTACTTTTGAGAAGGAACCCTGTGTGTTCTTACCTAGTAAATAATCCAAATTCACGTCAGTAATTAATTCGAAGAAGGTAGCCTGGTTTTGAGGTAAGTGTTTAACCACTACCCTATTTTAGTAATTTGGTAACAGGTTGCCCCGTTTTATTACAATACATATATTACATGTGGGCAAGTGGTTCTGCAATATTTTCAGCCATTGTTTTTAGTACTTTTTTACTGATATTATCCACTCCACCATATGAAAATTAATTTATCATTCTTCATTTTCGAAGTGTCGAAAGAACCATACTCCCGGATTTTTAAGGGTGCGTGCTACATTAATGTAAGGGCTGCTGCTGTTTAAACAGCTCAATCTCTCTTTAGTGGGTTAGTTAAGAACATTATTTAAATTTAAAAAATATGAATATTCTTAACATAACTGTTTGATGTTTCAAAACAAGAATAATTTATTTGTAACTTTACATAACATAGTAAAATACTATCATACACACATTTCAAGAGTAAAGCCGCTCCAGTTAAAACTTCTTACTCGTCACTTGTAAAAAACTACCCAAATCAAGGAAAATAATTTACAATCAAAATATCTCAAGGACTTAATAATATAAAATAAATTAAGTCTGTAACAAACACAATAATGAAATTAACATAATCAAACAGACATCATATTTACAATATTTTACAATTTTTGGGAGTAAGACAAAATACTTAATAATTCGTCTCATTAATCTTAAGTTGCATTGTAATATTAAACAATACTATTTTTTGAGATAATGAGAGCAATAGCAAAACACACACATCCAAAATTATAAATTTATAAATTCAAAAATTTCATTCCAGAAATGAGAGGAAAAATATCAGTGAAATCAGTCACTCTTTTAAAATTGATTTTACAAATAATTGTTTTCATTAAGGAAAAATGAAGCACTCTATCACTTGTCAAAGAAAAATCGATGATTTAATGTATGAAAAGATTATTCACGTCTTTCAATGTACAGCCCCTAGATGAGATAAGGGAGTGTAAGCAAAACGAGAAATATAATTATATTCTTTTACTTGTGGTCCCAATATTCAGCAAAAGCTTGATAAAAAACAGTGGCAGATCCAAAGGGGGAGACAGAGGACACATGACCCCCCCCCCCCAAAAAAAAAAAAACAACAACATATAAATACTAAATGAAGTTTTTTTACTTTGATAAAACAAAATTCAGTATCCCCATTGAAAGTAACCATATGACTTAGCTTTTATAGATTTCCACTCCTACATGGGAACATGAGTACAGGGCTACGATACTTCACTGTTTCTAGCATACTTGCACCCCAGCAATATCCCATGCAACTAATCTAATAGAAAATTACCTCAATAGAATTTACAATAGAAGGAACAACCAAAGTAAACATTTGACTAAAAACACGAATTATTTCAAAAACATAATTTTTTAAGGTTTGTTTTCGAAAACTGCAATTTAATTTAACGCTCTATTAATGTGTAGCAAAGTCTTACATTGCAGTTTCAAGAAGTTAATTTGAAACAGAGGTAAAAATTTCTGGTGAAGGGACCTGCACTCCCAAGTATTTTCTCTTCATGGGCACCCTCAAAAATCAAATTCTGGATCTGTCCCTGGATGAAAATATAACAAGAAACTAAAAGAGAAGCAACTCCTTTAATGACTTAACCAATGTGGAATGAAAATACATACAAATTAGATGGTGGTTAGCAACACAGTAATGCGCTAATAAAAAGACTAATAGTTTTTAGGATAAGTAATAATCTGGTAATGTAATTTATACATTCAAATATTGAGACAAAAGTTCTCAGAAAGGTTATTTGAAAAGAGGAATAATAAAAACAAAAAAACAAAGACACATGTATCATCTAAGTCTGATATCCATAAGAGATGAGGATCTATTAGATTGAAAAAAGATCAGATTGCACTCTGACTTCATCGCAGTGAAGTCTCTTTATTCTCTGTAATAATTGAATATCAGGTACTTTATGAAAAAACAACAACATATTTTAGGTTACATCACAATACTTACTATAATTGTACTACAATTGTAAATGGAATTATTGAACATTATCTCTCTTATGATTAAGAAATAATCACTCATTTCTTCTTACCTAGATACTTCATATAAATAATTCAACAACTGGAATACATTTCATGAGGTTATGGGCATAAAGGCACCATGGAGAAAAGGTAATGGATGACATAGCAGATTCTTAGAAACACGTTACAGATAGAGCACCAAATCATTCCGTGAGATTGCTCCAACATTCCATTTGAAAATCATCAATGCAACAGAAGATTGCTTAAGATGTCAGTTCTAAACAATATTAGGATAAAAATATATATATATATTTGCAAAGTTATTTTACATGTATACATATTATATACAGTTGCATATAAACACAATTGTTGATATGCACATACGCATTGATCAAAAGTACATTTATATATATTTATTGAAGTCAAGACTTTGAATGACTAGATTTTAATAATGTAAATATTTTGAACATGTAAGAGAAATCCTTAATAAGTCAATGTTATTTCTTGCTCATAAAATACATAAGCCTGTTTTTGTATTACCTGTCTTTCCTAACTCAATATTCTCTTAATTTTTCCTTAATAGACACACATTATATAGATGAAAAATAAAATCCTTATTTTGCAAAAGACTGGATAATCATGCAAATACACAAATAATAATGATCTTCATAGTACTTTCTAAAAGACTAATAAAACACTGATAGGCAACAAAAGTAAATATTGTTTAACACATGAGGAGAAACATTTCGATAAAATATTATCTTTTTCCAACAGATATTTGTATAAAGGGTCAACACAGAAGAAATAATAGTTTTTTTCTCATTACTATACCATGACACTCCTTGGTCAATTTTTTACTTTTTTCCAAAAATTTTTCAATTATAGGACTTGAAATTTACTTCAAAAATGATGTCAATGAAAGGAAAATTTAAGGTTAGTAACAGAAACAAACAATAATCCTCTAATAAATAAATGTAGATGAATTAAGCACTAAAAAATTTAAATTCAGGAAATCAATCAGTTGGAATCATTGCAAAAACCTTACGATTATGTCATTTCCTAAGATCAACTCCGCATTGTTCCAAAAGAATTCAAGACAAAATTTAAACTTNTAATTCATTATCTCTATTAGAGCTAAAAGTATTTATTTATTTATATTTATTTATTATTTACAAAGACTTGTAAAAATAAATAGCACGAGGGTAAAGAGTTGAACATAATTTGACTGACCGAATTCCAGGCTCACTAACAATCCTAATTCACACCAAAATGAAACAAAACAGAGAAATTATTTCTCCTTTTTAAACAAACTTTTATACTTAACAACAGCTAAGTTAACCAAGTCTTTCTCTTCATAGCACCAAACAGAAACAACGCAACAGAAGAACACGAGCCCTATACCCAAGTGTACCGCTTTGAGAGACTCAAAGAAACAGTATTCAGAGATCCAAGTGAATATCCAGGAAACGAGTAACATTATAGAAAAGTACTTGCCAGGGATTAAACCTTGAAGCGGTTCGTGTGACGTCCCTTTGTAGTGGTTCTGGATAAACCAAACACTGTGGACGATTCTCCCAAACATGTTACAACAGTTGGCGAAGATGAAGCCAACCCCTCCGAATATCTGCGTGAACAGCCACGATATGAGGAGGAAGGTCACGGAGAGGCCGGCCATCACGTAGTTGAATCGGTCCAGCTGAGAGGTGTTCATCGTGGCCAGAGCGTAACATTCTGTGATGCCGTTGACGGCCAGGAAGAACACGGCGAGGCAGTGCGTCTTCATGAGCGAGGGACCCGGACCCACGACCAGCGCTTGTCCTCCGTACAGGAAGAGCAGCAGTCTCGAGTACGATTGTCCAAACACCAGGATGACTAAACCAAAGGAAGAAATGCAACGCAGTAATTGATACAGAACGTACGCTGATTCTGAGATGTGGTTCTGGTTCTGAGCCTGTATGGATGAGTCTCTGGCGACCATCTGAGAGAAATAGAAATAGGAGGATTCTTCGACGGGACGGAAAATGAAACGAGCAGCCAGCGATCCCAAATTGTTCACTATATCGTAAACTCCTTGTTCGTAGAACGTCAGTACTGAGAAGAGGGTCATAACATACCTCTCACCTTCCGTTAAAACTTGTTTCAATATCCCTTGCTTAAAAAAACTCCACGTTAACTTCGCCAAGTTGCAATCTATCGCAGGCTTGTCTTCCGGTTTAGCTGGCAGAAACTCCTCCAGAGAATAAAATGGAAAATCGTCTTCGAAACTTCCGTAATTCTCATCTTTGGTGCCCTCTTTGAAAGAAGTGTCAATGCTGACCCTCCTGCTAAAATTTCGATTCAGATTCTGACTTCTGATATAGAAATAAAAGTAAATGTAATAGCTTCCCGTGTACACAAACACCGACAGAAGCTGGGCCACAGAAAACGCCACAACTGCTTCGTCCGGACGGGACAAGACCAACGACACAAAAGTGACGGTTCTAACAATAACGTAAATAGTTTCTAGAACAACCTTCAACCTCACAAACAGGAACGCCTGGGCAGAAAGATAAACAGGCTCACAACACATTTCAACGACGCAACTCACGCATATGGCCCACACGCCCAGCGTGTAGTGCCGTGTTATGCTCAGGTCTGGAGGGACCAAAACGTTGAGCCAGATGTAGCCGAAAAACACACTTAAGAAGAGACACAACGGAATCGTGAGCCAAAGTAAATTAATCACCTGTCTCCAACTGTGCTCAGATGTCTTACTTAAACACGCTCTTCGGAAAGCCTCGCGACTCAGGAACAAGACGGTGGATTCCAGAAGGAGCAGTCTCACGTTCATGACGCCGATGACATCTTGACTCACATGTCGCAGAACGAACGCATTCAAGACGAAAGTAACGCATCGGAACAGAACTTGGAATACAATGTTAAAAGAAGCGTTTTGGAGGCTACTCTTCAAGTAATTCTTTGCCATTTTTTAAGTCTTCAAAAACTATAAAGAAACAACCCAACAACAAACTTTCAATTGGAGACGATGAATACCAATAATCCTACATAAAATAATCTACATGTCTGAATAGATTAACTTATACAGACTGCTCCTGAACGCACAAGATCAAAATACACATCATAAATATTGGAAAGGAAAGTTACATTTCGATAATAAATAATGGAGGGACAAATCTACTTCTGTAAAGCTATCAGCGTCTTTGAAGAGGTTCCTTCTGTTTGTGAACCACACGGCAGAAGTACTTTGGCTCAATGAATCCTTCGGCATTGCCAGGACTCAGAATAACATTGTTCGCAGAGCGGTAAAACTTTATTCCATCTGCAAAAGAAGATAATAATAATAATTATTATTTATTTATTGTCAAAAAAAGTGGTTGCAAACTGAGTATGATCATATGGAGGACAATAAATTAATTTACTCTGCAAAAGCAAGCAAGAGACCGTCCCATCAACTCCAATCAAGGGCTCTAAGGCAGTGACATTTAACATTTGTGCACCCCACTAAGAAAAGAATTAAAATATTGAGGTAATGTTATCACGAGAATACCAACAAATTTATAATTAAAAGAATACAAAAATATTTAACAAGTAGGTACTATAATCAGATCTTAAATTATTCAGAAAAAATGATTCATAAATCGTAACTATTAAAATAACTCTCAATTATTACAATAGTATTAATGAGACTGCTGTTCTTAGGCCAGAACCAAGAGATCTCAAACATAATATCCACCGCTACCTGAAGGAGAAGTAGAGAAAATCTTGGGAATTTTAAAGAAATTTTTCATACTGCACAAGTATTCTGGCACCCTTCGTTCTTCCTGTTGGTGCTTGAAAATCTCAAAAACGAATTGTTATGAGTTAAGGAATTGACATTGTTTAGAAATGTTAAGAGAGATTTTCCAACAGATGACTTTTTAGTATGAGCTCAATAATAATAATAATAAATTTATTGTCAAAAAACAGTACAAACTGCATATGACCACATGGAGGACAATNGATCAAGGGCCCTAAGGCAGAGGCGGATTCGAAAATTTCAACAAAAATTCCTAGATAAGATGAAAAGTTAGCTGCGAGTTATAATACTAATAGAATGTCAATATGTTTGTAATTTAACGCTCAAGATGCAATAAAGTGCACAAATAGATAAAACCTACAAATAAAGTTCCACTGAATATAAAGTGAATGGAAATAACTTAAAGCTTTGAATTAACTTCTTGTAGTTTTGATCCCTAATCATATTACGTGTGTTTCATAACAAGAACCCTATTCCTATTTATCTTTTCTTGCAAATAATAAACCCATTCCTTACTGTATAATTCAGGGTTTCATGTTACGCAAATGCTCACCTGTACTGCACAAGTTGTGCTGGACTTCACCGTTTAAAAAAATCCTGATACCCGGATTATCTGAATACTTTATAATTTGGATCACTGCTGGTCACAATTAGTCCGGATAAACTAGGTTATATAGCACCTAATACGTTCCAGCAAGTTCAATTTTAGTAAGCTTTCCTCCAAATGGAAATACATAATTTGTAAATCACCATTGTATAAGAAGAAAAAGGAGTATTATAATTCCATGCAAAAATTAAACTATGAGAAGTATAAACACCTATATGAAAGAGCTGCCTCTTAATTCAACTCAATTCATGTTGAATACAAAACTATTAAGAATTTAACATCATCTTAGAATTACTTAAATTAAAAAATGGGTAATGTCTAATAAAAACATTTTGGGACTTAAAATGTTATAATTTTTTAATCTTAGAATTTGGAAGCATTTAACTTAAGTATATAACAAGTTATACACAAGCAAAAAGGAAACTTTCCGTTAGTATATATAACTTATGAACCTAATTTATAAATTAATAATTTTTAAGTTTTTTGTTTTTATACTACGAGTCCTATGCACTAGTTACTGTGTTTACCTCTAGAAATTTAAGATGTATTCTACTATGTAAATAATTAAAGACTTTCGACTTTCAATAGACGAATGCTATATATATTCGTATATAATTTTCTGGTTCAATAAATATTAATGAATTGATTTTCCCATTATTAATATGAGTAAATATCTAACTGCAAATAATCAACTAACAGAAAAAACATAAACAAATGCAATTACAAAATAATGCTATATTAACAGAGTTAAGTAGATCAAACCTTGTAGAGCGTGAGCTAGATCAATGTAAATGTAGGTGTCGCAGGCAGAGCGAATGCCACTAACGACACCACTTTCTCCAGGAACCCCAGGAGCAAAATGAATGTGCAGTCGATTCATGCGACTCAATCCGTCATTCTTAATATTTTCCCAATATTTTTTAAATGTACCATGCACAACTACTGGTGCATCAGAAGCATCTAGGATTGGCTGCAAAGTTGTATCATTCACTTCCTAGAAGCGGAAATAGAGAAAATAATTAACGAGCGTTTAATTTTATTAAGAAATATTGTATGCCTTTCGGCGAGGTCTACTACTGTAGGACTTGGGTAAGAGTGATGTTGGGTTGCCAGGGAACTTGTGGTACCCGCAATCTGTCTGGAGTAGGTGAGGGAAAACCCAGGTGGAAACCTCGTGTACTTCGGCAGAGAAGGATTTGAATCCCCGCTCTACCGCTCAGCATGGATCGTAGAAGCCATGATGCTACCATGAGACCACAGTTGACAGTGGTATTAGGTTGTGTAAGGGAGAAACTAGAAAAAATATTAAGATATTTCCTGCACATTACATATGAGTTTAAATTCTTTTTGGGTAAGAAATCATGATTAACGTTTTACTGCAGTCTTTTTTTTTTCATGGTATTACCTCATACGGTAAAATAACCTTAGGCAAAGTAAATTGAACAATTTTTCAATCTACTGAATAGATGTTTTAAAATAAATCTGGGGAACAAATACAGGAATGATAGTAGGTTACCTGTGAGTCTAAAACAAGTTTAGTGTTTAGAAGCAGTTGTAATGCAACACAATAATTTAAGAAGTAAATTATTGGAAAGAAATACTAATACAAGGAACAAATATTTGATAAAATCGAACTGCTAGCTTTGAAAATCTTAACACTAGTGTACACAAAGTAAATTAGAACTGAAAACAGTGAATAAAAAAGAAAGATGTATCCTTAAATCATTTAAAATTTTTGTAACTGGAATGTTCACAATGACATAAATTTATTTGATAAATAAGTGCCTAATAATAATCTTTTCTTTTAATACATTGTGTGTTGTTCACTGGAATTATGTTTGTTTTTATCACTATTCTTATTTTTTTAATTTTTATACACCTGTTTTCTAGCACACATATTCATTTCTCCTGTAGGATATATTTTAGTGTATTTTAATCAAATATTTGTTCATGTCAATATATGCTCATAAAGTGTAGAAAAAATTCTGTACATTTTAGTGTATTTAAAATTGGATTAATTAATAAAAAAGAATAAAAAATGATGTAGCAATTGCAACTATTGATGACGCAATAGTTGTACAATGAGCAACACATTACCGCCTTATAATTTATCATTCTTCAATAATGTTGCCATCATACCACAACTACCGGGATGCAAATGAAAAGTAGAAAGAGAGGCATTTACAAACTGTTTATCACATCAAAGAAAAGAAAAAGTTTCTCCACTCAACAGAAGAAGGCGTCAATTCAATGTGTGAATTTCAGAAACAACTTGGGTTAGAACCACGTTTTACGAACACAAAAATACCAAAGATCACTCACAGAAAAACTAGTAGCTATGGGGGGAAAAATACAAAATAAAAATTAATAAAAACCGAGCACATTTCAATATAATGAAAATATTAATAATTTATCAACGGTTTGTAATGTGTCAAAAGCAGTGTGTGCAAAAATAATGCAACATTTTAAAATTATTGCTGATGATCAACACAAATCACAAGCAAAGCTTCAATATTACAGACATAACATTTGGAGTATATAAATCTTTTTGATATAGACAGTTTGTTTTTAAAATTTTTAATGCATACAACACTTGAAAATTTTCACAAATATTCAACCATTCAAATTAACAGAGAACAAAAGATCTACAGCACTGATAATGAGGAGAAGGAAATAGCGATGCAGTAGTGATATTGAGATAAAGAAAAGTAGACAAAATTCTTAATAAATTGTAGTGTGCAACATTAATTGAGATAATATTTTCAAAAGAGTTTGCAAGAAGAATTCATTAACACACCCATCAAGATAAGCGTGGAATTTTATAGATAATTTAAATTAAAGAAAAACGTAAAACTACACAGAATGTACAGTGGATTTTGACAATACATGAAAAGCAAAATATGTCCCCCACATTTGACCAGAGTACACATGAAGAACAAAATAATATTGCTGTTAGAAGGGGATGCAGAAGAAATAACAAATTATTACAAAATCAAGAAGCAGTGTAATAATTTTAAAAAAATGAAGGGCAAAAAGAAGTTTGATCTAAAATTCTGGGAATTCTGTTTTTATTGTAAAATATGAATTCATTTCATGTCAATAAAGATCAAGCACAGCAGTTATAATTTAAATATTCCTTAACTCTACAGAATCACTCATGAATTTCAGTGAATACAATTCGTTCCCCAAAAGAACATGCAAAAGATAGAGATTAATCTACAGATAATTAATCAGGAAACAAAATTTATCAACTCTTGTTCATTGATCCTCAATGCAGTGACAAATCAATTGTTTTGGTAAATCTTTCAAACTTTCTTCTTGCCATTAAAAATGTGGGTTAAGTACACTGAAGCATATTGTAAAGCATGAATGTATAAAGAATAAAACTTTTATTTACAAGGTTCTAGAAGCAAGGTTTTCACTTCAATGCGGAACTCTAGTATTTTTTGATAAAACACTTAAATGCAGTAAGGAAGAGGTTATACAAAAGTTGAGCTGTAAGAATTGGGATCTGTATTGAGAACACTATATACCTTCAAAGAGTGCCCCTGGTTGGCCTTAATTAATAATTCGCCGGTTTCCGGATGATTCGAAAGAGCCAATCGTTTCTTATCATTTTCTTCGACAACGCGAAGTACATCATTTAGTGTATATTTGTGTCTCAATGCTTTATGGTTGAGGATCGCACTCACGGGGACGAACCCATCATCTGATATAGATAAGCCTTCCTTTGCTGCAGAATGTCGCAAAAGCCACGTAAGTGTTTTGCTCAGGCTGACGTCTTTCGATTTGAGAGCCTGCTGCAGAAAAAAGGGAGATAAATAATATGGTTAGTTTTTTTCCATTAGTAATGAGGTTAAGAATTTAAAGAAGACATCAATAGTCACATTCATCACTGAATATTACGTGGCAAAAAATAAATTTTTAAAGTACATAAAAATTTAGAATGAGAACATTAATCTCTCAAATATTAGCGAGAATGACGTAATAAACGACCAACAATTTCTCAAAATAGAACTTCAATTTAGGTATCCGGAAGTAACAGAAAAAATACTCTGATGGAAGCAATGAGAAAGGAAACATTTCGTAGTATTCCGTTCAGGGAAGGGAAACATTCACAACTTCACATGCTTCCCTATGTTATTTGACACTGTGCGGTAACAAGACACTTTTTGAGCGAAAAAACAAGTTCGAACAAGTTGTCCCTGAAACGCGATCCCGATCATATGATATTTCAAGGTCGATACACCGAACCTCACCGTTGACATTACAACGTGCTCTCCTGCACGGAAACACGGAAATATTCTTTGGAAATGGAAGATTTACAAATACATTTCTCTGAATTTTAAATATGATTACAGAATGACACACAGGAACGTAACGCGGAACTGTCAACAAACATGACGTCAAATTTTCCATTACGTTTAATCATTCGGCAGCGATACGTCATCTTTCCATTCGTGGTCGCCATTGAAGAATAACTAGGGGTGTCAAATAGATTGGGTAGTAAAGCTTACAAGTATATATCCATTTTAATCATTTGTTTTAATTCATAACAACTGGCACATCAGATTTATGATAATAAACCATTAACTTATAATAAATATTAAAGCATAAACAAAAGAGTCCAACTATTCAACATGAAATGATCAAAAACGAAACATTCTGTGGCCCTAAATGAAAAGTCTCTCAAATTAAAAAAAGAACTTCCCATCGTGCCAAAGAAAATGAAGACCACCAATCCTTTATTTTATAAATAATCTGCGGGTTTCACTACTAAAGAAATTTGTTAAATGCACAATATTTTACAAAACAATTCATAGAAATTTATTTACCAGACGGCCTCTCAATCTATTCACGTAATGTGATAAGGTTTCTAAAGCCCCATAAAATAAAACAAAAAACGTGATGTAGAGAACTTGGACTCCCCTGTAAGCTTGTGACGTTCTGTGAATCAGAAGAGCACCAATTACCGCCTCCGTTCCGTTTCTGAACCTCCAGCACTGTGGTGGGGGTACTGTGTCCTGGTTGGTTCTGTCAATATTGTTTTCTGGAGTTTCTTCGAGTGAAGTTTATGAGTGTTAATTGTCGTATTATGGTCATAAATTGATCACAAGTATTCACAATGCCTCTCTATGAAGGAATTGGTTTGGGAACTGAGAAACAACCAATTGTTATCGATATTGGTACAGCGTATACCAAGTAGGTGTTTCATCAGGAAAAGCCTTTGTTCCCTCAGGTATCCGGGCTAAGTCAAAACTATTGCCCTACATTGGAATTTCTGCGATTTCTGTTGCAGATTTGGTTTTGCGGCGGAAACAGGGCCGAGATGTATCATTGCCACAGAAGTTATGTGCCAAGAATCAGGGAGGTTAAAGAAAATATTTCCATATTCAAATGATGAGGAACTCTACAACCTATTAGTGGATTTTATCCACAATCTATACTTTAGGTGAGTGTCATGCAGAGAAACTGTCAAAATAATATTATTTACAATATGTTTATCAATAACTGAGAGTATAAATTTGTTAATTTTTAAGGCATTTGTTAGTAAGTCCCAAAGATCGGAGGGTAGTGATTGTGGAGTCTCTCCTGTGTACTTCAGTGTTTCGGGATACCCTGGCCAAAGTACTATTTCGCCATTTTGAGGTTTGTCCATATTATTCGTCTAAAATCATTGTATGATGAGGGAAATAATTTTTTATGATATCAATTAATGGCTTAGTAATAGATTTTCCTCTTGTAATAAATTTTCACTCTTGTCTTTTGTCTTCCAGGTATCATCTGTACTGTTCGTTCCTTCCCATCTTGTGGCCCTGTGCACACTTGGTGTCAACACCGCTCTGGTATTAGATGTAGGCTACCAAGAAGCTGTCCTCTTTCCTGTGTACGAAGGGGTGCCAGTGCTACATGCTTGGCAAGCTCAATCCCTCGCTTCTCGTGCTGTGGAGAGGTGAGTAATAATAGTGAAGAAGTGTATGCTTGTGGGAAGCTGGCTGACTCAAGGTTTTTAGATTGGAAGAGCCCCACCTTTTCACCGGGGGCGATTTCAGCAAGTGATCTTGGTTGGGGATGAAACTTTGTCAATTTTGCTCCTCTCCCTCCACTCCAGATAGTTTCATCTTCCGAAGAATTATTAATATTAATAATAAAAATAATATACATTTACGGCAGCAGAAGTATATATTTTGTTTTCAGTATTATACATGTTTTTTGCATGGTTCTTTTGCAATGTACGTCTGTATAGAATAGCATTGCGCTACATTTAAAAATATTTACTGCACAGGACGAAATGCATTGGAAAGGATAAGTAGTAACACGTAATGTAAATCTTGGGGATGTTAACTAGGAATAAGGTTCTAGATTTTGTAAATCAAATGAAAAAAATATTTAATGCGTTGAACGTGCGTCCTTTATGTATTTTACTGAGTCAAGTCTTTGGATCCGCCACTGCTTTTCACTTATAAGACTATTTTCTTGTCTAAACCTGTCTTTCTTATCCTACCCCTCTGATTTTGAATGCCAATTGTTTGTTTTAACTAGTGGAATTCAACCCTTATTAAAAGTATTTTGTGCCTATTGCTCTCTAGTTTTGTCAAAATTTTGGGGTCTTCAAATTTGTTGTCCTAGGGCTGAATATCTCCATTATTATAAATTTTGTTAGTTTATTCTTTAGAAATTTAGCATGATACATTGAGATAGAAAGGAACTTAAATTTTTTTTCTAAACAGGATTACATTTGAAAGAAAAAAGAAAATGTTCTTTCTATAAGATTAAGCATTTGGGGGTTTATGGAATTTAAACAAATGGTACTCCACTGATTTTGTGTCTTCTTATCTTAAGAATTAAAAACTTATTTAGAAATAAGTACAAAACATAATTTTCAAAATAAAAATTATACTTCCTCCAGAAAATGATACTTTTATATTTTGTCTACTTATACAAGATTAAAATGTACTTTTGAAGTTCACTTCAATTAACGTTTTCAAAAATTGAAATTGTTTTAGGATTTGGAGAGTTTGCTGAAGCAAGTGGTCTAGTATTACTTGACTTAAACATTTCCAATTTTCTGAAGAAACACTTTTCTTCCGTGACCAATGTTGGTTTTAAAAGAAACTTTGATGCATTACCCTTCCATGTAAGATGATGTTTGTATTGCATCAGAAACAATGTGATAAGGATGTTGCTGTTGAGGTATCAAAATACAAGGGCAGTTTATGGGAATGATGCAATATACGATATTTATTACATTGCTTTTGTCATTTGCTCTCCAAGTTTCATCATTAGTACATCATATATTATAGAGTATTTTTGACCTTGTAATAATGAAAGTTCCATCTTCGCAAACTTAAAGTTTTCAGTAAGTGAAAGGAAAACTAATAATGAGTCAGACATTTTAATATGAATTACGCAAATATAGTTTTTGATTCAATTTGAAAAGTAAAAGTCCACATCAAATAAGTGATATTCAAGGGGTGTTTTAAATTAAGACTAGGAAGTGTCACTTATGAAGACAGCTAAATTTGAAGTTGGGGCACAATAAAAATTAGCTGGAACTCTATATAGGTAATTGCAGTTTTTCAATAATAAAATCATATGAATCAATTCATATTATTTTTAGGATTAAGTATTTTTTTACTACTATTAATGTCCATTATATCATCAAATTAAATTATTAATCAAAGACTTACGACCTTTAACAGATGGACACTTCTGTGTGATACCATGTTGTAAATAATATTGTATTACACTGGTTAAAAATAAATAAATTAAATAAATAAAGTTATGCTTGGAATATCAAAATATATTTTGTGAGAAAATCATTTTCTTTAAAATGAGAAAGGAAAAACATTTAGCGAGAAATATGGAAGTGTAATTCAGGGAGGAATGAAAGATTTTTTTTTCGGGGCTTTACATTTACAGGTTCTGTTTAAGTACATTCTTGTCACTTCAACAAAATTGGAGAATGAAATGTAAGAGACTGTTTGAGTTAACTTTGTGCCACTGATTGTTGGTTTACCTCTCTCAACCAGACTTCAAATGAATATACTTTTCCTGATAAACAACCTTTAAGGCATTAATATATCTAAGTTTTATAAATTAACTTTGAAATAATTATTGCTTATAAATGTACTCTTAAAATTCCTATCTGCATCTTCTACTGTTAAATTAATGAAAAACTGATGAGTTCCCTAAACTCTTGATGACAGTGGCTTTCTCTCTTATTTCAGCAATTTGAGAAAAAGACTGAATGAAGCAGATGGTGGGGATGTCCCATCGAATTTGAGGATATCGGACTCAACCATTGAGGACATTAAAGGTATTAAAAAAATGGCATCTCTTTTTCTTAATTTTCTTTTAAGTTTCTTCATATTTTAAACTACTGTGTGCTTCCTGATGTTGCTCAGGCTTAATGCATGGATGCCTTTTTTTCCCCTACGATATTTCTGACTTTTCCATATCATTCTTTTGTTTTGTTGCATTTTAATGAGTTTGAAGTAATTCTTTGGGTAGTTACGTATTGCTACTAATTTTACTGATTTTCAGAAAATTCCCCTATCATTGATTTCTGACCATTTTATAAATATTAAGTGCTAAAAATGGTGCATTAAAATTGGTTGAGAAGGGGGTTGGAGTAAATGTGTTTATTTTTTCTCAATGTGAAATACAGGTAACAAATTTCATGTTTTAAAACTTTTTTTTTTTGCTTTAGACTCGTCAGGTTTGAAAACTGTTAAAGTGCAAAATTTCTTTGTAATTGTTATAAAAACACCTGTCTCTAAAAGATGAATGATACTTGAGATTTTTATTGGTTAAATTTAAGTTTGAAAAAATGTTAATATTCAAGTATTCAGTTGTCAATGTTAGTTTAAAATTTTGCATCATTGAAATGTTCTGTATTGAATTTTTTTTCCCCCCAGACATATTTTGTAATCCACTGTTGGTTGATTTACCTAGAAATGTATCCTGTAAATTAATTTCCGAAAATAACAAAAATGATAATCATAAAAAGATTGCGAGAAATATTTACTTGGTGGAGTTATTTGCTGTCACTAAATAATCAAGAGAGGAAGATCTCCAGTTGTGCTCTTGCTCTAACCATGCACTTTTGCTCTCTCTTTAACTGTCAACTTTGAATCAAGCTATTTAAAAAAACTTCTTTTGAATCGGTTGCAGTGCGAACGTGTTTTGTGACAACTTTGGAAAGGGCACAGAAGATCGTTGCGGGTAAACCGGACTCGCCACCCCCATCAGTCAGTTACCAGGCAGATGGGAGCAACACTGTGGATGTGCCAGGCACAGTAAGGGAATTGGCCTACGAGGTGCTTTTCGAACAGGACGCGGATGAAGTGTCCCTCTCCACAATGATTCTAGATGCCATTCTGAAGGTAAAACATATGGAAATGTAATTCCCTATTTCTTTATTTATTTGTATGTATTCATATTAGCCAACTAAGGACTACGGTGAGGAGCACTAGTCAGGACCGATTCTAAGTGGGTATGTGTTGCTAGACATATTCTGTAACAATTTTGGGGGAATAGTATCTATAATCTAGATTGCTGTATCCAAATACTACAACTGTGGTGGTAAGCAGCGGAGAGTTCACTTTTTCATTATCTCAGTCGTATGAACCGAGACATTGAAGTGAAAAGTTAAAAATCTTTATGGTCCTATCTGAAATGGAACCTAGGGTTTCTCTGTGGCAAGCGAGCACACTAACCCTGAGCTGCCTGCTGAACTAGCAAAGGGTTTGTTTGTTTGTTTGTTTGTTCATTTACTTATGTATTCAAAATTCTAGAAAACTTTCTCATATAACTACCAATAGAAAATACATGTACATGTTAGTGGAGAATATTGTGGCAGATTCTATGTGGAGTTAAAGATTCAAAGTATTGTTTGGGACTTCAGGGATAATAAAATTTGTGCACTGAAAAACATGAATAGTATGTATTAAACAGATGCGTTTGCTACATGCCTCGCCGAGTTACCCCAGTAGAACTCGTCAGGGCAGATTGTATAGATAGTTACACATAGCTTTTCTTCTCGGAAGGGACTGTCCATCTCAGCAGCCTCCCAGTAAAGAGTCCCTTTCTCTCTATTCCCATTAGTGAGGGTGGGGAAAAAATTGGAATGTGCTGGGTGTGGCCTGTTCTGGTGATCATTTTGGACAACACCATTTTGTATATGAGAAACCTGACTCATCAAATAAGATGTATCTCTACTTTTAAATTGTAAAGAGAAACCAAAATGCTAGCTCATTGATAAAGGAACAAAAGTTATTCATTTATTATTATTTTTTCCTTCATTAACTGTATGTAATGAATTGATTGTCATTGTAATTACTGGGCAGTCTGTATGTTGGAGGTTTTTTTAGCATTTCACTTCACTCTTCACATGAATGAAAGTTGAAGATGAATGGTATATGTCTTTGATAGAACTCTCAAAACAAGCTACACTTACTGTTGCTATTGGGGTTCAAACAAAGTATTGAATTGTACTGAACAATGTAAATATCCTCCAATAACTCAAGACAGTATTACAGTTCATACTATACAATATTTCTGTGAAATAAAAAGGCCATTGTTGGCCATTAAAAGAAATTAAATATTTTCTACCTTAACAGCCTGCTTATCTATACTTGGCCTATTTATTGTGCAAGTTTAGTGTACTGTTTTCCCCTAGGTGCCACCCACTTTTCTGCCCACCTTCTCCATCTTAGGTGGGTGAATGAGTATGAAGAGATGAATTTCATCCAGTTTCATTTTCCAGAAAAATTGTTATTGTTTAGGTTTTCCCTTAAGGGCTATCTAATTAAAAAAACATGTGTGCATGTATTTTATGGTTAAATGACAAGACACAGTTTTAGAAAACTGCATGGTTTCTTCTCCGAAGACTCTGTGATAATCCTCATTGGCTAAGAATTGCTGCAGCATAAGAGAATGGATGGTCGTAGAAGTGACCAAAATGTAGTTTTGAGGAATTACTGTCTAAAGTTTAAATTGTATTACAAAGTGTGTATAGTTATAGGTTTTATGAAACCTTCACACTCGTGCATTTGCTGTAGGTGAACCTATTTGAATGGAAAGTTTTATAAATATTAAAATGACATAAGATTCCTATCTATACTAATTCGACTTATCTTGTACCTCTTTTCTACCTGAAGTCTTTTAATTCTTTGACTCTTCAATATCTCTTGAACTTAGAGCAGTGAACTCTCAAAATCAGGTTTTGGTCTGTGGCTCCCAATGGGTGCTTAGGAAAACGCAATTTTTTAAACTTAATACAATTTTACCCTGCCATATTGCAGTATCCAGCTGACTAATATCCTTTGGCCATAACCATTTCAGATTCCCCAAGAACATATTGCTTCATTTAGTATGGAAATCCTTAAAATATTTCAACTGTAGCAAAAGAACAACAAGTTTTACCTCTGTAATTTCATATTCTATCTGTAGTGGTATTGAAAATTATTTATACATATTCTTCTCAAGTGCGGTTTTCATTAAGAAGATTCATTGCTTGGGGCTAATGGTTTGACATATTCTAATGATTTCTAACACCTTCTGCTCCACAGACAATGATATTTATATTGTTATCTTAAATTGATCTGTTTTTTTTTTTCAGCAGTATCTTGAAGTACAAAAAATATTAACATAGAGATATAACATTTATTTAATTTAAACAAAAAGCAACATATGTATTTGCACTGTGTATTTTTAAATATGTCCAATTAGAATGAATAACGTCACTTCCCACCAGGGTGAGGTCTTGCAGCTCCACAGGAAAATCACTGCGTCCTTTGTTGACCCAATAATAAATTCATAAATTCACAGTGTTATTACGCTGATGCTGTTCATTATAAACATATAACATTTATTGTCAAACAAGCAGTTACAAAGTGTGTATCACCACGTGGAGGCCAATAAACTAATTTACTCTCCGGAAGCAAGCAAGGGACTATCCCATCAATTCTGATGAAGGGCTGTAAGGCAGAGGCCAAATGAAAATTTTAACACACTCCTTTGATAACAGAAAGTCAGCTATGAGTTATATCTACAGAATACCAACAAATTTGTGTTTATAAAAACACACAGAAAAAAAAAAGTTCACAACTATGTAGAACTATAGATTATGCAGAATATATTGTTTTTGACTCATAACTATTAAAATAACTCTAAATTTTAGATACATTATAAGAACTCAAATATAAAATCCGACTTTGCATGAAAGAGACCACAGAAAATCCAGAGCCAGGATGGGGACTGATCGTTCAGTGTCAATAAATGTTATATCTCGGGATTCATCTATTCTTGGGTTTCAAAGAGGTTTGAAAAACAAATTGTTCCATTTAAAAAAAGCTATCTTATCAGTGTCAATATCTACACTGTTAAAACTAGCACTATTAGTTTGACGTATTATGGCAATTTGTCACTAAGCCACTACATACTAGTATGAAAACTTCACTTCAGTGTTAAACTTGTTTCTTTTCCATTATTTATTTCCTTTCAGGCAAGATCTATTTTGATTAAATATATTCAAGCTCTAATGGTATTGTTAGGACCTGAAGAGGTTGATATTTATTTATTTATATTCAATAGAAAGAAATCTCATCTAAAATGAAAGTAAATAACAGAAAATAAATTTAAAAAAAAACTGAAGTTTAATTTGAATTCCATTTAAGTCTTACTACAAGAAACTAATTCTCTTTGATGTTTTTATCTGTTTTGGAGCTATTTGACTTGATCATTTGTGTTCTCTGTGTGCACTCTTTTTCCTAAACTACTTATGGTTTTTCAGTGTCCCATGGACATGAGGAAGAACCTGTCAGAAAATCTCCTGCTGATGGGAGGCACGACAATGGCGCCTGGCTTCAAAGCGCGCCTCATGGCCGAGTTGAAGCATCTCGTCACTACATCCAAGTACGCCAAGTTGGCCGTTCAGGTCTTCAAGATGCACAAGCCTCCTGCGAAGGAGAACTACGTGGCCTGGTTGGGAGGTAAGCGGATTCAGAGCTGTGAGCAAGACATGCTTCCAAAGGTGGCATGAAGCAAAAATCCAAGACTAGTGGGCCCTTGTGTCAATATAAAAATACAAAAAATCCTTTGAGACCACAGAATTGAATTAGTACCCCTGATTCACAAAAGTGTCAAATATTTTAATAAAGCTATATCGCGGATTTTCAAAATAAAATGCAGTACAGTGCTCAGTAAATGAATGAAACTGTTTATTAGTATTGAGCAAAATTAATATTTTAAAATATGTATTTAAAAAAATATTAGCAGCAACAACAACAAGACGAGTCAAAACTGCCACCATCTGATTTTTATTATAGACCTATAACTTCTAATAGCTGTAGAGTGTACATAAAAATGTATTACCACCATTGGATTTTTCATTTTGTTCTGTTTATACACAAGGGAAAACTTTGGTTTTATGAATGAATATTAATTTTTTTAAACCAGAAATGTTTTGTAAAGCATAATATTTTTACGGTTATTGCCTATACATTGACATTATTTTTTTTTTATCAAATAAACTAAGAGTGAAAAAAAAATTCTTATTCGGCAAATTATCACTATTGTGTTTGTGACAACATTTATTAAGCTTCTACTTGCAAAAAAAAAAAAAAAAAAAAAAAAACTGGACACATACTAAGCTATCAAATTTATACTGTCATACTCAGGAAGAATGCCATAAATTAGAATGTTTAACTGTGTTTTGAATAATCGGTCAGCGGAACAATATTGTCATGTGCGTTGTTGCCATTGCTGTTTTCAGTCAAGAGGCTGGACTCCACAGCTGACAAAGCTGTAACAATGAGTAGAGAGATATGTGCGGCAACAACGTCAGAAACCCGTCGCTACCCACTAATAGTAATATATACGCATAAATTTATTAATTTATTTAGATCACAGCATTTGTCACACACTGGATACTTTTATAAAAATACATCAACAAGATAAATTACAATATCGTACATTAAATACAAAGAGAGAAAGGGTCATAAAAAAGGAAAACATTATTACTTGGCCAGAAACAAATAACAGCATTAGGTGGAGCAAATTCAGCACTCGCTGAGGCTACCAAGAGGTTGTCTTTGGTGCCAGGGAACGCTGTTAGTTGACATTTGTATCTTATATGCCAGACAGAGGGCGGCACCACAATCAAACCCGGGATCCTGTATCGACCCCTACCTATGAAATATAGCTCCACAGCTACCATGGTCCATTTGAACTCTATTTAGATGGATCCCGGTTCATTTAAGTAGCATAAATAAAGAAATAAGTTTCATGTTTACAGTATATAGATACAATGTATCCCACAGAGGATACAAATCCGTGAGTAAGGTGACTTAAAATTGAAAGAAAAATTAAAAATATAGAAGCTTACAAATTAGATAACACTACCCGAGTTAAATAAAACTGGATGATAAAATTTAAAAGAATTATTATTTAACAAAATAAAGATCTACATAATCACTCAAAATTGGAAATTAAATATTTTAGTGGAGGACTACCAAGTGGACTAAAACACAAAATTGTAAAAAATTACAATTAATTTAAATTTAGCTTTACAAAATCTTTGTTTCCTGAAATTATGAAGAATCTGAAGTTCTTTAATAATTTACCATATTTTTCATTAGTATATAAGTTTGATAGAACCCAATTTATGAATGCTCCAAGACTTTTTATTGGCTGCCTCGTTCAGATGAAGCAATTGTTGTTTTTGTTTGTTTGGGGTTTTAGGGCTCGTCAACATCGAGGTCATTAGAGCCCATGCAAGTAGGGAAAAATGCAGTTTCGCACCATAGAGAAAAGCCGTAATGACTTCCCCGTGTGTGGGACTCGCCGAATATCTCGACCATACCCACTAAAAAAATCCCTCCTGAATTCAACAAATATCTAAATACAAAGATGATAGAAAAGAAAACAGAATTCTGTTTTGTTTTTTAATTGGGCCATTAGAGCCCTTTGAACCAATTGAAGTTGTTATCTTGTTGAAGATGTAAAAGGTTTGATACATCTTTAAGGACTGGCAGATTCCAAGTAAACAATATACTGTGATTTGGTGAAGATACACGAGGGGAAAGAAAAAACACAGAATAAGGAAAGTCTCTCGGACAAAACAATTGCAATGTGTTTTCAGGACAATCCATTAGTCATGAACGAAACACACAGACCTTATTTGTTTACAGTGATAAGTGGACTGATGGTTGACTGATAATGTTGTATTCTTTTCTAAACAAACGTGAAAAAAGGTTCCGGTATTGAGAAACCGTGGAACAGGGGTTTTCTTATCAGTTTTCTCTTATCATTTGCTTGTGGAGATGATAAACGGGAGGGACTTGCCTACTAACCCAGTTTTGTTAGACTCACAAAAAGATAACAGATCAGAAGAGTGTGCTTTTCTTTTTATACAGTGTTTTCTTATTTTCTCCCATTTGTTTGTTTTTTTATGAGTGAGATTGAGAGGGGTAGGTTATCATATTTACCCAAATATAGTCTCTCTCTCTCTCTCTCTCTCTCTCTCTCTCTCCCCCCCCAATTTTAGGTGGAAAAATTTAGAAAAAAATTTTTTTTTATTAAAATGAAAGGCAAATGCTCATTCAAAAATCCATGTGAAACGGTTGGCTCTCATGAGTATAATCATAAGGGTTTTAAAATGTAAAGCCAATTGGTGCAGTTCAACGTCTTTTGAAATCGCCAGATCCACACGGATTTCGGCTCTACATCAAATTCTTGTGCCGCTGCTTTTTTGCCATGTGCCTGAGCATAATTTAGAACTCGTAGATTGAATTTAGTGTCGATGCATCTTCGATCGCCCAATTTTCCTTGTGTCGTGTCGAAGATGATCTCCCATCTTGCGAAAAAATTGTGTGTCACGGTCAGCACGATGACTGCAATCGGTCATACCTAGGTGCACGGACCAGTTTGGTTCAATCAATGTTCTTTGATATACGTTACATATATGGCTTGTGTTCGTGTAACTCATTTCCACCCACGAAGCTTTGAATTAGCAGTTTCCCCATCTGAAACTCCATACATAGTCCCCACATGGATTTTTGAGCGATTGACGTAATTGTAAAAAAGGGGAGACTATTTTCGGGTAAATATGGTACAAATTGGATTTCAATTGTTGATAATATCAACTTTACATGAACTAATACAATGATACATTAACACACCTTTAGAGAGATGTGTTTTTCTGATCAAAATGTTTCAACCCTCATTAGGGATCATCGTCAGGTGTAACAAATATTGTATCATGACTTGAAATAGAATGAAAGTTATTGTCAGTACTGAAAAATAATTGATAGTGCCAAAGCAGCTTTCAATAACATATTTTGTCATCTTCTGTGGCCTACAATCTAGGTATAAAATTATTCTTGAATCTAGATAGTAGGCCACTGACGATGACAGCATGTGTTGTCAAAAGCCCCTTTGGCACAATAAATAATTTTTCAGTACAGACAATAACTTGCATTCTATTTCAAGTTAAGTAAACTGCATATACCTCCGATACATACTTGTAATCATATCACAACCTCTTGATAAATATTGTGTCCATCTAAATGTTGTATGTTATATTTCACAATAATAGAATAGGAAATGGACTTAAATAATATAATAATTTTCTTCATTTGTGTGTCTCTTTTTCGTTATGTGTGTGTTTTAACCCACAAAGCCTGGAATTAATTTTTTTGAAAATTAAAAGAAATAGTGTGAATTCTTGTTACGAGGTATTAATTATTAAAATAATTGTAGTTCACATATGTAGAAATGCCTGGTAGATTCCTGCACTGTCGCATTAATGGCGATGTTCAAGAGAGTGAACACAAAGAATTATAAAACAATAATGCACAAAAAGAAAGGTAATGCAAATAATACAATTTGCAATGTATAATATAAACATTTATATAGCATTTAAATCGAGACACAAAGTAAATAATGTAAAAAAAGTAATAAAGTGAAGTAAAAGTTAAAGTATCCTGTTTTAAAAAGAAGGTGATTGTTTCACAGACACAATTTTCCAATTCGTGACAAAATTATTAAATACAGAACAATCCTGAATAAACAGGATGTATGGCTACCTTTTACATAAGGGAAGGCGATTAGGAAAGAGACGAGGGAGAAATATTCAATACACTGACAATGCTAGAACCTACTGGTACAGTTTTATACCAACAAAATCTACAGCATGCCTTGCTACACAAAAATAATCTGGTCAATTCATTAAAGCTTTTAGTCACAACTTAAAAAAAAAAAAAAGACTGATATTTTTACATGAATGCAATATAGTATTTTGGACATGGACTACTTGGGAAAGCCATTAACAATATACAAGAATTGCTTCTGATTCAAAAGAAATTATCTCTAGCTCTAATGTTTGGAAATGCGCAGTGGTACATTAAAGTTCTTGTAGGACTTAACGGGTTAAAGAATGATCCGGTGATGAAGGTTATTTTTGATGTGGGTGAACAAGCAAATAGGGCTCTGATGACGTTGACGTTGGCAAGCCCTAAAGCTACAATAAAAAAAGGAGCAAATTAGTCACTTTCAGGAATTTTAATGTCAAAAGTCATGATTTGAATTTTAACTGGGTTCGTGCCTTGATGTTATCATCACATAATTTGAAATGTATACCAGAAAGTGTATATTTGAATGGAGGTTCCTTTTGAGGAAACAATACAGAAAATAATTCATAATGATAATAACCTGTTAATTATATTATTAACATCTACCATTGTACTTAAAAAATATCACCAAATAATGTCGCTTACAAAACACACTGCAAAGATTGCAATACATCATACATAGGGCATTTTACTACCACCCGCCAAAGTTCACCCAAAGAATATTACTGCCCTTTAGGCCACAATGGGGTAACATTACACTGTTCAGATAATTCATTGGGACAATATTTTAATTTTGGACAGGGAAGAAAAACTGACACACATTGAAAGTACAATGGAAACATTAATTCAATGATCAGATACTTACCGCTTATCAGCTGTTTAGAATATAATATTATGATACCTTTTCACGTTTCTACTTTTTGTTTTTGTTCTTTGTGTGTACTTTGTAACAATCAGTCAGGTAATCATGATTCACATTCATATTTATAGATTGTAGTATTTGTAAATGGGAAATGTAGCATGCTATTGAAACTTAGCTACATGGAGCGGTAGGAGGTTGGTCGGGGGTCGGCTACTGTTAGTAGGTGGGCTGATTAACTGGGTTTACGAACAACTTGGCCCTTGTGGAGGTGATGGTAGTAGTTAGTTATTGATACTAGGAGCTGTAGGAAGTGGATAGAAGGAGGGGGGTTTGCTTTTCAGCAGTCACGTCTATAAAAACTGGGACATTCCTGGCCTCACCGGGAATTGAACCAAAGATGACTTGGTAATGAGCAAGAACGCTAACACGTGAGCCACTGTAGGGGCTAGTGTTTATAATAACACTCACCCCAAGGCTGCTTGTTTTGGAAAAAACTTACAAAAGTTGACATAACAGGTTGTAAAATAAAGATGATACCCTGATCCTATCTAATGTTTGTGCAGGTTCCATCTTTGGAGGGACGGATATGATCGTGACCAGGTCGTTATCCAAAGAGACCTACTTGAAAGAGAACTGCGTACCAGACTGGGCAAACCTCAAGTATAATTGTCGCGAAGAAGAGAACACTACGGTTACCTTGTAAAGACCAAGCTTCCTCTACAGCTATTCTGTTCTGCACCGAATTTTTGTAATTTAATTTATAATTTAATAAAATATTAAAATAAAATAAAAATAATGACTGCACAAAGAACATATATTGGCTGATGTATTTAAGAATATCTTGACCCAAGGTCAAACTATGTATTTAATTCTGTGATACAAATAAAGATATTGTGACTGTAATATTATTTTGTACCTAGGAAGCTTAGAACATTCTTTTATATTTTGCATTGAGTGAATGAAAGGTGGTGTGTATGTCTTGTAAGATGTAAATCAATCCTTTAATATACATAATAGCATCATATTCACTTTACATTTTGCGACAAATGCTTACAAATAAAGTAGTCTCTGAGGAATCACGTCTTATTTATTCTTCTGTATCCTCAATACTATATGTAGCATATACATTACTGATATATACACCTTGTTTACATGCTCAAAGTAGTTGCCATGGATACTAATCTGCTTTGGTGACTAACGCCTGTTTACAAGTCTATGTTAGAAAAACACAAGTAGTAGCAAGAAATAAGACCAGCATTGCTGCCACATTCTGTTAATAACTTTATACTATTGATAATTAGAGAACTTTTTTTTTCTTTGCCTCAACAATTTGGAAAGTAGTTTAGTTCCTTTTTTAAAAATAACTTTGTATGACGCCTCTGAAGAGTTTAGTTTTACAAATCAGGACTTCCAGGAACAATTTTGTAGTTTGTGCTCTTCATGGCACTTTTACATGGGAGTATCAGTGTCTTTCAAATCATAAACTACTGACGACTGATCCTCGAGAAATGTAAGTGTATCATTGTAAAAAGTATCATTTCTATCTTGCACAGCAGAGGATTCAATAATTTCGCTAATATTTTGGTTTCTACATAGATAGAATGGTCAATGGTTCGTGTTCAACAATGTCTTTATACACAGGTTGGCAACACAGGTCTTTATATCACTCTTGTAGGCCACATAGTAAAACCTTCAATACTGCACAGGCAACATACATATCTGATGTAATATTCCTTTCATTCAACAATTTAAAAATATTACATTTTAATTCCCATTATCGTGTTAAGAAATCTGCTATAACTTTTCAGGTATAAAAATTAAATAAAGAAACACCTCATGGTTTTTATACGCCTTTGATAGGAGGTAGCAAAGTAATTAACAAAACTTGAGGTAACAGGGATTGGCACAGTGGGGAACTGAAGGTATGCGAACACTTAACATAGAGGAGTCAACTTCCCAAGGAGACGTTTTTTTTTTTAAATTCAAATCATCTGTGTCAGTTTTTTCTTTTTGCAGAATATCAGAAAATTGTGAAGTCTGTGGGCTGCATGACCTGGTTGCTGACCCCAGTTTCAAGTAAAGGCAGGATTCGTTAAAGGAAACCAGCGACTTTATTTTCCAAGCAAACATATGACTCTGAGTGGAAACGGTGAATGGTTGGTGTAATGGTTAATACCCGTGATCAATAAAGGAGTCCCAGGTTCGATTCCCAACTCGTCACCATTTACACCTGACAGAAAGTTATCAAATATTGGAAGCAGTTTCAAAAAGTTTCCAAAGCTGACAAGCCACAGCAATGTGAGAACTGTAGCTAGGGACAAGAAATATATCAGCAATGCAAAACTATCTCTGGCTTTGTCTGTGCAGCCATAAGCCATTAATGGTGGCGATGACAATAATGCTGACTGAACCTCAAGAAATGGAGTGTGAGTGGAGTACATCACTTGCTCAATGTTCGATTCTTGTTTTCAGTTAATTAACGTAGAGGAAAGAGAGAAGAAAAAGAAACAAAGCAAATCCACCTCTGACCACAGTTTGTTTATTGCTTCGGAGCAAGGCACAGGTGACCATCTTGACGGGGGACAAGAGGTCTTTTTCATACAATGAGTATCCTACTACATAATAGAATGTACGTAGCACACTTGCTGCACAGGGTGCAATAGACAAGTAAAAACAATTGTTACAGCAATAAATATTATAATAACAAAAGTTAATAAGGATTGTACACCTATATCTAATACATACAAAAGGAATATCCTCAGGTGGCCTTTTAATACCATAACTTTCGACCAGAATGTTAAAGAAAATTATCATCTGCACAGTGCATACATAAAATATTTAAAATAAAGAAAAAGGTTTTAATAATATTAACAACACATCCAGGATATTTTTCTTTTGTTTTCAAGTACAGGTATCCTACTATTTAAATAATTTCCAATGACCATTTAAAATAACAAATATTTACAAAGGAAATATCATTAAGTACATGTGCACCATCCAGCTACATTGTTTTTCTAAATTATCGCACATCTGGACAGAAGTAACTTTCTACTTTAGCTAAGAACTAAATAGCTCTATTCATAAGTATCGTAAGAGCGGTGTTCTTTTATAATTAAAAAGTGGCAACAGAATTATAATCTCGTCTTAAACGATTAAAATGGCACAGAAAGTATTCAATTCTCTTTACCTTCCATTGAACTCCAGATGGAATAAATATAATACAATCAAAAGTAATTCCCCATCAGATAAACCAGAGAACATTCTACAATACTAAATCACAACTTCACACTCTACAAATAACGTGCAACATCCTAGCAGCCTGTCTTATACCCTGCACACTTTCTCCCACCGCAAGAATGAAAATTGTCATGACAGATTCATTCAACAATAAGGGAAAGCATCATGAAAACGATCTGTCAAATTACTTAAACCAAGGCTATATACCGAATTGGCCCAAATATAGTGCGATCCCAAGTATTTTGAAGGAAAATTCTGGAAGAGGAAATACTTATTAATTACAAATTTCCTTCTATAACTTGTGTACAATGAAAACACTTCTGGAAGAAGCCCTCTCTACTCATCATCAAATAAATAACAAGCAAGTGTTTAGAACTGATAACTTCAAGAAGAGCCTTGGCATAAGAGCTATCAAGACCAGAAATACTGGCTACCGCAAATTTCCCCACCAACCGTAACAAGTGTGTAAAAGATTACTCCCGTTAGACAACAACGCTGCTGCATTGTAATACTCTTGGAATACCATGGATTCTCAAATAGTGACTATAAATAGATGCGCATCAACAACCATTTTAACGCACTATACCCAACTTATTGTTTGTTTGTTTTTTTGTGGGGCTTTAGGGCTTGTCAATGAACTTATTGGTATCTTGAAGTACTAGAATATAGTGCGAATACAACTTTAAAAGGTACCTTTTTTGGGGGAAAAATACAATGCACTATATTCAGGCCAATACAGTACATCAGACAGATGTCTAGTTGACCAGTTGATCATGTCTCTGAAGCAAGACAAGCCTCTGAAACAAGTTCAGTTAATTTTTTTTAGGAGTTAACAAAATATCAGGTAATAAAGGGACTGCCTTACTTGTAAATTGTAAGTATTTTGACACACTGGAAAAAGAATGCCAGAATAAAAAGAAGACGACATTATCCATAAAACAAATCACATAGTTATTCAATGCAATAATTCTGTTGGCCAATTTTCATTAGTCATTGAATAAGCATTTCTTCACAAATGGACAACACTTGGGAAAGACAGCTTTGTGTTAATTTGTAGTCAATGGTCTCAATTCTCCTTATGATAAAGTTTTCAAAAACATTCTTTCAAACAATATACACAGGTAAGCAGGAGAACTATACTTAAAATGAGAGTCAAACAAATTAATCAAGAAAAAGTAATTTCATTGTGGAATTTAGACCTAAAATTTTAATGCAAACAGAGAAGACAACCAGTTTGATTGAAAATGATAAATATATGGACAAGATGGGACTGGCACCCTACGCTAAATCCAACATCAATACAAACACAGAGTTTATAAAACCAATGGAGTGCAAAAGCTAATATTGAATTCGTGATTTGTATTAGCTTCCCATTCATAGTCAAAAGGACACAGAAATTTCCGGGGACATTCAAGTATGCCTTCTACAATTCTTCTTGCTTACAGAGTCATTAAAATCATAACACCAAAATTCTTTTTTACAGGATCACAAATATCACCAGGGCTAAAAGAAAATAGCTATTTCAATTATCATAATGGACACAATTACAATGTAGCACAATACATAAGCATTTTAAACGTTGTTAAAAGTGTAGATATACAAATAGAGTAATAGAACTATAGTACGAACATAAAAAGAAAAGAGGAAAATTAATACTTTAGTACAATGGGATCTTCTAATTACACTTTAACAGTACACATTATCAGGAAAAATAATTTGAATAATTAACGTTAATAACTTTTCTCATACAAGCATGAATAAACTATTATTATTTAAAATAATTGCTAATATAAAGCTTTTCAGGACACTTTGTACCGCTAGTGATAAATACGTGAAATTTTAACTCTTTAAAAGTTAAAGTGGAGGGAACAGCTAAAATTGTTTTAAAATGTGTAATAGATGTACAGAGAATTTAAACAAGATTAAAGTATTGTAAGAGCTCTAGAAATAGTGTTATGGGCACCACATTCTAGGTCAACATTCTCCTAAAATTAAGCAACAGTCTACGAATAACAGTGATTATTTGTAAAAATAAACATGTCGTATGGCTACTTTATTCAGAAATCTTGATCATAATGAACCAACAAATTCCAAAGCATTAACATACAACGACATCACAATTTTGGCAACAAAAACGTTACTTACGAGGCGAAAAGATTATTATGTCAGAGACTGGTCCAGAAACTAATTGATTTAAATATCTGAGAATGAATTCATTACAGTCTCTCAAATCACCACAGTTAAATTTTGAAATACTAAAACCAAAAGAAAACCAAACTGCAAATTCAACCAGCGACTGTCAGAATGTCAGCAGAATACAAATTAACATTCAATGGAACCTGAAGTGCAAGATAATTATTTTCATTCATCAGTGTTTCGGTATCATATTTATGTCTCCGAGTATCGTATGATCATTAAAGTCGGTAAGTATCTTTTCATGTCCAAGACTCTGAGAATAAATTAATAAGTTTGGAGAAAAAAATGATTCACTCTATTCAGATAGTAGCAGCTGGAAGAGTATTGAACAGCTCGACTTCAATGCACAGGTATGCATTTATCTCAGACAGATATGAGTAGAACCTCAATTCGACCGAAGTCTTTCTAGATCCCAAATCAGTACAACTGAGACACACTATTGTTAACTGGATTTGCTTAGTAACCATTTCGTAGAGGAAATTATTGGAATTCAATTGTAGATTACCTTTTAAAGGTAAGAGCTACCATTCTGCAAACCAAAGAAGTCGAAGAACTTGATACCATGAAACATTCACTTTGTAACGGTTCATTTCATTTAATAATAATGAAAACATTTCATTTAATTTGGAGTATCTGTGGAGGGGCATACAACAAACACCATCTTTTACTGAGAGTACAAAATAGAATTATGAAAATCATTAATACTCATAAATTTATAGAATTTAACAGCTCATTAAACAGCGAGAACGACTTCTTACTTATGAAGCATGGGTGTATATTTTTGACAATCTTAAGAATATGTCACTACTCAAACAGTATAACAGGTGTTAGGTTTGCGTGGAAATGGTGGAAGGCAAAGAGGTGGTGTAATGGCTAACACCCCTGCGATCAAAGCAGGAGTGCCGGGTTGGATTTCAGATTCATCGCCATTTTCACCAAACTGAAAATTATCATATTTAATTATCTTCCAATGGAACTAAAATCAATGGACATAAACATTATAAAATAGGAAAATGAAGAGCAAAGAATGGATTGCATATAATATATGAGAATATGTATTGAATACTCTAATATCTCAACACTTAGATCTATAATTGGACTAATCATTAAACGTGATAGTTTTTGTGTACTGTATTTGTCCTTGTACCTCTGTAGATTCTTTTACTATGTAAATTATTTGTTAATTTCTTAAATTAATTATTCTGGTTTCAATAAATAAATAAATATGTAAAAACGGGTCCTTACTAATAAGCGATTCAGGGAATGTTCTAACCCAACATCTACCTTGAGAATTATTGCGTCAGAAACGTAGCTAAACCAATCTTTCTGTGGAAAGAAGGGCCAGGTAATGGACAATGCCCACAGTACCTCCAATAAAATGAAATAAACTCTCACTGGGAAGAGAACTGAATCCAAGAGTGGAATTTCACTACAGGAACATCATCATTCAATGTTGATTAAAATATTAGTGCATCGCAGAAGTATAAATGTATCAAATCTACTGCACCATTTCACTCTCTTTCGAGGCACAAGAAATTTTTAACAGTACACCTTTCCAATAGTTTGTGGTAGCATTGAATTGCGTCATTTGCAGGAGTTCTCTTTGGGCTCAATGAACTGTGAAGATACAGAGATGAGGGCAAATAGGAGTGAGAACCTGTCGCATAATCAAATACCATTTCTTGCCCTCCAGAAGTCCTAGTTCACGTCATGAGATGTAGTACATCTCTCCAACAGACAAACCAATATTTTAAAAACTACTGATTTCATAATAACTCCGACTAAAGGTAGAAATGTTTTAATACCCAGAAATTTGTTGATTGGAGGTTCTACAGACTCGTAATATTTTCACATATATCCAATACAACAGCTAAGCTACAGGAACATCATCATTAAATGTGGATTAAAATATTAACGGATCACAGAAATAATCCACTGTTTTTAACAATGGTGAAAGGCTAACTGTTCCACAACAGGCAATGCATACAATTTATCAGAAGTGAAAACAAATAAATACATAATCCTGATATGCAAAGTACTGTATATATCCATCTTTTTCATGTTTTGATAGATCTAAAATATCCCTCATCCAACAATTTTTAACAAGAGAATCACTGAAGGAAAAAGGAGTCAGTGACACCCTAGACTATTTATTGCAAAGCATTGTGATAATATGCTTTGGAAAGAACATTTTTACAAGATGTCCTTCCAGTAGTTTTTAGACTGCACACAAGACAGTGCTTTAGACAATGAAAAGCAAAAGAAATCTGATATATTTGATGTCAGCATTCCAAAAATTAATTTTTATGTTTAGATTTCCTTTCGTTCCCAATTTCCTAGATTGGCTCGCAATCAGCAATAATTCGACTACAAATTGTAAATCAATAAATTGCACTGAAGAAGTTACAAAGTGGTCTAAGTTATTTTTATTACAGCAAACATCACGAAGGTATTACACAACCTGTCGCTAATTCCAGTTACACACCCGAGATGTTCCTGGGGAGCTTACTACAAATCGACAAGCTCAATTAACGATGGATTAACAATGGACGGACAATCTAGCTACAGTAGAAGGATGGGAAAGTGCATTCTTGGACTGGAGTGCATAGATGAATGAGCGAAAACTTCTTCTTAAAAATGGTGAATAAAAAAAATATATGTATATATGTATGTAGATCACCACTCACAAAATATTCACAATCAATCCAGACAGCACACCTCTTACATAATAAGAAGTAGGTTAATATATATAAATATCCCGTATGTATACTTCATACAAGTCATTGATAGGATGTACAGGAAAATATGGTACCTCCTTGTACTCTACTATGGCCACAAATAGACAAAAAAAAAACTATAAGGTATGTAAAAAAATATTTCTTTTCATACAGAAAAACATCTATGTGGTAATGATAAAAACTGTTTACATACATGCTAAGACACAACTGAAACCAAATCTCCTGTATCAGAATTCAATGAACTGAAAATGCGGTCTGTTTCTCTCATGCACACATAATGCTTACACTTTAAATCAGTTGTATATCATAAAAATTGATATTATACTCAATCTACCTGTAAAAATAATAATTCTGGATATTATGAATAGATTAATTCATCTCGAAGGACCTTGTAATGGAAACCTTACACTAGCTACCTTCTACTCTGTTCAATTGAGTCTGCAACGCCTCGGCAAATACAAAAAGGGTCTTGTTCTTATATTTACATGTGATGCAATCGCTCTAATCATTGGCTCTTCCAAGAAAGAAATATTAAATAAATGTACAAATAAAATGTTTCAGAAATGCAAAACGAGGGAATGCATGCCAAGGGCAAAATCTTTTATCACAATTGTTGCTACAGATTAAATCATCCAGGAAGTACTTTGCCAAAGAAACCTCAATTAAGTCTCTAAATGACGGCAGACAATTTTCATCAGTATTTGGAGAACATTGAATATCTTGAGCTATAAAATACGAAATAGAACAGTAACAATACAAACCTCACATTATTATATACAAATAGACAAGTCACACGAGTGCTCACTGGCAAATATATAAATCTGCAACAGTAAAGATCAAAGAACTTCAAAACATGTGGTTCTGATAAAAACGTTACGCACTGCTTCAACAAAAAGGTACTAATTGTATTCAATGATATGACTACCAAAAATTGGGAAAACAAAAAGGTATATTTTCAAGAATCCAATCAACACTTTAAAAATCCATGCACGGTTGCATCAAGTTCTTTGCTGAACCACGTTGGTTGAGCTTTCACTGCTGCACAATGTTATATTTGTTGATTAAAATCAATCAAGGAATGTAAGAATTATCAAATACATTATTTACAGGAACAGAACTCCGAAGTTACTAAGGATGATCTTCACTGCGTCAGATTAATACAAATACATAAAAATGTGAATATCAAGTGGCGCCAGAAGGAAAACGAAGAATCCTTTTGCCTTAGTAGTGTGTGGCTTACAATACCAGCATGTTTTCCGTCCGGCAACTAAGACAATTGGAGTGCGGTACATTGATATTAAATCAATGGAAAAGGTTAGTCCCCTCTCCAATGGGTTTAAATCAAATCTGTTACATTGTTTAGCTCACTGAGGTAAGCGACAACCTAATGGGAACTAGTTGCCTGCAGGGCTAGTGAACATAAGACTCCATTCTTAGCAGCTGCTGTGACGTGAGCCTCTCATCAGGGGCACTAGCAGTGCCGGAGGTCCTGCCTGGCGCAAGAAGGGATGCTGCAGCAACTCCGCTGCAGTGGCGCGCTGCGCTGGATCCCGAACCAGCATTCGCTCCAGGAAGCCTTGCAACCGGGGAGATACCTAGGAAGAAAAGGGATGTGAATAGGCCGTTCACTGAGCTATGCAGTTGGAATACCAATGAATGCCATACTATGTAGGAAGGACACCAACTCGGAAGAAATGAAAAAAAACAAACATTAAATGATTTTTTTCATTCTGCACCAATAATATTTCCTTTTTGAAATAATTCTTGACAATAAGAATGCTGAGAAAAAATAGTAATTGTACATAAAAGTTTCACGATAAACGACACTATTTAAAATATTTCAACATCAAACACCTAGAGCAGTGACATAAATTTTGTTAACATTTCCGAACATCACAAAAGGTCCAATTTTTTCCTTTTCGAAATCAAGTCACAAAATATATTTTCAGGATTTATAAGAATAATCACGTATCGGAGGAAATTTGGTACAAAAGTGTTCCTTAATTATAATAATCACTGATCATTCTTGGCATGCACTATTAATAGCATTCGAGCATTGTATAGGAGTATATTTGTAAGGACTGATGAGCAGTAATACCAATGAGCTGTTGAGTGAACGTAGTGAGTCACATAAATAGCAACTGGTCCTCTTTTCCTTCTTTTCTACTACTCTGCATGTACCTCACTGCAGGTGTGATGTATTGGTATGTACATGCCTTAGGGCTCATCTCCCGAACTATTGAGTTCCTTCCTTCATGGTTTACCTCCAGGTGGAACCACTTTACACGTTCTGACCGCCACTTATACTTCGGCAGATCATCTGAATATGCATCATCTCGTAGGCACAAAAAAGGGACCAAAATGGCTTCCCTTTCTTTTTGTTTATGTTGGCTTCTCAAGTGAAAATAAAATTAATTTTTTAATGATAATTCAATGAAAAAGTTAAGGTAAGTTGAGAAAAATGGTTTTCATTAATATTAACCCTAACATTCAAGATAAAATCCCACAAAATCAAGTTACAATATGGAACACTTTCGTAGAATCAAGAGAAATAATAATCCCTATCCTAATTCTTAACGTCACATAAGTACCTCTCACTCAAAGCCATCCCACCTAAACGAGTGTCTCACAGCAAGGAGACCAAAACGGCTTTCGTCAACTGTCACCCGACTGTTCGTGCCGGAACGGTAGAGGATGTTCTAGCAAACCCTTTTAGACGACGAGACGTGCATGTCATTTTTCTCTCTTATAACAGACACTAGTCTACATGTGTTCTCCCCACTCCAGAATACGAAGCCTTACCTTGTGAGTATTTTTGAGTTTGGGAGGAGGCATATCCCTTATACGTCTCATGGCCTGCAGAGGAGGCTCGTTGAAGAACGGGGGTTCCCCATCCACCATCTCTATCACCATGATTCCTACAAGAAATTAAGAAATAAAATCGAGAAGGGTAACGCAACAAACACGACACATACGCAACATCTCATCCCCATGCCTGTTACCCGACAAACACTCAAATACACACGACAAGGAAGAGAAGAACATTCCTAATGAACCTAAAAGAAAAATTATTTTCCTTCTACCTGTGGCCCGTGAAGTGACCAATGCCCAGGAGCATTGAGAAACAATGACAGATGTGTGCTGCAGATGTTCAATGCACAGGACCATAAAGTTTAAGCTGCATTTCTTTGTGCTTTACACACTTCATAGAAATGATGTTATCACCCTTTTTAATTAACACAAATGCAAGACTTTATTTATATAAGATTTTATACAATAAATCCCACTTCACAAACTGTAATTTTAGTACTTTCATATCATTACCTCTAACTTTTCTACACATTTTATAAAATGAAGTCATTTTCATGTTGGTCTCTGTCTGTCTGCATACCTGTTACTCCTCTTAAAACTCCAGAACCATTCATTCAAATTACATGATTCCATTTTTTTCAATCAATAGCGGTGTTCCCTGGCGTGGTTTTAGTATATATTTTGTTACCTTAGGGACCACAAGTACAGGTAATAACAATAATAGACAATTTGGGAGGAAAAATCAATCATCGGAGATGTATATTTGCTTATGCTGGCCAAACAGTTAGAGGTAGGGGACAACTATGAACAGCATTTTGTTCGCCTCAAAAGAGTTTTACAAAAAAGTTCTCAACAGCATATGACTATCTATGAAGGATAACATAATTTATTAAAAAAAGAGTTATTAAAAATACACATGTAAAAATACTTCAAATTAAGAGAGTAATTCAAATAGGTAAAAATTAATCCTTATCAAATTAAACACATTCTGTGTTTTGTGCATTTATGATAGATGAAACTGTCTTTGAAACATAATATTTTGACAAATAGTTTAGATTTTACAAGCATTTAAGTTTTACAAGTAGCCGCCACCACTGCCATGTGCATGGATGCGGATGGATGGGTGGATGAATGAAATGAATTAATAAATAAATAAGAATTTTGCTGAAATAAAGATTATCTCTGGAACATAAAATACAGGTAATGGAACAAAATGGAGGAAAGTATATAAATAAAAATTGTAAAAGAATGATTAAAAACTAATGTCAAAAACGTTCCAGNACAAAATGGAGGAAAGTATATAAATAAAAATTGTAAAAAATGATTAAAAACTAATGTCAAAAACGTTCCAGACATTTCTGAAAAAAATTTGAATCGTCCAAACACATAAATCAAATCAAAACAGTGAAATTGATGGACAAAGCAAGATTAGAATTAATGTACTTGAAGTTGCTCTTGGATATTCAGGAGTAAAATTGCGTTACTAACCCAATGACCAAATGTCCACCTCAGGACCATAAGGAAGCCGTGAAATCACTTCAGGAGACATCCAGTACGGGGTGCCCACCAACGACTTCCTCTTGGGCAACTCTTGCGACACTTGAGCGCAGAAGCCAAAATCTGAGAGCTTCACCTGAAAATAGTTTCATTTATTACTCCCCGAGTTTAAAAATATTTAGCCATGTCTATAGATCAAAGAGTACAAACTTATTTGGGATATCACTTACGGAGAGAAAATGATCTACCTAACAGGGATCTACAAAGTTATCTCAGTGATCCGTTCCTGTGTAATCGTTGTGTGGTTAGTTCTACTTACGTTGCAGATGAATATATACATCATACACGAGTATTTGATTTTGTCAGTGTACATGTTGGAAGTTTGTTTAACAACTAGTAATTGTATATGTGAACAACACATACTCAGTAGTGATAGAGCAAGAAGATATGGGTTGCTAGTGGCCTGACAACTTAACGATGGAAGCATTACAACCAAATCGTGTTAAGATGATGAACTCTGGGATTCAAATTGTATCCAGATACTTAATTACTATGTATCCCCATTAATGAACACTTGGAGGACAAAATACTGGCTCCAAAGCTTTCTTCTTTACACAGAGAGAAATAAAGTGAACAAAAAACAATTGAAAGGTGTGAATTATAGAAGATGAAATAGCTTCATGGGCAGATAAATTGTCAGTTCACAGAGTTTAAATGCAGAGCAGGGTCCAATTCTGCTCAAAGGCATTTGGTGTTGATATTATCAGGATAAAAACAGAGGCAAATAAAATTTTTAGATGATTTTAAACAACTTCCCAAAGAGACATGTACACTTTCACATTTATAATGTAAGTAAGGATGTCTCTAGTTCACCATTTTGAGATATAATAGTAAAATGAAAAATGCTACAGCAAGAAAAATCGTACCCTCCCATCGGCGGCCAGCAGAATCGAGTCGCTCTTGATGTCCCTGTGGATGACGCCTTGCGAATGCAAGTATGCCAGCGCTTTGAGGCACTGCTTGCACACGGTTGCAATCTGCTCCTCGTCCATTCGAGCGTGCGTCACGATGTCCGTGAGCGCCCCGCCCTCCAGGAACTCCATCACCACCCAGAGCTCATCCTGCACCAGGAAGCTGTCATACATCTCCACGATGTTGGGATGGTGGTAGTCACGCATTATCACTACCTGCAAAAAGAGTTTGTTTGGTTAGCTAAATAGTTGTCTGATCTCATTATTCCCATGGATCTCTACATACAGCAGAAACCTTGACTAAGAATACCAAGAGAAAAAACCTGACAACATACACAGTAATAAAATTACAAATTTAACTCTAAAATCCGTGTTTGAGAGCAACATACCCAAGTCTGCACTTTTGCAGTCTCTTATCTTTTCTTGGGAAGAGGTTAGCAACTGCTGTAAATAACATTCTATTTAAAGAATGTATTAAGTTGGATTAGAACCTCAAGGGATAAATATTTTTGTCAGAAAGCAAAAATGACCCAACAATTCATTTATTTATTTTTAACTTTCAATACTGAAAATAGGTAATTATTATTTCTTTCCTGGACACCTTGACATTGACCAAGCACTCCCAAATTGATTGTTAATTGCCAATAACCCCCCGCAGCAGTTCCAATAATCCTGGGAGATCTCGAGGAATCCCCACACTGGGAAACATAGGGTTAGCTCTGCAAAGCTTATGTTATGATTCAGAATACACAATCTTGAATGAACATTTTCGTACCATTTGTACTACAGTTAACATCCATTATATAAACTAATTAAATAAATAATTAAAAACTTACTCCTTTTTATGGACGAATAATATGTATCACCTGACAACAACTGAAATCCAGGTCGAAACGTGAGCTCTTCACAGAAAAAATATAAATATGAAGTGGAGTGAAACCAAGGAAAANGGTGGAGTGAAACCAGGCAAAATGGTGATGTAGATTGCTGCACCTCTGTGACCAGACCATATGGTCATTGACACCATGAATTATGTTAATAACAATGACTTAACTGAGTTTTTAATACAATTAAAAAAGAACTTCACAAAAAACTACTCAGTTAAGTCATTGTTATTAACATAATTCATGGTGTCAATGACCATATGGTCTGGTCACAGAGGTGCAGCAATCTACATCACCATTTTGCCTGGTTTCACTCCACCGTTGAAGTAGGTTCAAAGAGTTGAAACATTCCACAGTACTGACATATCTTTCCCACAGAGGGGAAGAAAATAAAACAATAACACAGCCAAATTATGAAGTCAATTTGCTCTAAATTAATGAAAACACCCTGAAGAAAAGCCCCCCACAACATTTTTGGGACTAAAAGACTTGCGATTTTTTCCTAGACGTATTTTTAAATATTTTTATTTCATGTCTTATGGCAAAGTTGAGGTCATGAAGCATGCTCTGCCATCAAACCATGACTTACACGAGGGAATTGGGAAAGAGTGATGTTGGGATGCTGGGAAAGTTATGTTACTGAACCATCATTTGTCTGGAGTAGATGAGGGAAACCTCGGTTGAAAACCTCACCTAGTTTGGCCCCGCAGGGTTTGAACCCACAGTCTACAGTTCAGCAGTGTCATGAAAGTGAAGACACTATCACTAGACCACTGCTGTTGGCACTTGTAGGACAAAGATGAGAATAGATTACAACGAAGAACACCCACCTCATTGAAAAGTAACTCCCTCCGCTGCTGTTTCCGAAGGTCCATCTTCTTGACGGCGACCTGCCTCCCAGAGGAGCGCTCCACGGCTATGCACACCGTGCCAGTGGAGCCTTCGCCTATCTTCATGAACTGCTCCAAGTTCTCGCGAGGGTCCCCGGGACTCACCACCATTTGCAAAGCGGCTCGGAACTGAGGATGAAGAAAATAAGATAATGTACTTTCATTGTTCAGTTCTTTTCATTTTTATATTTTCTTTTCTTTTATTTTATTAGAAAATCAACGAGCAAATTGCCTTTTTTACATAAAAATTTCAAAAATAATGACATGGTGGTATACGAGTATATAACATTTCTTTTGAAGGATTTAGGTTCTACCTAGACAATATATTAAGAAATATCCTTATAAGAAGACTACTTCTGATTTAAATAGAGACAAACTGTGAATGTTTTGAACATTTGTATTTAATACAGTTGATAAACAACTGAGTTTTCAAAATAATTTATATTGGAGACTGCCTCATTTAAATTCCTTTGGCATCTTAAAGCAAATGGTGTCACCTGTCGAAAAAATAAATCCATAACATTGCAACTATTCCCACACCCTAATAAAACTGATTTAACAAAATACAGATCATCGTAAAGATGCAAAGATTTAGATGACCCCCAGATCATTTGATGAAGTGCTGCTCAAGTAATCATGTTCAGTATAATACATAGGAACAAACACAAGATATCTACAAAATTTATACTCAACATACTCTTATGTCTTAATATCAGAGTTGTAAAAATATGACCAAATTTGTTAACCATATAAAAGAATGAGCCTGACTAACTATAGTTGTATATAATTGTATTATAGTTTCTGAGTATATAAATGTATTACAGTTTCTAAATTCTTTGGACACTCTAATAATAAAACTCAAAGCTTTCAAAATTAGGGCACTTAAGTAAATATTACATTTAAAAGAATTTTTGAAAGTATACCTAAATCCTTGTGATGTTTCACAGACTGCAATATATAATTACTCATTATATTTTATAACATGGGAGATTCAAATCTTGACACTGGCTCTTCTCCCAAATAGAGTTATTTTGTTGAAGAAAGAATTGGAACAAGCAAAAGTAAAAAGTGCAGTACCAAACCAACATTGGTCTGAAGTGGGTCTGGAGAGAGAGAGAGAGAAAAAAAAAAAAACCCTGTGTGATGAGCATAAACCACTCGCAAAATCTTAGGAACCCTTCCACTTCCGCCATTTCCCTCCTTAACATGACGTCACAAAATGACCTGCCCCCTCTCATCACAACTTGAAAAACTGTAACAAAAGGAGAAGATACGATCGTTTGTGCAGTGAAGGGGACCAGAAAGGTAGAAGGCATCACACAGAGAAAACGGTGCTTAAGGGAACACTTTTGTTTTCATTGTAGGAGAAATACCAAGAGTAACATCCTGCTATCTAAAATACCCCTGGCTCGCCTCAACATGAACAGTCGCATTCTTCCCACCCTCCCTCTTCCCCAAAGACTGTGATGTAATTTATGAATGTTCCCTAAGAAATTTTGAGGGAACCGAATAAATAAAGTGAAAATTACAGGGGCTTAATAGCAAGGTTCTAATGCATGTTCAGAAGTGAACATCAACAATAAGCTTAGGGAAAAGTAAAACAGAAAAGTGACAAAAAATCCACTTTGTAGAAGCAGGTACAAAAATTAGCTAGAAAAAAAATTCACGCCTATTCAACTGTACTTACAGCCATTTAATATTTGATAGAAACAATTTTCTTACAAGGCATGAAGTTATTAAAGATAAATTATATAGAATGTTCTGAAGACACCTACAAAAACAAGAGATGCTAAAAAAAAATGAATAAAAGAGGAATACACTATTCTAATGTGTGGAATGAAATTGTGCGCAACTGTCAAAGAGAAGAATACCTGAAAGTCTCGAGCGATTGCAGCGTGCATCCTTTCCCATTGCTGCGTAAACAGATGCATAGGAAAGTTCAAAACCATTGAGTTTTCAACTATGTTCAAAGTTAACACAGATAAGGACAATTCAAACAGTGTAAAACTTTACAAAACACTTCTTATTTGAAAAAACATGTTACCCAGACAAATTTGTTTCCACTATTATTATTATTATTATTAGGCTGTTGTCTCAACTACCATTTCAAATATTTTCATTTACTCTTTTTTTTTTAATGAACATGTTTATACATTGTTTACACATGTTTCTTTTTAATTATTTAGAAAATATAAAATCCCCAAATCATATTAAATAGTGATAATACATTTGACGCATTCTCTCTTGAAATCTTTGGATTTACTATTGCCGGGAAACTAGATGAGTTATTCCAAACACTTTTACGCTCAAGCAAGAGACAGGCTACTTAAACTTTCCAGATTTCATTGATTGACATTTAGATTTGAGGGCATACATTCACATTTGAATCCATCCCCAGTTAAATTCCCTCAGACTAATCAAATTTTTTGTAGTAAATTATGTGGCACCAAAAATCAAAAAGTAAAAATTAAAGTAGCTGTAGTGTGAAATCAGGAATCTATGAACCGTTTCCTGTAATCGTGGAAAATATTTCATAATAACAAAAGAGATACTCAAATCTAGCTTCTTTAGAGCGATATGCAATAGTAATAAGTGTATTGAAAAGTAAAAAGTCCTGCCAAAGAAATTAATCACACCCCTTTGAAACAAAAACATTAGTTTAAAGAACAATTATCACAAACTCTGCAACAAAAACTTTTGGAAATGACAATTTGAAAAGATTAAGCTTAAGGAAAGGAAATCATTCTTAATATTACATAATACCTCCAACAACAAACTACAAAGTTTATTACATCTACTAATTCAAAATTCTTAGTAAGTCTGTAGAGATCAAAGGAAACTATGCTAAGACACTAATGGAAATACTAAAAAAAATATTTTAATAAAAATAATAATAATCTGCATTCTATCATGTGTTTGCCTTAATGTAATAAAATATTTTAAACTTTCTTTTATTAATTTTTATTGTGGTGAAAACAAAAAGCAAGTACTGCTTTTACACACATTTTGCAAAAATGAAACCAGATAAAAACACCATGGTTCTCTGGTAAATAAAATGCCACAACTAATTAAAGAACAGAATTAATAACACAACACTTAAGAAACAGTAAAATTAGTAATCTAATGAGTTTATAATTGGATTTAGCTTGTAACATTTCCCAAAAAGAGTATCGAAAAGCTGCCTTACACCATTTTGCCACACTAATTGACTTGGAAATAGAGTGGTGATGACTGAATACCCATTGGTTAATTAGATCACTGATCTTCAAAATAAAACATGATGATAAAGTAATATATATTAATAAATATACAGACTTGTAGATGAACATGCAACTAACAATAAAACTAATATATTAATTCCTTCTGCCATTACAACATTCAATATTTGGGTAAATTTACAACTTTTTAATCTCAATTACACAACGCTTTGTCAACAGGTTATTGTTTTTGTCAAGAGCTTCATTGACAATGTACATACATTTTCATGGATACATAGCAGTCATTTCCAAAATCTCAACAACATTTCATAAGCATGTATTACATTATTGGTAAAACACCTGACCAAGTCAATAACCTGTGTTATGATTAAGATTAAAATCATCACAAATCTACTAAAAAGTTGTAGTACTCCTTAATACTTTGAATAACACTAATACTAAATATATTTAACTCACAACTTCCAAGCATCTACTCAAAGAGGGAAGTTTGCATCGTCTATGGCCAAGTGAAAACCTGCAGCAACAGTCCCGCTCCATCGCAATATTCACCTGGCTGAAGACTAATACTAAATATTATGTAATTAGGGACGATGAGTATGTGGGCAAGAGAGTGGAAAGAATTGAAATTGCAGGTAGACGGAAGAGAGGAAGGCTGAAAATGAAATGGAGAAACAAGGTGGAGGAGGACCTGAGGGAGAAGGGATGGAGACGGGACGAAGCAAGCGACAGTAACGCCTGGAAGAGGAAAATTAAAGAAGGAAACGCCGACCCCGTTCGATCCAACACGGGAATAATACGGTGCAGATGAAGAATAAGAAGATAACTCACAACTTCTGAGTACCTACTCACGGAGGAGTGTTTGCATCATCAACGGCCATGTGAAAATTGCAATGGACCGGGACTCGAACCCAGGACCACCTGCTCTGGCACAGGTGTGCTATCCACTGCACCACCTGCCTCGACTCCCAAGTCCATACGTATCTTCCACCTGGCCACTGATGATGCTAATACTAAATATGTTGTTAAGTAGCAAAATTCTTAAACACATAGTAATCTCTTAAATTGCGGTGAACCTCACTGCCAGGTAACAGATTAATTATGTTATGATAAATGAAAATGCGAGACGGGACTGAGATTCGAACTCGAGATCTTGTGCTTACTGTGCTCATGTGCTTACCAATTGCGCCATCTCATTTGCCTCCCGGCCCCATCTTCCCAGCAAGTTGAAGGAAAATGGGGCTGGGAGGCGAACGGGATGGCGCAGTTGGAAAGCGCATGAGCACGCTAAGCTCAAGGTCCCGAATTCGAATCTCAGTCCCGTCTCCCATTTACATTTAACATAACATAATTAAAATTCTTAAAATAATGAATTGGAGAATGGACCTAAAAGTATAATAATATCCAAACACACACAAAAAGCATACCTGCTCATGCGTGAGTCTCTGCTGCTCGTGGTGTTGCTTGCTAGCAGCTCCCGCGCTGCTGGACGAAGGTGAAGGTTGGCCCGAAGGAGTGGGTTTCACATTCTGGTTCTGATCAGGTGATGGATGGGCAGCAGGTGGCCTCTGGGTAGGGGCATGATCGCCACTCCCAGCAGGCTACAAGTGGAATAGCAAACGTACCCATCAATCATATTCTTGGGATTAAATTACATTGCACGTTCCAGCGAAATTTCAGGGATTAATATAACGGAATACACAGATTGAAATAAAACCACTTATGGCATACCAAATAAACAGAAAAAAATAATGTTTGCAAAGAAATTAATCCAAATAAATGAACAAATTGCCTACAGCAGCTGAATCTTCGGGTCAACATCACCTGCAACATGCATCAAACAGAAAAGACCAGTCCCTACACAAATTGAATTAAATGTCCAGGGAGAACACATTTTCAAAAATATATGTCATCTCTGTTGATAAATTCATCAATTTTCCCAATGGGCAGACACAAAGAAACATTGAATTTCAACAAAAGGAACATTTTAGGCATATTCAATTTGCAAATGAAGAAAAACTGTCAGAAGCCACGTTTTGGGGATGAGATACTTGATATTGATAATGAGGTGATTTTGTTGAAGAATGTAACCATCATTTGATTGGATATGATTAATTAAACAAATTGAAGAAGAAAAAAAAAAAAAGATTTCATGAAAGTATGTACAAAGTATTTGAAAATCGTGTGATATAATAAACACATAGTGTGTATGGTTGGCAGTATGAGTTAATCATTGAAGTTCTGTTGGAGAATAATCAAATTTCAAAATTCGTGCATCCAATTACCACCAGAGGAACACTGAAGGATGAGTTCGCAGGAGTTTAAAATGGATGTAAAGCATTCTTAAAACTCGTCCTGTGCAAATGTTAGAGGAGAGCAAGGGTGACATAACTCATCATTTTATTGTAGTGACTCTACAGTAAGTTCCCAAGGTATTTTACTCTGTTTGTAAAAACTCATTCACATCATAATAATCAATAATTTCATTTTTTTTCTAATAATTGTGGTAGTTTTTTTGGAATTGTTGGTACATTTCTTTGTATTATTTTTTTTTGTAAACGAGTGCATGTAATGAAGATTCTTAGGTTTGTACAAAAAGCTTTATCATGTATTTTTACTTACAAAACAAAGATATATGATATTAGAAATTATTAATTCATTAAATGGTAAATAGATTAAATTATTTAATGATAAAATAGAGGTAATTGATAGCTTTTAGAGAGTAACTATACTATTATCCTTAAATGTATCGTATGACCCTAGTCAATATTTTTTGCTATGAGAAGAGATATGTGGACATAGTAAACAGGGTGCTACTGCTTGAGCATTTTCCTGCTTTATGTTTAGTGTTTTACGATACCAATAAATGAATTCATACACAAATTCCAACTTTACAATTCTTTTCTTAGAATGTGTCTTCAAGGATATTTTCATCACCTACACGAGATTAGAACTGAAACTCTTTTCCAGTGATAATCAGGAGTTAAATAAATTTGTAGATAATGTTCTTCATTGAATGTTTATATATAACTGCAGTCATTAAAAGTTTTGAATAATAATAAATAATATAAATGTTATCTCTCCACGTGGATACAAAATATAATTGTTCCGCTTTACAGCAAGTGTTTTGATTATTTATAATTGATTATTTTCCTGTGACATTATTATGCTTGTTGAATTTATTTCAAGGTTTATCTGCTGTTTTTCTTTTCTTTTTTTCCCCTATCCTAGCACAGCTTGTCTATTTCTGTGGGAGGCGATACTTATGTGAAACATAATGTATTGCTTTCGGGTGAAATAAATAAATAAATTTGTGACCCAATATTTGAAACATTTTTCTTGTGGTCAAATCTGGACAATTCTAATGAAGGATTTTTACAGATAAATATTTTGTTGAAACCGATTGTTCCAAAAATGTTCCTTATGTTGAGATTTGCATTAGACAATTAAAGTCTTCACTAGGGATAGAAAAAATGTCTCTCAGTTAGTTGGCTTGTCCTAATCTGTTGTAAAGGACACCCTCTAATAGTTCAGCTAGGCTAAGCCAGAAGTACATCTGTAACCAATCTCTCTGAACTAAAATTCTCAGAAATCTTATGCTCTAGTATAAATTACAATAAATTTAATCTCTAATAATATGACTACTCATTCTTCTCATTTAAAATAGACAAACAAAAAGAAAATTTGAATCACATTTCTATGATGTAATGAATATAGCAGCTCATCAATGTACATAAATAAAATAATATTTATAGTGTGGGCAAATAAGGCAGGATGCTTGTACACTTTGGAGACTAATTGTCTCAGATATGAAATGTGGTCATCAACCTGGGGTGAGGAAAGTAAGCTGTTAATAAATAATATGAAACAACTAGTTAATATTATCACAAAGAGCTAGCAAATAGGACTTCCCTTCACTGCAAATATAAGTTATATAACTTGCATTTGGCTCAGCTCTGAGCAATAGGAAGATCTTCAAGAGCAGATTAGGATAGATTGACTACCTGAGAGGCAATTTCTACTGGTATATTCTACTTAGCTAGAAATTAAAAATGATAAAACACTCTTAAAACTCAACCTCCTTTATCATAAGAAGTGCAACTGTGCCACACCTTAACCTCATGATCTATAAAGACCCCAAGTGAATACAGAAAATGCAATAAAGAAAAACACAAGTTAAATGCTTGGATCAAGTACTATCAAACATCATAGGCCTTTCCTGTGTGTTACGTGCATACATACTGAACATAAAATTAGTTGTGACTGATTAATACATCAATTACACAGTTTACTAAAATCTGGAGGAGCAAAATTTCCAAAGCAAATTTTTGACTGAATAGCTTATTAATATTTATGAAAATTGAAAAACCAAATTTACCATTGATTTCAATAGTTTGAAATGAAACAGTAAATTTTTGAACACGAAAAAATGATTTACATAACACTTTAATTTGAGATAAGTGATAATAGCAAAGCTTATATAATTTAGAGAATTTATTAATATTTAGAAGCCTACATCCAATGAAGTAATAGAATCTATATCAACTTTAAATTCAAGCACTTGCAGAAGAAAAACTTTTTTGTCAAATTGTGCTTCGATTCCCAGCGCTAAACTAGACACTCAGAGATTTTCCCTCATCTATACGAGTACTGAATTATACTAGTTTCCACCTGCCACAGTCCCTGAGAAATTAGAGCATACCCTTACCCTCACTTGTGGATAGACAGTTATATGGTGGAACAGCCAGCAGTTGATCCATCCCTGGATGATAGGATCAGGTTAGGATTGAGTATTGCTCAAAGCTCATCTCACTCGAGGGTCATGGCAGATGAAAATCCAGTCTTTTTGTAACCCCCCCTGCAATACACTACTAAGGACCCTTTGATAGCCTACGAAGGGTAGCGAGGTGACCTACCTTGGGGTGATGTGCAGGGTGCGAGCCCATTTGTGAGAGTGGGCGCTGGGGCTGGGCTGTCTGAGGGCCCAGGCCACTCGTGGGGCTGGCCACAGAGCCCAGGGAACCGACAGGCGAGGGTTGCAGGTGCGTGGGGCGAACCGCTGAGGGGTAACCCATGGAGTAAGGCCCGGGGCCTTCAGAAGCAGGGGGACCAGAGGAAGAGGCGGCGGAGGTGCCGTGCGGCGGGGTGGGCTGCACGACCAAACAAGCAAGATGGTCACACACAAGTGGTATGTACATTACGTTAGGGAACACGTACAAAGAAGAGTTAATATTCTCATCAGCTTAATACCTCAAGCAAACCTTGAAGAAAGCTGACACACACATTAGCAAATTTATCTGTCAGACATTGCTAATGATCTCTCAGTGGATATGCAAGTGATAAGTAATAGAGCGTTTTAAAGCAACTAAGAGTGTGTGATAAATCAACTGCATTAGTCCAGGTGCAATGGTGGTAAGTGGAAAGCTTTACTTTGTGTTAGCAGAGGGCAAAATTCGAGAAAACTTGAATGTTTCATCTAGTCTGCATTACTATAAATGTTAGTTTTATAAAATTAAAATGTGTGGAAGAGTGCTAACATCACTAGAGACAGAGGAAATAAGATATAAGAATCTGAACAAATACATACACAATTTATAAGTCTGAACAAATACATACACATTTCCCATTATCTTATACTGTTCAAGTATTAGCCTCTTGCTTAGTTTATGAATTTAAGGACAGTAGTCAGACAATTTCAGCACGAACTGCTAAGTCGAGTGACTAAAATTATTAAGAAGTCAAAACTACCGTTGAGATGACAAGACGATAGATAACATCCACAAAAACAAGTAATAAAAATTACAATATGTCACACAGAGAAGAAATTCTACTATTTTTTAATAGTATATTTAGTCCAGTCTCGTTCAGGGTTTAAGTAACAGTCAACCCGGAAAGTTTTGGAAAGTACAGTTTTTCTTGCTTTTGCATGGTTTTGAGGACATTAATTATGAATTTCTACTTTGTCTCCTCAAGAATGTTCAGGACAAAAAAAATTCCAAAAAATGACTAGTCTCTAAACTTGACAAAAATCCTGTAATCTATACTCGTGCATGTTTTTATCGGGCAAATAGTCATATTGAAATAGTCACATCGTATTTTGGTTTCTTACTTATAACATTTAAAAAATGCACCTTTCGAGATGGACGAAGTTGAAATTTGTAATAAGTGTCCTCAAAACCAGAAAGGAGCATATAATCACTACTACTTTTCCAAAACCTTCCCAAGTAGAAACCTAACCTAACAATCAGACTATTTTGTCAAGGCTTTAAATGATTTTTTTTAAAAGTTGATGTAATTTATATGGATTTCTCTACAGCACTTGATTTTGTTAATTATGAAATGCTAATCAATAAAGTATACAGATTTACTACAATCATAATCCTACATACGTGAGAGAATGGCTTGTGTAACAATTAATGCTAAAACACCCAAACATAGAGTTTCACAGGGGGTTGTTCTTGGGAAAAGTACTGTTCACTCTCTGTATTAATGACCCTCAAGACATATTTTACATCTTCAAAGACTTTTGCTTAATGCTGATTAAAAGTTTGTTGTTGACGTTAGTATAGACAAATGCTTAGTATTACAAAAGCATTTCTTTAAAATTGGTGTACTATCAATAATGAACGCAACTCTTTTATTCTTTGGAAAAACCCTGGTTTATTCATTCGATAACATATCCCCAACTAAACTGTTAGGAGTGAAAAAAAGCTGTAAATCTTGTAATATACACTCCCTTAATTGGTTTTTTGAATGATGCACCCTCTTTTTGCATAAACAATATTTTAACATTCTACATTGAAAACTTAAAAGTCTTATTGTGCAGTATTAAATTATTAGAATAGCTCTCAGGACTCTTATGATTCCAAGTAAATGAAATGTATAATACCAACATGCAATGATTACCCATTTATTTTTCCCCTCTCCTGAAATTATATCCTGATTAGCCACTGAAGCAATATATTCACAAACATAGCACAAGAATGTCCGTGGACCAAGCTAGTTTGACATACTACGCAATATTTACAGTCAGATTTTACAACAAGGTTTATTTTCTAATGATTTTATTTTCTTCTCAGATTTCACATAGTAGGAGAGTGAAAAATTAATAACATGAAAAACAGTTTAGAATGGATAATAACTGCGTATTTTAATTTATATTTAATAAGCTTATAATCAAAATGTTGCGAGGAGAATTGTTGCTTGGATGACACCCATTAAGAACTCTATTGTATTTCCGTTTTTGAGAAAGAAAAATCTTGTCTCTTCAATTAAGTCTAAACATTTTTGTATATTCCACATCAAATTTATATCACATCATTTTAAAACAATATGTGACCTTTTGGTGTCAAATATGTTGATAGAGCTAGACAGAGATCTGGATAACATCAATAAGTTTTTTATAAAAATATTCACAAATTTAATGAAGAATTGAAAGATGAGAAAACTACAAATGAAAAACTTTTGCCGAGTTTGAATAAAATAAGAAAGAAACAACTTTCCGGAAAAGAAACAAAGCAGAGAAAGCAGCAGCAGTATCACATCAACCAAGGTTGGTAAACAGTTATATTTACAAATGAATTACAAATGAATTACTAATAATATTTTCAATGTTGAAACACTGCTTTGCTTCGGACATTAACTGAAAGCACGGAGAATTCAAATGATTTGTATAACCACGATACATTTGATTTATTTTTTTTCGTTATAAAAACAAGGAGCCAAAGTTCAACGAGTATTATCCTCTGTTACCAACTTTGTTGCTAGAAAAAGTCTCATATTAAAAACAAATCAGTAATTTATAATACACAAACATTAATTTGGTATTGTAAATAAGAAGAAATATTTTGTTGTATACCGTAAAATAATTTAGGTATTTCCATCAATGTTTTATAATAATGATGAATGGTTAATCAGATTACTAGGGTCTGTCGCAACCATTCTACCTTAATAAGAAAAACAGTTAATAAATAATGTCCCGAGACGCAGCTTCTGAAACAACGTTAGTTTCGCATCCAGAGCACAATATGCAGAATCACAAGAGGTTGCTGAGTACACATGTCAGCACTCACCATTCATACGAGTATACACAATGGTAAATCCACTGAGGGGATTTCAACTCAGAACTACTATGTACCCTACATCATTACAGCTCAGCAGAAATATCTCAGCACTACAATTCTGAGGTCATTACTGTAGTTTCACATTTTAGTGCCACGAGCAGAGACAGTCACAGTTGCCTCACAACAGTTGAAACTACAGACCATGTGAAATTACATTTCAAACTCATAGCAATACTAATGACAAGAAATTAAGTGACAAACAAATAGAATGTAATTCTGATGACCAGTGAACACCAAATACATTACTACGCAAATGTCCCCCCCAATTTTTTGTTCCTGTTCTGTGTAACCCCCATCCTGGCCTGGGTTTTTCTCTGGTTTTCCTTCGGGAAGAGGCAGATTTTTTTATAAAGACTTGCTGGGTCCTTGTCTAGAGACAGCACGTATTGATATAATTATTAGCAAATTTAGTGTTATTTAATAGTTACGAATTATCAACAATACTTTCCGAATGATTTATAGCTTGATAATAATACGTACTTGTGAAACAACTTTTCTATGTTTTATTAAATACAATAATTGTTGGTATTTGTTAATACAATAACACGTGTCGAACAATTTTTTTATTGTTAGGAGTATGTGGAAAAGTTAAATCCGACTCTGCCTTAGGGCCCTTGATCGGAATTGATGGGATGGTCCCTTGTTTGCTTCCGCAGAGTAAATTAGTTTATTGTCCTCCACTTGGTCATATGCAGTTTGTAACTTTTGGTTTTTTGACAATAAAGTTTATTAAAGTTTATTATAATATCTGGAGCAAAGCAAATCATACAAATGATGCAACATACTTCGGTGCATTAAAACAAGTGTCTACAATTTCCTTCTGCTTCATCTTTCACCTTTTCCTTTCTGAGATAACAACATTTACAAATTATATCAAGAAAAGGTGCTACTTGACTCGTTTATTTTAAAATGATGTATCTTGACTTCTTGATTCCTGACAATTTAATTAATTAATTAATTAATATTATGTCTTTTTGCAAAATGAGGTTCATGCCATGAGACCTGCTCTTCCACCTAACCGTTGGACTTGAGTAAGGGAATTGGGAAGGAGAGATGTTGGGTTGCTAGGGAACTTATGGTACCCAACCGACATTTGTCTGAAGTAGGTGAGGGAAACCCCAGCTGAAATCCTCATCTAATTCAGCCGAGCAGGGTTTGAACCCACACTCTATTGCTCAGCGAGATCATGGAAGCGAAGACGCTACCACCGGACCACCGCTGTCGATGAAAGTCTGGTAATTAACAAACAATATTCCTATTTTGCTCCACTATGTGTAATGATACACACCAGTTTTGTTGTCCCATGTTAACATTGTTAAAGCTATACACAAAAGTGAGTGTAACTTGCTTACTACTAGATGTTTGGGGGAAAGTAGTATCAGTCATATATTTGGGTAAATAAAATAGACATGTTACTCAAAGGTGAACATTCACATGTTCATACATATAGGTTAGATTCAATTTCTCATGTGATTTAATTGCACAGATTGACCTAGTAAATTTAAATACTTCCATACATTGAGAAAACAATTCAACACGGTAGTTCACATTATTCATCCAAAGACCTGAAGCTTTGAAAACTCAATTTTAACTGGTCAGAATCTAGTTCAAATCCAATTATTTTATTGTGTTGTCCGACTTCAAATGAGATAGTATTCATCCCCATACAATATCATATCAACATCTCATACAATATCACCTCATAAGAGTTTATTTCGTAAGGGTTCAACTTCGAGACTAATTTTTCTATTACGTAGTAGTGCGAGTTACACGGGTATACTAAACAAGCAAAACTGGGAGTCTCAAGTTTCAATAGAGTAACTATAACAGTGGCATTAGCAGATTACAAGCACACAAACACACACAGAAAACTAATGACAATGATAAAACTTCACTAGTTTTTGTATGATGAAGACACAACGGAAGCATTACCAGACAATACTTTGCAATAGATATACATTTATTAGTTTTACACAGTCATCAATATCACACACAAAAAAAGCAGTTAAATGATTTCATCAAAGAAAAAATTAACAGTACAACAAAAAGCAGTGACATACATTACTGCTACATGTGTATCTACGGTGTATGCAGAAAGCGTACTCTACGCAAACAGAACAAATGCTGACGGTAACTCACCCAGCCATGACACACCGTAGGGTTGACCACACAATGAATATATTGCCGTCCCTGCATAAGTGAGAATGGATGAAAATTTTAAGACTATACAGTCATCTAAATTGCAAGCAATATAACTGTTTTAATTGAGAATGTGCAAGACGCATACCACTCAAACCCAAATACGTTTTAGTTGTTCCCCACAATATGTGGAGTTATATGCAAAAATGATTGGGGGGTTCAATGGATAAAGGATGTAGGTAGTGAGCAGTTGGTTGGACTTGGAACTTAAACTCATACCTCAATGACCAGAATGACTCTCAGGAACACTGGGACTGACATCCATACTAATATATAAATGTGTAACACAAAAGAGTGAGTTTGCTACCTGATCATGGCTAAACCACTGAACCCATCATGATGAAATTTAGCAAGGAGATAGTTAAATGTTCAGGATGTTTTAAACGTAAGTTAAGTTTTATTTTAATGTATGAAAAGAAAGATAGAAATGGTTTTTGACAAAATTTGTTGATAGAATTGGGATAAAGAGTTATATTTGCTTACGCTGCCTAAACGGTTAGAGATAAGTGACAACTATGCCTGACAATATTGTTTATCACAAAGAGTTCTACAAAAAGGTCTGCGACAGCAAACGGCTATCTACAAAAAATAATGAAATTTACTGATAAAACGTTATTATAAATAGAAGTGTTAAAATACTTGAATTTAAGAAGGAAAAAATCAATCGTAATCACATTTAAAGGGTTATTTGTTTTGTGCATTTATCATATAGAAAATATTATATAGTAAAATTTCGATGAACAGTTTAGATTTTACAAGACTTGTAATGAAATGGCAGCTGCGTCATACCTCGGAAGCGAAAATTCGACCAAATTCTTGTGAGATTGTGTATAGTCAAGTTCTGAATTAAATTTATATTATTATGAATTTAAAAACTTAGCTTGCTGTACATATGTTTTTAAAAACCAGTAAGTAAAAGTATTTTGATTCCACAATATAGATATATTTTGTTTTTTCCTCAGTAAAAGAAGATTAGTCTCAGAATAATCCTGGGCTATGTTGGGTAAGCTATATTGGACAGACGAAGTACACATTACTGATGCAAATCAAAGATCATCAACGAAACACAAAAACAAGACAACAATGTTTAACCTACGCTTCCGTGACCAGAGTCAGTATAAACTTGTTTGTCTGGGACTAACCGCATCCCAGTAGACAGAACTACCAATGGATGTACTAAATAATCCAATATTTAGCTTGCAAAAATATGCCAAATATTCAGTGTCATTAGTGTTAAGAGTAAGTTAGTGTTACACTGTTGTGCAAGTTTGATATAGTAATTGTTGCTTTTACACGTTTCCTTTCTAAATACCTGGCAAGGAGGGTTTCCATTCAAGAGGTGATTCTGGTTGTAGGAAGCGGGTCCTCTGTAGTCGGGAACATCGGGTCCCGGTTGGCTCGTGGGAGATCTCAGAGGCTCGTGGCCCCCGCTCCATTCATTGGGCGCGCCGTGGGGACCTGGTTTCATCTGCAAGCAAGGAGCGACCCTCGAGAAACATGTTGTTGCACTCGCACAGACAGACAATGCCGATGTGACGAAGCTTTAGGACAAAAGGTGACATTAGCTACTACATCTGAATTGTTCAAACAGGTTAAAACTAGGAATAACATCACAAGAAATTCTAAATGAGAGAAAGGACTCTCCGATATATTTCGTACAAAGGGTAATAGACAACTGTATCAAAATATGGCAACGAAACTGACATTAATCTGGAGAAGGTGAGAGAAACCACACTCAGTTCGGCTGACTGGAGAATCGGACATGTGCTTTCCTATTCAGCATTGCTTAAGGATATTGCTTAAACATTGCTTCGCACAGTTTCCCAAAGATCAACTAATATATCTCACCAAAGATAAGCGTGATTAGGAAGAGTGTAATGTACTCAAATAAATGACAAATAATTAAACATAAGGGAGGTGCAATGAAATAGAAGTAAATATATTAAAAAAATAAGTTGGAGAATGCAGAGAAAATCTCTTTTATGTTGAACTGGATTAATTGTATAGTATAATTTGTAAATGGGAAACATAGCATGCTATTGAAGCTTATCTATGTGGAGCGACAGAAGGTAGGAGGTGAGAGATAGGGGCTATTGTTAGTAGGTGGCTGGTTAGCTAGGTTTACCAACAACTTGGCCCACATGGAGGGGTTAGTACGAGTTGTAAATAATAGTTAGAGTAATTGATACTAGGAGCAATAGGATGCAGATAGAAGAAAGAGGGTTCGCTTTTCAGTAGTCACAACTATTGAAACTGGGACTTTAATGTGAAAAGCTACAAGCTCCCACCTGGAATTGAACCTGGGATGACTTGATTATGAGCTAGAACGCTACCACCAGAGCCATGGAAAGGTTGAGAAGAACATAGGCTTATGTAGCCGAGTTACATGAATTTATGGACATCCAGGAATTACCGCATTGAGAATTAGAAAACAGACCCTTTAGCCATCTTGCTGTGTGTGGCCTTCTTCAGGGTACTGTAGTATTAGACTACACCTTGAACTGGATTACAGTACCCTGAAGAAGGCCACAGCAAGATGGCAGAAAGGTCTGTTTTCTACACCTTGATGCAGCAAGATTCCTGGTAAATAATTTGTCGAGCAAAAGCGAGGGAATTCCACGAGGAGGAAGCAAGACAAAATTAAAATATGTAGCTATAACATTAGTCAAACTGTCCCACGACAGACCCCAAAGGTGCCCAAGGGGTTCGTGAAGGGTAGAGCTCCGCAATTTCTTAACCTCGGCACTAGGAGGTGGTCTCACTTTGGCTGGTTTGACCCCAGGATACTATCCATTTTACAGCAGGCTGAGTAGGTCTGGGAGAGAGTCTGGATGTTGAGGTGTGACTAAAAATCCTCATCCCACTAGGGATCAAACCCAGGATCAAATCCAGCCAGAAACTCAGCGCTCTACCCACATGTGCCTTGTTTGCATTGGTCTTTTCATAATTTATATATGCAACATGTATTGTTAACATGAATTAAAGAAAAAATGTACTGTCAACTCGTCCATCAATGATATAAGCAAACATATTTGGCATAGTTGAGTTATTTGCAGGTTGAGTCTGTGTGGATGGAATATATGTGATATTTGTGAAAACGTCAAATATTTTACCAAAAACAGTGAATATGCTACACAAATAACAATGCCAAGTGAAGCGCCAGCACAAGACATTATTCTTTGCTGGTAATTACAAATACGAATCATGATTCTAAAAGTGATATAAAAAGAATTAATTCATTCTATAATTAATAAAAGCTACCATTATTTATTTATTTAGCATAGAGACAAAGGTCTCCTAAAGAAGATACATAAATCCCAGAAGAGAGAGGCAATACTTCTCTGTGCCCAGGAGCTAATTCTTTGAACTAAAGATTAAAATCTAAATATCAGCTGGATATTATCAAAATTATTAAACAGCCTTTTCTTTGTAGACAATTATTTATTTTATGCCACAGCCTAGGAGATTGCAGCAATCATCAGATAAACGTGGTGTTTTTGAACATTTACACCAATGTTGATTTATCTTGGTAATAAGTTGAATACAATTTAAACACACATACAAATAATACAATGACATAGAAAAATAAATAACCTGAAAAAACCAAACCATCTAAGCTTTTTTTCTTAAATTTTAAATTTTAGATTATGAGAAACAAAGTTATAGTCAACTGAAAAGTATTTATAAGCCAAAACCAGCTTTCAACAGCTTATGCTAATCTAATTATAATTTATGTATCTAATGTATATATTTTACGTATGTATGTATCTCATGTATCTAATTATAATTTTAGATAAGTCAATGTCAGTCTGTAAATTCAATGTGTTTTTCGTAAACTTTATGTCAAACATTTTCAGTAAAAATTTATGTTGGAGACAGAATCCGCAGGAAAATTGGATTTTTTACATGTCTCAATATCACGTACAAATAATAATAAACTTATGCATCTATGCCAAATAAATAAACAATAATGGTTGAATGAGCTTTTATTAATTAGTGAATAAATTAATTCTTTTCACATGTACGAGTTCACTATTAAAAACATGATTCATATTTGTAATTACCAATTTGATTATGATTGTAGATGTGAATACTGTCATATTATTATCGACTACATTGCCCACAGTAAATAATCTCACATATCCAGAGTCTCTGTGATCTCTTCTCCCGCCTGAGGGATAATGAGTTGGAGGCCCAGGAAGAACTTCTCCTTCTGGGACGGAGGGGGGTACGTTGGCATTGTTGCGGTAGTCTCTCCGGAGGCGTGGCGGACTCGATGAGCGCAGAGAATTCGACCTCGCTACATTCGACGTTTTTGGGATCCCATTGAGTCTCGGATCACCTCGAACTATGGTCTGCAACAAGGATTAATGAATCAATCTACTGTCAAGTTTTTACAAAAGTATATATATATATATAAGATCAATTCCTGAGATTATTAGCCACAGGACGTGACTTATGAAACATTCTGAAATTCATCAATTATGTTCAAAAATAACTCGTAAGCTTGTACATCTGAGAAATTTTCTACTTAACAATAGTTAACTTATTATCAATAGAAAATTATCAATACTTACAAAACTTCCTGATGTAAAAATTATTTTTTTTTGAAAACCCAACAGTTCACTACCTGATAAAAAAGCATAATTTCCAAAGTTTTTTTTGCAATAAAAGTCCCAACAAATTTAGGAATTTCGAATTTCTAACAGTATATATTTGGTAAAAGTATACTTATCAATTAAATCAGCTTTTCCTAAGGTTATTTTACCTTGAAACGATTGCACTATCACAAGTACGATTTATCTCCTCAATCATTATTACAATGAATGTGAATATATATGTAACTATGAATGGAAAAATATATTTACGGTATTAGAGTATTGAAAAACCCTTCTTCCATGTTAATACTGGCTCAATACTAGCTGCCCCATACACAAATACAGCAAAATGTTATTTTAGCTATGATTTAAGAAAATGATAAATAAATGTAACCATACAAAATTTATACTGATTCGGTAATAAACAATTAGAGTGTTGAGATAGAGCGGACATTCAGATCAGAATTAAATAATGTAATTATGCATGTCCTACATGAAGCAGGGGCTGGTATTACTGAACTACATAAAATAGCACTAACTCAATAGTAAAACTGGCAATGAAGAAGAACATGGGAATGTTGAAAGCATTTTCCAACTAATGTAGTAAATAGAACCATTGAAGTTAAAAGGTTTCTGAAATTACCTTCAGGTCTAGGATTTCGGTCGGTGTGATCTCTGATGGATCTACAAGAGGAAGAGGTCTGTTGGTGCTTTTCAAAATTTGATTATTGCCGACGATGCTGGCCCACTGCAAAGGCAAACCCACATAGCGTCCTTCTCGTTTGTCGAAGCCCGTATGAACTCTATGTTCGAAGTTTGTGGGAGGCGAGATGACAGGTTTCTTCTTCTTTTTTGAGAACATGTTGCTCTACTGGCGCAACGAAGAGTTCCATTCGACAAGACAGATAAAAGTAAACACTCGCAAAGAATTTCACTAACCTCAAAGAAATCACCTCTCTAGAAGTTAATGAAAATACGAGTCAGTGATTTTAAATTGTAATCAACCCAGCGAAGAGCTGTAGCATTATTATTGCTTTCTGAAGATTTATTCACTAGTCTTGGTTAATTACGGATGAGTATTTAAATTTATGAGGGACACTCAACACATCCTGACAGCTGAACGTTCACGAACATTAAAATGAACATACGCATTACAGGTAACAAACCGCTGAACCAACACTTTGCGTACACTACATTTTCGGCGGATACATTAGCACGGTTTCGGAAAAATATTCTGGGTTTAGCATAAAATTCGTGAGTAGCACAGACGCGTTACAGAGCCACAAACGGACACCATGTTGCTTTGAGCGGAACAAGTGCTGCTTCCTGGCGTCGGCCACCGTTATGAAGAATGGCATTCCCGGTGATAGATGACGTCAAAGTAGGTGTTGGCATGCAGAAGAGCTGAAGGTGGGGCTCAGGCAAGCTCCGCTAGCTCGTGACCCCGGGAAGACTTTAAGCCTCAATGCACGAAGAGAGGATGTGGACGTGTCAAGGGACAGGAATTATTCATTAAAAAAATACAATGATTGGTATTACCAGCTTTATGCTTCAACGACAATAAAATTATTACAAAATGACAAGAACATGTTATAAAAATTAATGTTCAATATTCTTTTAATTATGTTTTTAATTTTTAGTAGAAAAAATCTACACATATTTTTTTAAAAAGTTTTTATATTATTTTTTAATTCCCTTGTTAGATAAAGAAACCCTTTTTGTACAACTATACAATAGAATCTCCCCAGTCTCAATATTTTAGTAACAATTTGACAGCATCATGAACTTTTTACATTTTCAAATTACTTTTCAATTTGTGTTGAAATTGGGAAAGCAACACAAATTTTTATACATACAGGTGAAAAATTAAATACAACCATTAAAAATTAAACATAAAGTAGTCTATAATTAATACAAACTCAATGGCATCATTTTCATATTAAATTGAAAATTAAGATCTAGATCTATTCCACAAATATTTTGATTTGAAAACCTTTCATTCAATCATTGAATCAGAGCTTATTAGATAATTATTAACATCTCTTATAATAAAAATATTAAACATAAATCCTAGAGTTTGTAGCCAAAGATTCACAATTCTTTTTTATTATAATTCTGGGGGTAAAAAAAGAAAAAAAAGAAGAAAAGAAAGTAGGGCCAGAAAACATTTTCTGATTCATGATAATGAATGATGAATTTGTTAAAGCTTGAAGTCACATATGCTAAACAAGAAGTCTGATTTGTTTTGGAACATTTAAAAAATCATAAATAAATAAATACTCTTTTTTATACTATCTTAAGAGCAGAACAGATATACTGCTTCATGAAATCAAAGGAGAGTCAAACAAGAATACAGTTGGAGAAACAGAGAGAATGTAACTAATTCAAGAAATTGTAATAAATTCCCCAGTAACTTATCACATAGATAATCAGTTTTACATTAGTTTACATACATGTTGCTCCACAAAAAAAGGTCCACTAAAGGTAATTTATTATAACTATTAAGAAAAAATTTTCAAAGTAATATTGGAATAAGTAATGCATTAGTAAATCAATACATTCATACACACAAGTATTTTTCCTCCATTTGATTTTGGACTAATTTCTGAATTTTATAAAACTTACAAGAATATTAGTTTAATAGACTACATTAATTATATAATATAATAGTTTCTGAAGATAATATTAATGTTAGTATTAAACCAAGAAATATGGAAATGAGTTGTCACAAAATAATGGAACAAGATCAGTATACATACAGAGTTTTTTGTATAAAATTTTTGGGAAGTATATGTGAATTCCAGTTTGGTTGATTATTCTTTTCTGTATTTATTAATTCAAGTTTCAACAGGCATTATAAGCAGTACCCTAATTTGAAGCTTTGTAAACTTGAAAAACTTATCCATTAACCAAATTTGCAAGAAAATAATTTTTTTTAATAAGATTGTTAGTGGAAGTTTTTGAGAATGGATGCATTGATGGTGAATTTATTACGAACCTTTTTCTCCCAGTTCTAATAACAACATTTTCCATATAGGTCACGATTCATTTTAGCAGGATAAAGTTTCTCAAGCAATTAACCTCAGGTTGCTCCCGTACCTCCCAATATTCTCTCTTCCCCACTGTAATATAAGGAAAATTACATATACGATTCATAAGCAGTTGTTAATGAAACTGACTATATTAAATTTTTACCAACAGAGATCTCCACAATATGAGATGTACGAGAAATGTTTAAATATTTCTGCAAAGACATACAAAATAAACACACAATTGTGCAACAAATATTCTTAAGTGAAATATGTAAGTCAATTTTGCATTGATTTTTGATACACTACATACCTATTTTCTAGCATTTTAATTATCCGAAGCACTAACTATTATCAAGCATTTGAGCATTCAAGTTGGTTTTGACTTAAACTTGATATTACTGTTAAACAAATACTTTTTCTCAGGACTTCTGCATAGTGCATTATTCATATCAAAGGATTAAGTAAATCAAGACACAAACATAAAAACTTTAACTTTTTTTTTTCTCTTTCATACGACCAAAGAAAAAACTTACAACTAGATATATTGAAATTTATTTTTGGGTGTATTTTGATAAATTAATTTATCATCATAAAGGAACATATTTATATAAACATATGCAATTGTTTATACAATGTGAATTAGTTTATATAAAAATGTACAACAATCAAAAGAACTTGATCAGTCCTTCAACCTAAGTCACTTCATTCAATTATTTATAGAAAAATAGACCATATCTGAATGAAATGATTCAAATACAAAGTCAGAAAATGTAACACCTGACACAATTACAGAGGCAAGCTCTTAAAATTATATCCAAAATGCAAAAACTCAGTACATCAACTTCCATAATCATTCTTTTCCTGGAATGAAATCTTTTAGTCAAATTCTTCAGGTTGTCATTAGCTTGATAAAATAAATTCTTTACAAGCAAACTAATTAACATAGTAAGAGATACACTCCAAGCTGACTCAGTTAACATGTTTCGAGAACATTCACATAATGGTTAGGGTAAGGTAACTATTAGACTAGAAATGCTGCGTTACACACTCAAAGGGTACATAATGAGATTTCCATCACAACGTACTGACATTGAAAAATTCAGGCGAAACCATATAGACTACAATATAGATCTAACACAGTCAAGTGAATTCAAATACAAACTGTGATTGTTACAACTTTGACCTCTACCCACATTCTTAGCCATTTTTGTTCATCAATAAAATAGTAATACTAATAATAAAAAGGCCTACGTACTTAATATTATAATATTATGAATTTTTAATCCCAATTAAATGACATATTTGAGAAACCATACAAATCCAATTACTTTTTATAGAACTTTTCAATGGTTATGTTGAATTGAAGGATGAATGAGTAGTTTTCTAGAGAAATGTCATACATTCAACAACAGAGATACAGAACTCTGAAAATCCATGATTGTTTCAGAAACCACTTGTAGCTGTTTTTCTTCAAAGAAATACAAGTCAACTGTCATTTTACGGATGAGTGTGGTTTCTCAAATTTCCTGAATAGATAACTAGGAAAGTTGAAATAAAGTTATCATAGTGCGCATCAATTTGGTTACGCAATAACACTGTTCATTGTTTTACATGCTTTATTCAATTCATCATTTCTCTGATTCTATTATTTTTCCATTTATACCACTGTAAAAATAAATAGAGGATACACAATACATTCATTTTTCAAAGTCCTTCCCTTGGATTCAGGGTTCGTACTCATGTAGGTATTTGTGGGTATCAAACAAGAAGTGATATTTAGTGAGAAAAGCTACACATAAAAAAATATATATACAAGCACCAGAAGAGCAAATGAATTTTAACGTTGGATTATTCACATGCAGTAAACTGGAATTGTTAAAAAAAATAAAAAATAAAACACACACACACACCTTTTCATTGCATTTATAAGAAAGCACTAACTGCAGATTTGGGAACACAAGTTTGATTAACAGTAATAAGTAAACTTTCCTTCCCAGCAATTAAGGCTTGATTTCTCCAAAGAATTTAAAAAATTTATTTTCATGAAGTTTCCGATGTTTTACTTGCTACGTTTCGGATGTTCTAACTCATCATCCATCTTGGAGAGGACTGGTCAATAATCAAACCAGGGTGCTTCATATTTGAGATGTGTTGTTGTGTGATGACGGTAGCACAAAATAAGAGGATTAACACATCCCCGAAATACTGTCAGACCTGGTGGACAAGTGATGGCATTCTCACTCTACAGAACCAAAGTACTCTAGTTTGAGAACCAGTGCATTCCTAGACAGAAGACTGAAGTTGAATTAATATGTCCTAAACAAAGCTGGAAGCTAATATTCCCCATTGCAATGCTCGAATAAGATGAGAGGATGGTTGATGTGCATGAAAACTCTAAGATCAGTGATCATAACACATCATCTCAGATATTATTAAACAAAAAAACAATTATTCCCTTTATACTTTTACCAGTCCCAAAACACCCGATTACAAAATCATATAAAATATTTGACATGAAAAAGAAATTAATTTTATTTAATATTTTCTGATATATTGATCTTTTGACACATTATCTCTCAACTCGAGGAGTAAGAGTTAATAAAAATAATAAACATGGAATGAGCTTCTACCAATCATTCAGCAAATTAACAAGTCAAAACACACGATTTTCAAAAGCGGAGTCAGCATGAACACTAAACATATCAAATTGAATGGTAAAAATTGTTTATAAACTTAATTCATGCATAATATTCAATAACATAACACTTTGCAAATATTCTAATATAAGAAGAAATACAATAGCTTCTCAATTGACATATTAATATTAATAACTTGGCAACCTTGCTTAAATGGAGAGCATAGAACTTTATATAAATATAACAAAATATTTTTGAACGAGAAATGAATTTTGGCCCAATTAAATGCGACTGCAATATCGTCATTATTTACAAATCTGCCTCCACATGAGGAGTTATCAATAAGAACTATAACGTCAATATATCAATAATAACCTTTATTCCTACTGTTCTAGAATGGTACGTTATTTCCAAACACCTCATGAAAGCTATTTTTCTTCCCGGTGTATCTGACACAGAATCCATTAATATGTTTGGGAAGGATTTCATCACAACTTCGATACAAATAGAAAAATTGCAGTATATATTTATATTAAAAGATCATTATTACAAGTTTGCTGAATGAATAGTAGTGACTTGCATTTTCAGAAGTACGAATGTACACTTCCAGCTTAGTTGGTCCATTTCAGTGGCCCTAAACTATTGAAACTGATTATGTCTTCTGGGTGAGTATCTTGTTCAGAATAGTCCACATTTGGATGACTAGTATGGGTAGAACTTATCTTGAAGATAGTTGTATGTGTAGTCGTAGACAACCAACATGATGGCCCCTCCAGGACCCAAACGCAGGACTTTAGGTACCAACCCCTTGTAAAGGGCTTTCACTCTAGAAAACAATACTAAGGTCAGCAAACAACTACTTGAATTATCCATAAATAATTTATTGCCAAAAACAAAGCAGTCACAAACATGCAGCACAATTAACTAATATGTAAACAGCATATATTTCTTCTTTCATGTGGCCTCTACACATGGAGAAGATATGTGATAACTTTCGGTCTGGTGAAAATGGCAACGAGCCGGGAATCGTACACTGGACTCCTGCTTTTATCCCAGAGGTGTTAACCACTACACCACTCATTCGCCTTCCACAACTGTACGCTATATATGCTTTCCTCAACTGTATGCTATTCTAAATGCTGCCAAAATTTCAAGTCTCTATGTATGGTGGGTCAACTTGAAAATTACAAAAAGAGACATATTTTTAGGTATTTTCTATACTTTTTCAGTCAGTTTTGGCAATTTTCAAGTTGGCCCACCACATATAAAGACTTGAAATTCGTGACCAGAAAATCAGTCCTGCACTTCGGTAATTTCAACAAAAAAGTCCATTTTTTGACATTATTTGGTATATTTTTGGAGTTTTATCGCAGCCACATACAATAAAAACCATAATAAAAATATTTTTGGTTAGATATGAGTGTTTTATCACCTAAACAACTTGTATAATCCGTTAATTTTGATATAAATTTACAAAAAGAAATAAAAAATAAAAAATTACAATTTTTAAGTATAGGAAACAATGCCAAACATAAGGAAAGTTATAAATGTGATTAATAATGATATTTTATCAGTAAATATCTATACACAAAGGGACAATGTAATTTGGCACAGGGGCACATTTGGGTGCCTTATCCT